>WBNH01001425.1:218662-234149 GCA_013401255.1 Urocolius indicus
GGCCATTTCACCCCATATATAAAAAACAAACAGAAGAAAAAAAAAAAAAAAAAAAAAAAAAAAAAAAAAAAAAAAGGAAAAAAAAAAAAGAAAAGGTGGTAGACAAGGCGGCTGCTGAAAGAGGCTTATCTCGGGAGCTAGGGATGGAGGGGAGATGCGAGGTACTCCGCAACAGTTTTGCTGAGGTCTTTCCTCGGGAGCGGCAGAGGGAGAGAGCTCAGCCCTAGGAGGAGTAAGCCCCTCTTTGTGCTTCCGTGGGTCTGGGGAGGGGGAGCCCTTCTCTTTGCTGTGGTTTTTCAGCAGGGAGCTGAACCTAGGAGATGAGAAGCGCTCTCGCAGCCGGAGAGACCGGGAGCCGGCCACTCTGCACCGAGTCTCCGAGGCCGCCGTGCCTCTGGGCAGGCAGTGGCCATCCTTGTGCCACCCTTTTCGGGGAAGGGACGGCTCCCCCAAACACTTAAAATATGCCCACAGGCAGGCCGGGGCGGGAGGAGGGGGATTCGCTCTCTTTCCAGTCACCCCTCAAACATCGCACAGACAGCCAGAGTGGGACAGGCCAGACCAGACTGCGGAGTCTGGTCCCTAAGCAACCGGGCCGTCTGTTCGCTCCCGAGCCTGTTTTGGAAACCACGAGGGTGCGAGATACTGAACTTGCACAGAAAGGTGCTGAATCATTCCCAAAAGCTCAAAGAAAACAAAAGTCGCTTCTGTAGATCACTGGACAGATAAGAACCACATCTTTACAGGCTGTAATGCAGAGAAGTGCCTGTAATCCAATAATCCTGCCCCAATTCCAGCCGTTCCTACTCAAACAAGCGCAAAAGTTGCAGTTACCACTGCGCCTCCCCCGTCACTTTTCGGAGGGCACTTCAGACCTTCATTGCTTTCCCCTTTCTGAGGGGCTTGCTTTAGTACCTCTCCCCAAACGATCGACACAGGCATGGACTGAAATATTTTACGCACCCTTACCCTTGCACCAAAACCTACCCAATACGGGCAAACATTGACTTTCACCGCTGATAAAAGCTTGTAGCTAAGTAAACACCTACACACTTTGATGTTCTTGCACTTGCCAAGAGATTATACGGTTAATTAATACTAACTGCACTTCCTACATCAAATTTTCCCTTCAAGCTTTCTTCAATTGCCTTAATGATGGTCATTTACAACGGAGTAATTAGTGCAAAGAAAGGCTTCCAAAGGCATTAATTACCTCGGGTACCTCAGTGATTTTCTGAAGTAGGAATTGGCCTTCCTTGATTTGGAGGACGATTTTCCTGCCTAGGACGGACGGGTGGTTTGTTGGTGCGTCTGCCCGCCCTCCCGTCCGCGGTTCGCCGCTAGCGCAGCCCTCCCTGCGCCAACCGGGCATCGCTGCCCTTAAACGCACAACACGGCGCCAGCTTCTCTCTCCATACGAGCGGTATGCAAATACTAACGACATGTAATGCTTCTCCTTTCAACCGGCCCGGCAGAGATTAATATATATGTTTTTCAGAGATCAGCATGCAAAATATTATCGCGTTGTAGCGACTTTTTTTTTTTTTTTAAAGTTATAAATCTTTGCAGGAAAGCTTCTTGTGTGTGTTCTCACCGCACCTTCCCTCAAACACACACGTCCTCCACACCTCCCCCCCCACCCCCCCAACTGAGTATAAATTGTCAGGAGGAATATAAGCAGCGTTTAAACAACTTCTCTTGCAAATCAGAACATCTTTCAAACAGAAATTATATTTAAATCTGGAAAACGAAGTGCCCTTTCCCTTTAGCTATGAAAAAATAAGGTTATGAGGAATAAAAGTGATGAATTAGCCACTGCGTTAAGCGATAATAAATCAGGCTTGGTGTGATTCACGATCAATTCCAATTAGTCATGAATATGCTAAGTAAAGCACAGTACACTGTTTTAGACAGTTATTTCTTCATTAAGGATCACTCAGTGATTTCTTTCACAAATGCTCTAATCTGATTTCCTTTTGATTTCCATTAGAGACAGTGAATAATGACATTTAATTTAGCCCTGCACCATAAACCCAAAGATATTTGTTGTAATTGAATTACTGCCTGCTCCTCACTATGGTCTCATAACTTTCAATTATAACCCTGACAGCTGGGTGATATGAGTTTCCAGTACAACACTAAAAATAAAAGGTTAATAAGGACTAGCTACCATAGGAGCTTCAATTTATTTACAGCAAATTTCCACACTAAATTGAAACTATATCCTTTAACAGCAAGGGACAAGTGGTTCAGATAGGAATTAGAGAGCAACTCTGAAGGTATGAAAACAAACAAACAAAAAAGCCAAAACACCTTTCCCTTTTCCCCCTTCTTTTTTTTTCTGCTTCCCTTTACTGGTGGATATCAAGCTCTTTACTCATTTCCTAATGAATTGTCTATTTCCCCTCTTTTCTCTCTCAATATTTCATTTATAGTTTTGTTTTGTCTAGGCAAAGCACTTCTGTAAGATGACTAAATTTGGGGGTTTATCTCTCATATTCTCCACCTGAATCAGTATCTATCTTTTCTCTTTTTTTATCTTTTTTTTTTTTTTTTTTGGTGTGCTCTTTTAAGATCTATAAAGCACTCGAAGCACCAATTTCCCTGTAACTATGAACATCCTGTTAAGGTGCTGCTCAGTAATAAAGTACTTGAAAGAAAGAGTGCAGAATTCAATTACAAGTAATTTATTTTTATAGAAACAGTACATCAAGGCCTCGGAAAGATATTACAGAGCCCAAGTAAGAAGATCTGGGAAGATGACATAAGAGTTGATGTCCCCTTCAGCAAAAGTTTAATCTTTTCATTAATTTATATGGTGTGGTTAGATCAATCTTCCAGGAGAAAGTAGGCCAGCAGCACTCTGAACCCCTGCGATATCCTCTGCAAGCTGCCCTTCCTAAGGCATGTGCCCAGACCCAGCTCTTGCACAGCTCAGTTTATACTGAGAGAGGCAAGAACTGAGGGAAGAAAAGATCCTTTAAAAAAAAAATAAAACAAGAGCTAAAACAACCTAGCTACTTTATCTATTTCAAGAAATGCCTCCAGGAGGCAGTTATTGAAAGCCAGATAGTCGCTTACTTGGACAGAAGCTTGCTGAGCTGGCCCAGGAGATGTGCTTGCTTTCCATAGTGTGTCATGTTTAAGGAGAAGGACAAGGCTCGTCCACCCCCTCACCCCCTCCAACTCGAGGTTGGAGCTGTATTTCTTGTCCTCCAGCTGGGGAGAAGTGCCAGGCCCACACCTATCCATGCCCACAGGCAACCACTATGGATAGACATACATATGCATCTACATCTCTTATCTCCAGGGTTCGAAGGCCTTTTTGTTCAGTGGAGAGGTTGGCTTGGTTGACTTCTTGGGTTTTTGGGTTGGCTTGAGTGTCTTACCCCAGGCACAGAGTTACAACCCCAGAAGGAATTTCCTTCAGTTTTCTCCTGCCCTAGACCAGCTTAGAGAGCCACAGGTAGATCTTATTAATTATTTCTAGCTTAGGTTTTTTTTTCTGATTTGAGGAAGCATTCCCTAACTGACTGAGAGGGGGGATTCCCCCCCCCTCCCCGCATCAAGCCAAAAATCAGATTTTAAAATCATTGATATGAAACCACACAAACAGACAGCTCTGATGGCTCTAAAACTACAGCAACCTGGACCTATACTCGAGGTTTTCAAGGCTAATTGGTATTTAGCTGTGTCTGAAGCAGGAGGCAGAGGGATGGGATGGGACTCCAGCAGATGGGGTGCCATGCATTCATGGGTTTGCTGTGTGAAGCAGAGCGGGCACCTTTCCCCTGGCTCTGGCTAATCCTGTCCCTCAGTACCCAAACCGCCCAGCTTTATTCACGGCAATTGCTTTCTGGGTCGGGTTTTTGGTTTTTTTTTTTTCCCTATAACATCTCCATAAAGGAAGGCAGGGGAAGAAAGTGAGGGTTAGGGGAGAGTTAAATAGCACGTTTGCAAGGAAAAAGAATAAAACGTTTTTTTTAAAAAAATAGCAAGTTGCCCTGTTACTAGAGGCTCGTCACCACCATCACCATCCCACACACACACTCCAGGAAAGGAAAAAAAAAAAAAATCAAATTAAACCGCCTTGCTAGGAAATGCAAAGCACGGGCAGGCACTCCCAGAGCAGAGTTAGTGTTTGGCAGGACAGGTACAGCGGAGGTGCAAACAGCTTCTCCACCACACGTGTCATCTCTGCCGTCACCTCTCCGCTTTGGATGAAGCAAGGCACTGTGCTAGGATCCGCTGGCAGTTAGGAAGTGAGGTGAAGACGTTTCCAGGAACAGAGCCTTTCTCTTACCTGAACCCTAGCTTCAGACAGTCCCAGCCTCTGGCTTAGTTCCTCCCTCATGAAGGCATCCGGATAGTGAGTCTCATCAAAAAGTCTTTCCAGCTCATTCAGCTGCTCTAGTGTGAAATTGGTTCTGCTTCTCCTTTGTTTGAGCTTGGTCTGTCCATCCTCATCTTCTGATTTCACATCTTCCCTCTTGTCTTTGCACTCGTAGATCCCTGCCGGGAGGGGGAAGGGGAAAACGACACTAAGCCTTCTTTCACACCTCTTCGAAGTTTCTCTCCGAAGCACACGGGGAGTTCCCCCCTCCCCTCTCTTCGTCCCCAAACTCAGCGCAACCTGTGGGGGCAACCAACGGGCGGGAATGGTGTCCCCGGGCCGGTCCCAGCAGGCTGGAGGGGCGAGAGGAGCTGGGGCCGGGCCGGGGGGCAACCGGGTCGGGCTGAAGGAGGGAGAGAGGGAGCTGCGCTGTCTTGCCCCGATGATGCTACATCAAAAAAAGAAAAAAAAAAAAAAATCCAAACAAACCAACCCGAACAACTCTCTATATAGAAATAGATTAATTTTTTTCCCCTCAGGGTTAGGAAGCAGCCGTGCCGCTGGTTGTCATGGGCAGTTCGGGAAAGGAGCTAGTAGGAGAACCGCGTGTCCCCCGCTATCTCCGAGCGAAGGGGAGGGGGAAGGGGGTTTCTCTGTCGCCGCTTTTTCTCAAAGTAAAGAGGGTTATGCAAGAAGCTCCCCAAGGCTATCATGGTGAAACCACGGTGAAAACATTTCCCTCGTAAAAGAAACTTTCCACGGGCTTGGGCCAGAGACTGTCCGTCCTTTTCCCCTTCTCCCCCCAAAATACCTGCCGGCCGGTAGAAGCCCTGAGACGGCGGGCCTATAACGGCCCAGCGCGGAGGAACAGACTCAAGGACTATGAGTGCCCCCCAGCCCCTCCAAAACAGCATACACATCTTCCCCCTCCTTAACCTTCATGGAGCCCTAGAGGGCTCGGGGTGAGCTTGCGACCGGAGGCAGCCGCTGTGCGCGCTTGTGCCGGGCAGAGAGGAGGAGGCCTGGGGGACAACGGGGGAAACAGTTGCCTTTTTTTTTTTTTGTCTTGAGGAGGCTGGAGGAGAGGATTTCTTTTGCTTTGGCAAACTATTTTTCTGTCTTCCCCCCTGCCCGCCCCCTTTTCCTTAACGCCAGGCGGCCTAACGCAGCCGACCCGTTTTTAAAACTGGCTAACGAAAAGAGGAGAAGTGCTGAAACAGGGGGCACCGCTGGAGGCTGAACCGCTTCCCTGAGCCCCTATGCCCGACCGGGCCGCCCCGCCGGCGCACGCCCAGCCCGAGCACCGGCGGAGTCCTGGGAAGAGCTTGCTCCGGCTGCCTCCTTTGTCCTGCTTCATCTCCTGGGCTGTATGGAGCTGAGCTGGGGGGAAGCCACAGCTGCAGATGATCCCGAGTTAAGTCTGTTTCCCTTCACCAAATACGCACGTATTATGTATGTGTGTGTGCACACATGTATGTATACACGCACAAACGAGCGCGTGCACGCACGTGTTAATCTATATACTTCGGGGCATCCCAAAACGCAAATGAGTAATTGCATATCGTAAGTTAATTGAACGTAATAAAACGTCCTGAACTGTATCTGTGCTTTAGGCAAGGCGGGGGCCCAAGCCGAAGCGCTCGTTTTCACTTCGGAAATGGAATCTGTCCGCGGCCGTAATCGGTCCTCCGGGCTCCCCTTTTCCCACTCCGGGATAGATAATAGGCTGCACAAAACTTTGGGAAGGGTCTGGCTTCTGGAAAGGTGTGTTCACTGGATGATTTTAATGGCGTTTTGCTCGCATTTGTCCTGTAAGCGGAACCCCTCTGAAAACACGAGGGTGCTAACCCAGCCGATGCCTAGAGAAGAAAGAGCCGCGTTCAAAAGCTCTCTCCTTTCGGAGATCCGAGGCTACGGCACGTCCGTCATAAGTATAAAATATTAACTAGCACATCGGTGGGACTGAAATCACACGCCGGAATCAGTTGAAATTAGATTGAAACCTGGCATGAATTTAAGCTGTCACAAGCAGCTCAGCTCTTTCCAACTCCTCCCTTCCATCCCCACCCCCAGCCCCTCTCTATAGATTAGATTAGCCAAATATACAAGCCAGAATTTCGATACATGAGGAAAACGGAGAGTAGTAGGGATTTTTTTTTCCCCCTGTTCCTTCGCATTATTTTTGCTTAGATTTTTTTTTCCCCGGAGCATTTTTTTTTTTCCCCCAGGACCATGTCCTTCGCGAGTGGTTCCTCAAAACCTAACCCTCTTGTTTTGCAATCTCTCGACTAGCGAAGGAAATCAGCAGTGCTGAGTGGTACTGGCTTGTCCAGAAATACGGGTACCCGCATCTGTGACTGTACCTGATCCTTCTATTTGGGGAGGGAGTGGAAGAGAGGAGGATATTAAATAAGCGTTCGGGCTGTAAATTAAATTGCCTTTTCGCCCAATGTTATATTAAACAAGATCAAACAGTAGGAAACAGCTGAAAGACTGGTTGTTGTTCCCCAACCTATTAACCAGTTTTTATTACCCCAAGATGGCCAGTAGCTCCCCAGGCAGGTCCACCTGTCTAACTTGCCTAGAGACACTTTCTCAACTTTCTGACCACCACTCCCCCCCCACCCCCTGCCCTTTTTATTCTCTCCTTCTGACAGCCTGTGCGGGATTTTTAGCTTGTTCCGTTTAAAATTATTTTTAATTTCAGTTTCTTTCTCAGAAACTTTCTAAAGAGAAGGAATGACGCTTTACCCCTCTGCCATTGGTCCCAGCAGCCCAGGAGGCGACGGTGCTGCCCTGGCCCAGCTGAGAAGGGCAGGCGGGGAACCGAGGGACCAGGCGGCAGGGCCGGCCGGTGCCTCTCTCCGCAGGGATGACGCTCCGTCTCATCCGGGCCTGGGCAGGCTCCTCTCCTCCTCGCCGGCCGGATCCCCTGACTAGGACCAGGCTACCCGACACAAGCCCAAATATCCAGGGAGAGCCCTCTCCACATCCAGCTCTCTCTCAGAAGAAGCACAAGCAGCATCCTGACGGCCCGGAAGCAGGAAGAACAGGTCTCCTAAGGCATTAAAACTCCCCGGACAAGGTTTCCTCGTACAAAAAATACACAGACAAAAAAAAAAAAAAANAGTTGCCACTTATTTTTCACTGCTACGTTCACGTTATGCATGCAGGCATATGTGTTTCCAAACCCTATGTTCTCGCCGCTGCAGGAGGCAGGCGGCCGGAGGAGGGAGGCAGGATGGCGGGAGGCGAGTCCGCTCACCCCGCCGAGGCCGGGGCCGGGGCCGGGGCCGGGGCCGGGGCCGGGGCCGTAGTGGCTGGTTCTCCCCGCGTTGTGGAGCGCCAGGGGCGGCCGGGGAGGGGGCCGGGGCTGCCGGCTAAGGGGCACGGGGCAGAAGAAGGCTAGCCCCGCTCTTACCTTCCGCCGTCCTGCCCGTGCTGAACTCCTTCAGTTTGTCCTTGTCGCTCTCTACGTGGTCTTTGAAAAGATGCACTGGGCAATGGTTGCTGCTCTCGGTCATGTCCTGCAGGTTAGAGTCAGAGTTTCCAAGCTCCCTAGAGCGAGCCAACCCACTCTCCAAAACTTCCCTATACGTGATCGTCTCCTTCTTGTTGCTGCTGCCACTGCCGCTGCTGCTNGCTGCGTCCTGCGCTGCCCCTTTCTCCCGGGCGAGTGAACGCCTAAAGCACCGGATCGATTTCGGATGTGAACGGGGGCTGGAGNGAGGCCGGGGCCGGGGCCGGGGCCGGGGCCGGGGCCGTAGTGGCTGGTTCTCCCCGCGTTGTGGAGCGCCAGGGGCGGCCGGGGAGGGGGCCGGGGCTGCCGGCTAAGGGGCACGGGGCAGAAGAAGGCTAGCCCCGCTCTTACCTTCCGCCGTCCTGCCCGTGCTGAACTCCTTCAGTTTGTCCTTGTCGCTCTCTACGTGGTCTTTGAAAAGATGCACTGGGCAATGGTTGCTGCTCTCGGTCATGTCCTGCAGGTTAGAGTCAGAGTTTCCAAGCTCCCTAGAGCGAGCCAACCCACTCTCCAAAACTTCCCTATACGTGATCGTCTCCTTCTTGTTGCTGCTGCCACTGCCGCTGCTGCTCTCTTTGCTTTTCTGGTCAAAAGATTTGGATACAAAAGCCGTAAGTTCTTCCATGGCTGCCCGGTGATCTTATCCACAGAGATCCACTTGTTTTCAGTCGGAGATGTGGCCGTCCTCCGCACGCTGTTTTTGCACGTAGAAGATGGGCTGTATAGGGTTAGATCACTCCTGCTGTTATTTATGCCTTTCAATTTGAGATCACACTATTTATACATGGCTACCTCAGCCCAACCCCCAGCTCTCCCTGTCTCCAGCAATTACTGACTGCTCCATAGTCGCAGGCGGACTCCCAGCAGCTATCTCCCCCACCTCAGTCCAGCAATTGGCTTTCTTTTCATTTCATCACTCTTTGGCATCTTTGCACCTTGATTTAGGGAGGCAAAGAGGCAAAAGCGAAAAAGAGAGGGAGAGAGAGGGGGAGAGAGAGGAGGAATAAAAGAGGGGGAGGGGAGGAAAACAGGAAAACAGGTATATGCATTCTGTAAATGGGTTGCAGAAATGAAAGTCGAGGAAGACTTAATTGATGGTAAGGACATCCCGTGCGTGGCAACACTGCGAGCAAAAACGGACCCACAGCTAATCAAATAACTGGGCTCCTGCAATTAAATGTATCGCTGTCAAGAGGAAAAGAAAATGAGGGTTCAATAAAAAAAAAGGTAATTAATAAAAAGCCGGAGATGTGCGTTTGTTGTAATTATTGGAAATTCTACCTGATTTTCTATTTAACTAATGTCGCTTAACGTAATGGTCAAAATAATCGGCGAAGCAAAAAATGCGGGTTTCAATGCGTTGCCTGTTGTGGCGGGTGGTTGTGCGGGTGGGTGCACGAAAAGGGGACGCATGTTGCAGTTAAATAAGTCGCGAGGTGTCTCGGCGATCCGTCTTGGTGTGTTCGGAGGATTTGGAGGGGATCGCTTGGCTAAGGGAGGGGAGTTATCCATAGGTAGGGGGGCTCTCCAGATGCATGCAAACGTTGCAGGATTTGTTTTCTTATTTACTGTTATTATCTGAAGGTATTGCTGGGGAAAATTAAAATCTAAACTGATTCTTTGGGTGTAGAGCTGTCCTGCTGCCTGCAACAGGGGGGTAATTTGTTAACACGAGAGTTTGTAGACGACAAATAGAGCGTTAAATCGTAGGGTCGTTTTTTCTTTTTTATTTTTCCCCCGAACGAAACGTGTCCTGCCGGATTTAAGACAGGGCTGGCAATAATTTTCCCACCTTATTCTTGGTAGACTGCTGTTATTTTTGTTGCACTCCGGGAATAATAGTTATTATTATTCTGTGCGCTTGAATAAGCTACCTGCAATTCATCTCCAGATATCAGCGCTGGCATTTCCAGCGCCTCTCCGCACGGCTTGGTCCGCAAGCGGAGCCGATTTGCCAGCTATTTATCTCTTATTTATCCTTCCCTCGGGTTTTAACGCGAAGGTTTATTTGGTTACTTGGAGGAATTTTGTCTTCTGGTCATTTGCCTTTTTCCGTGCCTCTCATTCCCTCATGTCCCTCGAGTCGGAGATACTCGTGGCCCATCCTCATGCCACCCTCCGCTCCAAATCGCCACCGAAGGAGGCTCCTTGCCGGAGCAAGGGGCCATTGTTTCTTTGCCAGGGGGAGAGTAAGACTGCTCTGAAAAGGAGCAGAATGTGAAAAACTTAAAAATACGTTCAATTAATCCAAAGGTTCCCCAGAATCAGAGTTAACACCTCCACAGGAGGAGGGGGAAAAATAATAATCGAGGAAGCAATTAATAAAAGGCTCTAAAAAAAAATAAAAATCAATCTCCCCCTGCGGGAATTTAAAATGATTATCCAGGGGACAAGGATTGATCATTTGATCTCGGCACTGCGGATATCCCTGACATTTATTATATCGTTGTGTCTCGGTGGCATCCTTCCTCCGGAGTTCATTGAACAAGGGAGGGAGCCAGGGAAGCCTTACAACTTCCCAAACAGGTCTTGTCATCGCGCACGCCAATCAAATCCCAGGCTCTAATGTATATCACACGGCACCACATAAATAATAAAGGCAGACGATAGACGTGGAAGTAACGTATGGCTAAGCAAAGATGCCTCTCTAGCGCAGTCCGCATGGGATTGTCACACAGGCTGGTGGTGCGGCGCGAAGGTGTCACGAACACACACACGCGGGGACACAGACATCCGCTCCCGCGGGGGGAGGTTCCGCGGGGCTGCGCAGGGGATGAGCCGCCGTCGGGAAAACTTTCCCCAGCCCCTCTTCTCGGCCGGTACCGACACCCGCCCCTCCCGGCCGCCGTCCCCAACCTTCCTCGCAGCAAACAGCAAATAAAGATCAATACTGACTTAACTCAGCTTCCCCAGCCCCGGTGCGCTTCGGCTTTCCCCGAGCTGCCGGAGTTTGAACCCCCTCCTCCGGATCCTCCCCTCGCCGTTTTACGCCCCCTCGCCCCCGTTCAGCTCTCCTCCCCGCGGCTCCCCCCCGCGCCCAGCCCCACGCCCGCAGTTCTCGCTTCTCCCGGAGACCTCCCCCGGGCTCCGCTTGCAACCTCCGGGGCTCCTGCCCCCGAGGACAGGAGCAAATCTAAGCCCCCTAAAACAGGGGTTAAAAAAAAAACCCAAAAAGCCTGTTTCCTCCCTCTTTCCCTCCCCTCTTCCCGGTGGGAAAGCAAATTGTCCCCCGGTTCCGGCAGCTCGGCCTGGGGCAGCCATCAGGCGCGCAAATGACCCGGCAATCCAAGGCCCACCGCCATTCGCCATCCTCGACGGCAGGGGGGGAGGCTGGCCGGGGGCTGCAAGGGGGAGCTCTGCAGAAGAGAGGAACTTGCCTCAGACTCGTTCCGAAACCGAAAAGCGAAACAAAGCACCGGAAAGGGAAAAAAAAAAAAAAAAAAAAAAAGAAAGAAAGCGGGGAAGGGGGGAAGGGGCAGGATGATAATAATAAAAAAAGAAGCGGTGCAAGTCGCAATCCCCTCGGGGATCCGCCGCCCCACGTCGCGGATCCCCGCGCGGGTGGGCAATGGAGAGCACGGAGGCGCGGGCAGCCCCGCAGGCGCGTACGGCCTCACTGCACGCTCCAAGCAGAGCAGAGCTCTGCGCGGGATGATGGGCCCATCCCGTCCTATCCCAATGGGGCGGTGAGGAGTGGAGGGAGGCGGGGAGCATCCCCGACCTCCACCCGCCGGGCAGCCCTTAGCCTTGTGGATACTTAGGGCACGGTGATGTGGGTGTGGGCAAAAGTGAGGGGCACTTTGGACCCAGCAACAAACTTTGGCTGCCGGTTCAGAGGGGAATTAAGCGCATTGCTGGTACTGATAAGGGGCTGCGGAGGAGGGATGGAGGGAATGATGGATAGAGGGAGGGGGAGCGAGTGAGGGAAGGAGTTGCCATCCAAACCCAATTCCCTTGCAGGCACAAAGCTCCTGGAACCCTGACGCAAAACGAAGAAGTCACCAGCGTCCCTCAGAACTGCCCCGACTCAACTCGGCAACCCCGGGCATCCTTTTGCAGCGGCACAAACTATTCCAGTCTCCCTGGCACCCCACTCGCCTCCAGTTCCTTGCAGGACCGGCCGTCAGCTACATGCTGAGGTCTCTCCTGGCAGCACGGCCTGCCAGGTCATCCGTAGGGAACTATGCCCCAAAATCCTTCTCCTCTTCCTTTCTCCTCAACTCCCTGGGGCACAAGACAGCAGCCCTTCGCCCTGCTGGGCGTCCTAACATGACAAAAGGGGACTCTCCCGTCCGTTCCACTCCTTTTTCTTTCCCCTTTCCTCCCTTGTCCCACGGCCAGCACTAAAGGTCCCCTCCTCAGACCCGAGCCCGCCCCCGGGCCGCCTCCTCCCCGCTTGCCCTTCTCCGCAGCCCCCGAGGCCCCAAGGTCCGAGAGGGGCGCCGGCAGTGGGGGGGCGGGGGGGTGGAGGGTGTCAGGGGGAGGTTGGGGTGCAGCCGGGGGTCAGTGTCCCACCCCGGGTGCTCAAAACCCGGCGGCGCAGGCAGGGAGGGAGCGGGACGTGAGTACGAGGGGACGTTTGAAAGCGGGCAACCTCGCTGTGCCAGGGAACAGCACCGAAGCCGGCACCGCAGAAGAGCGTTTATTTAGCGTGGTATCAATGCAGGTGTTAATGTTAATTTTATTTATTTATTTTTAATTCATATTTAAAAGAGACCTCTCGACCATTGCGGTTTTGCTCCGAGTTAAACGAGAGGAATAATTATGAATGAGTTTAAGCGTAGCATTAGCTTTAAGCATTTCCAAGGAAAAGTATTGGATTTCGTATTTATAAGAGGAATTTACATTTGTACGTTGACTCATGGTATGACGTAGAGTGAAACCGATTTCCTCTTTCCCTCCCCCCGCTTCAGCTTCTTTTGGTCAAAATAGGGCAAATAAGCAAACAGAAAAAAATCGTCTGTTTAATCCACGCTTTAATAAGGGCTGACCCGAAGAGCAAGATTTTGTTGAGTAGATAACTGAGCCCCCTCTCTTCATCACCCTCCCTCCTTCTCTCCCTCTCTCTCGTGATTAATTCAGAGACTGTAATCATGGACATTGTACATCAAACCTTTCTGCTCACGCTACAGACTCCTGCAGATTTTTATTGGTTTACATGAAAGCGAGTAAACATATTTCAGAGGATGCCCTTTCAATCTGGCTCCATTTCCACAGCACATAATTCCAAGGACAATTTGTTTTAATAATAAGAATGGATGCAGTGTTAATGGTTTTCAATTTCTGTGTTTTTTTTTAAAAAAAACATTAAATATTTATAAGTATCGATCGAGGGTTTCAGGATTTTACAGACGTCTTAACACATTTCATAGATGGGATTTTTTTTTTTTTTAATTTAGAAACCTGCGTCGTATTCTCTTTTATGCTGTTTATTGATTTAAGCAACATCCGTGTCTCAAGTGAGAGACTAATAGATTTTCATTAAAATAGGCTCTCTTAATCCTGATTGTGAATGGATATGATTGATCCATCCAGCACGCTACACATCTATAATATTAATAAAGGACATTATCATGGCAGGACTTGCTTTTCCGTCATCAGGGCGCTTCTCTTTTTTTCCCCCCCTTCTTACAACCTTAAAAGATTTATTTGAGAGTCTTGAAATGGCCCACAGGAGGGAAACGCATTGGGAAGAATACATTTTTATATTCGATTTTTAATTTTATTTTGGTAGCTTCAGCGGAAAGAGTTTTGTTTTGGCTTGTTGTTTGTTTTGTTGTTTTTTTAAAATCTACAAGCCGCTGTGGCAGCATATGGTGAAAATTAAACCGTTTCCCCACAAATCTAATCTTAAAACATTTATGTTGGGTTTTATTTTTAGAAAAAAAACCTTTTTTTTTTTTTTTTTAAAGAAGAGGAAAACAAGCTTGGATGAAAAGTGAAATAAAGAACATTTGAAAGGCTGTAGTTTAAACTAACAATAGCCTGATTCCCCGGTTGGGGTTGCTAGGCGGGTATCGTACCTGATGAATATGTCACGGAGTGGTCGGGACAGGAGGGGCTGCAGTAATTAATGGAGTGTGACAGAAATGCTAAGGGCTTAATTGTCTTTATTCCGACTTCTAGCGACGTAACCAAAGGGACACGTTAATTCAATACAAAACCACACCAATGCTCTGTCTCCTTGAACGGCGGTTTATGCAAACACACACTCTCACAAACAGCCACGACCTTCCTTCTCTGTCCCAAATATTCTCTTTTTCTTTAAAAAGAAAAGAAAGCCTGAGTCTTTCCAGCAACTTTAATTACTCATATATTCATTACAGGGAGCCTAGACGAGTTCAAATGATCATCTACTTTTACTTCTGTAAAATTAAACATTCACGTGGTGAATTACAACAAGTAATTGCCTTTGTGTGTAATTAATTACAATTTAGTGGACGGGCATAACGGGCTACCAGCCCCCTTGGTTTCAGTAGCCCTGGATAACTCGAGTCAGAATTGGAAGTCTCTCAGAAAAAAACGTGGAAAAAGAGGGAGGAAAAAAAGTTCCGAGCTGTAAAGTTTTGCTGATTTTAGCGGCACAAAATACACGCACAGACAATGGTTTGTCTCCTCCAGTAACGTGCGAGGGACGCTGCAATTTTGAACTCTGTAATAATGATTAATAAGTCAAAAGGGCATATTTTTCTTTTATGGTATGCAGCGCTCAAGGGAATATTCCGCGTATGTCTTTAAAACGAAGTAGGAATATTTACACACATGCACAGAGTTAGCAACAGCACCAAAGAAAGAAAAAACCCGACGAATATTTCAGTGAACTATTACATTTTTTCAATTATTTCCCAATGAGTATTTCAATGAACTGTTACATTTTCCCAATTCACAGGGAAGATTTATGGGATTATTAAGATTTCTAGTGGAAATATTATACAGTGGAAGTTTATCGTCTCTCAGGGACTGTACACCATTTGATATCAATTTCCAGATGTTATGATCTTCTTCAGAAAATAATTGAGTATATTAACTTCTTTCCTACAGAAGACTGTTTAGTGGTTTGTTTATTTATTTATTTATTTATCCTGGTAAGGGTGCATTTACTTCTCCTTCCCCCTTCCCCCTTTTCCCTACGCAGAATGAAATTGTCGAAACATTGGAGTAAACTTAGATAACCACTGAACGCTCAAGGGAAGGAATAATTAATTTGCCAGTGTATGACAAGCAGAAGCCCGTGGAATTACCACTATTTTTAAAGAAGGTGCCACACGAGAACCCCCTCCTGCCTATTTCGCCGCCCGCAGCCGTGGGCAGAGAGGGAGGCGCGATGGCTCTCGGTGGGTGCCAGAGCCCCCGTCGAGTCGCAAGGCTGTGCCGGGGGAAGACCTGCGGATCCCCCTCTCCGGCTAATCCCCTCCACCGCAGCGGCGTCAGCTCCGCCGCGACCGCCCAGTGAAAGCGAGTTAGAAACGACACGCGTGTTTTTCAAAGGTCTCTTCGAGGCGGTGCTCGCCTCGTCCGGTGGTCAGTCCCTGAGTCCCCGCACAGCTGAGGACTGCTCGCACGCGTGGGCACTTACGCACACGTCCGTGCACACAGGCGTGCGTACACAGGCACACACGCCCGCACACACACAC
>WBNH01001425.1:234196-338438 GCA_013401255.1 Urocolius indicus
CCCCCCCCAAACTGCGATCTGGCGAGGCTCTGGAAAGCGGTGAGATGCTCTCCCCCCGCTCCGCTTCCCCTGCCCCCGGGCACGGCCAGCGGCTCCACCGGCCCCGCTACCCCCCTGTCAGATGGGGCGGCACGCTGTCCTACCCGGGGCTGATTGCGAGCCCGACTCGGCCCGGCCGTCGGGGGAGCGCGGCAAGGGGCAGAGGCATGTTAATGGCAGATTTGCAGCTGTGCCCGGGAGAAGGCTGTGCCCCTCGGCGCCTGCAGGCTGCGAGTGGACGAGATATGCCGGCCGGTCCCTGCTACTGAGCTCTGCCCAGAAAGCCTGGGGCGGAAAAATCGGTGGGTGCAGCAGCGGAGTCTCCTCCGAGGAAGGGCCTAGCAGCCTTCCCCCCGGTACTCGCTAAGTTGGTCCCGGCCTCGACTGCCGCATCCTACACGCAGCCGCGACCCTCGGTGGGCAGAGATCCCTCCGGCCGCCGTCGGATTGATGGGGCCAGGTGGAGTGAGTTTCACCCCAAAAAGAGATTAAGGAAGGGCTGCTGCAGGTTTCAGTGCCCATGGACAGAGAGGTGGGGAGGGAGAGGGCTAACATTTCACAGGTTACCTCACCTCGCGTTTATCATAGTTGTAAAAGGGAAAAAAAGAGGTAGGGGAAAAAGAGAGAGAAAGAAAATCAACTTTAAGAGACTCCGGGTTTAAATAACAGCCTTTGATATTTTGACAGTAAAATGGAAAACACTTAACAGGAGTCAAGTTTTGATGTCTGAGGCTGGCAGCGCACCCTAAAATTATATTGTCTTGCCTGCTGCTTCAAATTGGACCCAGGACCTTATAAGGTCTCTCTGGGTCTTTATCTGCAGCCATTCTGATTGCAAAACCATAATTGTATCGTTTTACACCGGTCAACCAAGCAAGTGCCGGTGGAATAAAATCCACAAAGTGCACACACATACCAGCTCCCCGGCTAAAGCAGTCTGTTCTTTGCAAGTTGTAAAGGCCTGCAAATTAAATACCAATTACTGGAAGCAATAAAATGTTTTTTATTGCACGAAATCTACTTAAACCAGAAAAGAATAGTCGTTTTATTTTCGGGAGGGGGAGGGGGGGCAGCTCACGAAGACATATATTGGCAGAGAAAGATTATATACAGCTCCTGCATGGGGCCACAATGGAGACATTCTACCGCCGGCAGCAGGCAGGACTTCCCCTCGTGATATACAGAGGAGGGTTATGCAGAGGTGCTTATGATAGGGATTATTGTAGGTGAGACTTGGGGAGGTGGGAAGCCCGGGAACAGTAGCTCTAGGTAGAAGCGAGTGAGTGGTGCAACCAAGTTATACGACAGCACTCCAACGTGCTTTTAGCCCCCCTGCCAAATGAGGCTCTAAGAGGTCAGTGGTGAGAATAACATGGTGTGAGGGACTGTCTGCAAAGCAGTATGAGAAGCTGCCTGCCTTGTCCTCCTTCCCTTGCCCTCTCTTCTTTCCTCTGTTCGGGCAAGAAGGGGTTACTGGCTTTCTCCCTTGTGAAAATCAGTGTGGAAAGGTTCCTAATTCCCTACTGTAGTCTCTGGTCCCCTTAATGGGATAGTGCAATGGGAGGCAGCATGTGGGGAGTGTGTGGACAGCACTGTTCCCTGGAGCATCCTCAACTTTCTACAGAGTGAAAACGACATCAGCAATCTGACCAGCGAGAGGGAAGTTTACCCAGATGAGCTACCCTCAGCTTTTCTTGAGCTGGGCTGCCCGTCACTGCAACACAGCCCTATGTGTAGCACAAAAAAATCCCCAGTGGAGGTAGCCAGAAAGCCATACTCTGGCAGAGGAAAACCATTGGGCTAAGTATACAACAAACTTCATTTAATACGCTCAGCCCCTGAACTGCGCGTCACAACCTCTCTCAGATACATGCATCCCATTCCTGATTTCCCTAGTGTTTCGTTACTCCCAGAACATCCTGTCCTTGTGGTTTTCCTTTATATTGTGCTGGCACTTCATCCTGGGCTTCACTTAATACTGAGAACTGCCAGTGGATGGGACAGGACACAGCCCTGGGCAGCACCTACCACACATGGCTGGTCACAATGCTTATGCTGACAGGGACTGTAAATAGGAATTGAAAGAGCAAGGTTTATTTTTTCCATTGACAGAAGCAATTTGAGGATTGCAAGCTTGTTTCTTAACATGACCCCATTCTAAGTGAACTAAATTCTCTTACTCGCCAGAGTGTATTATACGCAGCCGGGCTGAGGCAACAAAGAGATCTTCCAAGCTAATTACCCGCAAGCGTGCAGGCTTTCTGTAGATGAATTGGATTTAGAAATGCTTGAAGACTAGACTTGACTTAGAAATACAGGGAGAAATTGAAACTCTGCCATGTGTTTTACTGCCATTTCAAAGGCTCCCCACGCTTGCCATGTGAAATCTTCAACTTTTTAAATGACCGGTTTAAGCCATCCTGCTGCTGCTTGCACTGAGAGGAGAGCAACAGTGCAGGCAGGGGATCAGGGATGCAGGTTAAACACAGCCTTTGTCTGGCCTATGGGAGCCATCACCTCTAGAGTCTATGTGAGGCAGAGGGCCCTGGGCTGGTGCTGGCTTCCAAGAAGCCCTCAGAGGAGATGGTCAGTCTAGAGAAGGTGGTGCCTGAGAGACTTGAGAAGCTGTGAGGCCGCCGTCCAGCACCAGTGGGGCTGCTGTACTGATAGGGCTGCAGGCACCAGAATCAGCAAAATGGAGTATTTTCTGTCCTTTCCTCAAACTGGAAGGCCTTTGGGTTTTCTTTTCCCAGAGGATATTACTTTTTTTCTTGGTGGCACTTTCCCCTCCACTTATGCAGCAAGAAGTGCTCTGCCAACAGTTTGCCCGGGGATTGCTCACAAGGGCTCAGCTGCTCAGCAGTAAGGACGTGGCCTTCAGAAATAGTTGGATCTCCTGATATCAGCCCCAAGGAAATGGAGGCCCAGGGTTGACATCTGCAGGTCCCTCTGCTGCACTGGGTCTTCATTTACTGCTGAGTGAGGAAAAGCTGTGGGAAGGAAAAGGTTTAATGACATAGTAATGTTGCTCCTTTTGGGGCAGGGGATGGGAGTTGCTGTCAGAGAGAATAGCATTTATTCATTCACTTTTCCTTAAAGAGGGGAATTCTGTCCTCGATGTTGCTAAATAAACAGGGCTTAGGATGCTACACACCCAAATTACACCATGTGCACCCACTTACACCCCTCAGTGCATGTCCACGCGAGCAAATATTCACCCATTGACGAGACTGTGGAGGTTTCTGGTTTTGTTTAAAAATTGGCCGCCTGCAGCCTTCCCTTAGTTCCTCTGGGTATATGTGAGCAGCTGTGGAGAGCTGCAAGGCTAGCCAACAGACCTTGTAGCCCCCACAGATGTCAATTAGTTTCTCTCGGGCTTCCTTTGGATACACTGGGGTCTTGAGACCTCCATGTGCTGACTTATTTGTAAAGCATGAGTTATTCACTGAGTTCGTGTTATTAATTAGAAGATTATCAGCTCTCAGTGGTTCGCTTGCCTGCTGCAGGGAGGTTCCAAGAAAACCCTCGTACAGACTGTGCTCGAGGAGAGCATCAATTGATTACTATGGTGGGACAGTCTTGCTTTTCACATTAAGGAGCAACTGGAGGGATATGAAAGGCTTTGGAGACCTTGAGTGCCTTTCCAGGCTTGGGTAACCCAGAAAGCAGCTTGCTGCAGCTGCACTGCCGTGGGTTGGTGCAGCTGCTCATGGAGGCAAGCACAGGGATGGGGGGCAAAGGTCTCAGGAAAATGTGCAAAGAGCCCGTGTTGGGCTGCAGGGAAAAAAAATCCCTCCCCTGCAAAAGCCCTCTGGCAACCAGATAAAGACAAGGAGCTGGGTGCTAAAAGTGCAAGGAGGAAGGGAACAGTTAAGTACATCGCCTCTAGACACTGTAGCTTTTTAAACTAGTTAAACTGATTGTGCTCCTTTGGGAATCCATTTGAGAGAAGGCAAAATTAAGTGCATCTTTAATTTGCTTAATTTTCTTCATCCTATATATTTTTGGATCCTCCCTGCGCTAATGAATTCTTGCTGCGTTTACCGGGAGTGAAACTTGTTAGCACTAGCAGAGGTCATCATGGCCTTTCTCCAAGCCATCACTGTCCTTCCTGTGACTCGATCAAGTATTCGGGAGGGTTACACTGGGGAAGAAAGGTCAGCTCAAACCCCCTGAAGTTTAACCACTTGCCTTTGAAAGAAGGCACACTTTGATCTGAGGTGTGACATCAAGCACAAGATATAGTTATATGTATGTAAGCTTTTGTAAAGAAAGAAAAAAATCAGGAGGCCAGCTCTGCAGTAACATGAAAGTCTTGGTGCAAATAAAAACGGCAGTGAAAGACAGAAGAAGAGTTTGGGTACAAAAGAGGATTTGGCGATGATGCTACTGAAGGCCTGGAGTATCTGAGGTTTGTGATGTGTGACTTTGACAGGGATTTCCTGTGTGCTGCTGAGTGAGACCCTTTTTAATCTTTCTTCACCTCAGTTTGCCAACTGCAATATAGGAACTAAACAGAATGATTTGTCTTCTCTTCGTCTGCCTAATCTATGCAGTCTGTAAAGTTTAGGGCATTGCTGCTATTTTTGTTGTGTCTGCTGCTTGGCAGTTTCATGTTCCTTAGGACCCTTAGGCATTTTCCATAACATAGATAATAAGTTTAACAGGTTCTCTCTTTTTTTAATGCCTTTGGTCACAGAGCTCATCACAACTTGTTCTCATGAGCCAAGTATCTTCATAGCATCTATGTGTGGTCTCTGCCCCTCAGCAAAAAAGGCCTTACCAGATTATGTTAAAATAATAATTAATAATCACTGCTGTCTGCCAAAATGACCCACCTCATCGCTTCTACTTGGTAGATTGGTCTGAACCACCGGTGACCTAAAAATAATTGCTCTTCTCAAGACAGAAATGCTAAGCAGCAAAGTGATTCCCTTGACTTTTAAAGGGATGATTCATGGAAAGAGAGGACCTACACAGGATGTAGACCTCACACTTGCACGATGAAGATGAGCAAATCCTTTACCAGAGTGGCTGGGAAGACCAGAGCCCAGGCTTTAAAACTGTACAGTCATTTACGTGTCTCTGTTCCCTCTCTAATTTGAGGCAACATGGCCAGATTTAAAACCATGGTGTGTGTTGTCAATTTCTGTTGCCTTCAACTCTAATAAGCTGTTGAGTGCTGTGCTCTTCAAAAAGTCATGTCTTGCATATCTCCTAAATCACCAAAAGGTAAGGCACCTCAAATTAGAGAGTGCATTCGGGAGGGTATGTTAAAGTAATTACAAATTAGTTGGTTGGTTGGGTTTTTTTCCATTACAGCAAAAGAGGGGTATGATTAGATTAAATCTGGCAGACCTAGCTGGAACAGTTTAAGGAGTTACCATCACCAGCTGTTTATTGCTGTTCCTTTGACAGAGGTTGCCTCTTTCTCCCAGCCTCTGAAAATATGGAGTGAATGCAGGCCTCAGTCAATGAAACACATGGGCCAGAACCTTAGCTCTGACCTGCTTTCACTTGGTGTGCCTACACAGCCTGACACACAGGGAGTAAGAGATCACTATATTCATAGTTTGGATATTCAAATACATACATAAATATTTGGGACTGACTAATTTCCACTTTTTATGAATACACAAGTGAAATATATTGGAGTGTTCTGAATAATCTTCCTTATTTAAATTTCCATGTAATTGCTCATATGGTTGTTTTTTTCCAGAAGCACACAGATGCAATTAATTTTAAAAATAACTTACTAGTAACAACTACTAAACATGGTTGTGTTTTCTGTCCCTTACTTTCTAAGATTTTTCAAACTGTTTTTTTTTTCTCTTTGTTGTTGTTTTCCCGTGGTGAATGTTCAGCCTCTGTGGACACAGACTTCATGCTGCTTGAGGGAGGAGATACAAAAATGATATTGTCCTTCAGAGAATCATAACGTGAAATAGAGATAAGAAAACTCCATTTGTGGTCTATTTGTGCATTACCAGGCAACCTTCTTATGCCTCAAGATCCTTCGTGTTCAGATACATCATCCCTATGTAGTAGATAGATTGGATGAAATGTCAAATGTAAATTGTACATACTTTGAATTTCTATTACTTCTAAAAGGATTTTAAAATAAAACAGGCCCATGGGAGAAAACTTGTATGAATATGTTTGCTAATTCTAAACTGTAGTTTAAGAAAAGTTTTTGGCAGGGATGATTGAAAAGACATTTCTTAACCTTGCTTTGATGTTTGTTTTTTTGGTGTGATTTGTTTTTTTGTTTTAATTAGACAATTGATCAGTAACAAGGTTCAACAGTAAACAGGTTTTCCTGTGGCCAAGTTCAATGTGTGGCACAAAGCAGGTGACTTCAGGTTGTTCTCCTGTTTGCCAAGTTGAAGGGAAGATTTCAGAGTTAGCTTTGCTACTAAAAGTCATTTTCAACATAAAGAATGACAAATAATGACTTTCCAAAATTATTATAAACAATTCTGAAATTAGTTTGCCAAGCAAAACTGTTTACAGAATTTAGTAATGTTTTCTCAGTTTGGTTAAAATTACACTTGCAGAAGTAAAATATATGTATGTAAATACAGACTCCTTAATCTAAACCTTCCCTTAGTGTTAAATGAGATGTTTTATACAGGAGGAAAAAAATAACATTCATTAGAAAAAGACATATATAGTCTCCATAATGACATTCTTCAAAAGAAGCAAAAAGAAAGGATTACATGGCATATACAGTTATAAATGTATATGGGTCAGTTGCAGAGCTGACTCCATTCAGAGGTGGCCTACATGACCTACTGAAGTCCTTTTCTACCTGAATTATCCTATGATTCTAAAAATCATCTCATTATTAACCATATTTCTGAAGCATGTGCAGGCCGTAAATCGTCAATGTAAAATTTGAAAGCTGCCAGTACGACTACTGCCCACAAACCAGAACATCAGAGTAACACTCCATCCCTGAGAGAGATGTTTGTTCTGGAAGTGCCTGACTCCACCCCCTCCTTGGGCAGCCTGTGTCAGTGTTTAACAACCCTCTCAGTGAAAGAGTTCTTCCTGATCTCCAATCTAAAACTCCTGTGATGCAGCTTGAGGCCATTTCCTCTCCTTAAGAGTGAGAAAATGAAGCCTGTGGAAAGATACTAGACATGGGAACAGAAGACTGGTAAGTGCTGTTATTAAAATGCTTTGCCCTTTGCCCTTACATACCCTTTGCCAACGCAACATCTACACTTAAATGACAGTTGTGATAATAATTGCTGTTTTTTTGGTAGGATTAAGGTGGTGAGACTGTGGAGAACAGTAAATAAAATATTGGAAACATACCTTCAAGGCCAAACAGATAGTTCTTCCACTGATGCCAAATACTTTTTATATTCAGGTCTCCTTTTGTGAAGAAAGGAGACCATCAAGGACATGTAGCCTGAATGGAAACATGTGAAGACAAGCCAATAGATTTCCCAGCCTTGTTATTGACAGAGCTTCTAACCCACATCCAAAAGCCTTCAGCAGTTGGAGAGAGTGCAAAAGAACAGATGGGCTGGAGAAGACTCCCTGAGTGTCAGATAACTGCTCCCAGTACAATCGGGCAGAGACTTCTGTGAGAGTGATGCAAAGCTCAGAGCTCCAATAAAAAGATCAAAGACAAGATCTCCAGAGATCTATAGAAATCCCTCCTGAGGACCACCAAGGTCTCATATGGTTATCTGTCATTCTGAATGTATAGAAACCTTTAATAGATACACCAAAATCAGTCTGGATGAAAAATGAATGGAAATGGTTGAGCATGGGAGCACCAGATGAAAGAAAAAGCAGAAAGGATATGTTTTTAGCACCTAGTGTAGCAGGTCATCGTAATCATGCCAGATCTCTGGGAGGCTTCTGAGTTCTGGAAAACAAAGGAGAGCCAAATCCTGTGGGGAGCAGAATGGGACTGGAGACTCAAAACATCTAAAAAAAGAGACAAAGGAGAGCACATAAATTCCAGTAATGCCAGAAGCTGGATAGATAGGAAAAGGAAAGAGGGTAATCATTCACAACTCAAAAAGAGAATACATTCAAAAAGAGAATATGGCCACCAGTCTAAAACCCCAAGAGATGTAAAGAGATGTCACCAGGCATCATTGGAGCTTGGGAGCCTATCCTTGTGAGAGCGTGAGCCAGCCAGACCAGTTCTACTGCAAAATAAATCACCTTCACTTCCTGTGACTTGTCAGCTTAAGCTCTGCTACACTGTTGCTGAAAGGCTGCACAGGTATAATTTCTTAATTAATAAAGAGGGGACAAACAGATCAACATTTGACATTGAGTTTTTAATAAGAAGTTTATTCAGGTTCCTGCATCCTGCAGAAAGTACTGACGAAAACATGGAAGGAAACAGTGAAAGCCAAACACAAATCAAGCATTTCTTCATCCTTGGTATCACTACACTGCAAAATTAAAAGGCTGATTAATGAAGATGACATTATGATAGGCAGCCTTTACAACTCCTATATCATTCAAAGGGTAAGTTGACATACAGGTGTGGATAGCTTAAATGCACACTGACTGACACAGAGAGTGGTAAGGCAATAGTGAAAAGGAGCACTTATAAGTGTTGAGAATGAATCATTTCAGCAAAGCGTCTCTTCACCGGAATGGAAAATGCAGAATCACAACTAGGTAGTGAAACATTAGTGATATAAAGGCAGTGGGCACCAGAAGAGACTTACGTCAATAGCTGAGGGGGCTTCAGACCTCAGCATCAGGCAAGCAAAATCTCCAGGGCCAGGAAGAAGCACTTGGTGCTCAGGGACACACAGACACTTGCATTCAGATTTGGAAGATTGTCCTGCACAATTGATCTCTGTCTGAGACAAGGGTGGCTATGGATCAGAGGTGTTTCTGGCTCCCACTGCTCCAGAGAGTCTTCTTTTTAATGCATTTTTCCTTGCTTATTAATTTTCTCCAGGTTTAACCTTAACAGAGATTTGGTTTGAGTATTGGGAGAATGGGAATAAGCTCAAGCAGGTGCATGGGGCTTTACTACAGCTTAGATATGCTTGCTTATATATGGTTATGTTAACAAAAAGGAAAAATAAAGAATTTGAAATAAAAATGCAGGATAGCAAATATTTGAGTGTTAGGCCATGTGTTCTTAATAATTATCTTTTGTACAAGTTACTAGTAACAGTCTGGAAATAAGAGTATAGAACTACAGAGCCTAACAGTGAAACAAGTGAGACTTAACAATGGAGTAGGTACACGTATTTTTAACAATTGTCATTAAACTTTGTGTAATTGTAACACAGTAAGTAATTCTTAATTCTTAATTTTAAAAAAAGATTTAAAAACTCAATAAAGTCTGCTCTAACATGATTCTGAGATACTTTCTTGGTATCTCAGATGGTTCATAGAAAGCGAGAAGTTGGAAAATGTCTGATGGTAATTCAAAAACGTAAATGAGACAAGAAGGATTTTAGGATTTTTTTGTGCTCTCTGCCACCTATTATCTGAATTTATCGTGCTCATCCAGGGAGGATGACCAAAGCACACTCACATACAGTATGCACTTATCAGCTATCTACTATATGTAATGTGGATATATATACATTTGTAAATTTATCCCATAAAAAAAAGTCCAAGGAACACCGTGCCACCGAAGAGAACCAGAAAGAGGAAATTACTACATAAAATATCAGACTTGCCTGTTTATTTTGCCTGAATTGAGTGAAACATAAAGAGTAAACTGAGAACATAGCTGATGAAAAGCGAAGTTGATTTTAAATTTAGTTCATGAATTAATCCCATTTTAAAATGTAACAGTGAAGGTATTGAGTAATGAGAAGGAGAAATCCATTGACACCATTTAAATTTACTTAACTGAAAGTTAGATGTTCATCTAAAGCTGATGATGTGGGCTTCCTCTCCTAAAATGCATAAAGATGCTATCACTCCTACATTGGAATTTGTCCTATTTCATTTGTCTCACCCATCTCAGCCCATGCGACATGCACCAGTGGGATAGCTCACTTTCACTTTCTGGAGATCCTTCTTTTCAAACTCCTGAAGAATCCCAAGCAGCTCTAAGAGTCGTGCTTAACTTTAAAGTAAGATATGTCTTATCATCCTGTGCAATACTAGGGTCTCAAAAGTTATTGTCTGCCATTTTCATAATTTGTTAAGATTAGCTATAACACAACTTTGTCATGGCTGTAGTCTATGCTCTACTGATGATAACATCCCATAGTTTGAAAATAAAACCTTTCAGTTCTAAAAATAAATATAAATTTAGCTATTGCCTTCTACCAACCCAAATAAGACCTACTCATGTACGTATCAGTCTCTGTATCCCTAATGGCTTCTGCATTATTAATACACAGATTACTCTCTGTACATATGCATACTAAAAAAAATTACATTTGTATAGCTTTACATTTAAATGTCTCTGAATGTGAGTAATATAAAGGCAGCTATCACAATATGGACTAGCAGCTTATAATTTGAGGACATCAGAAAAAGATGGGTAATTTATCTTCTGTTTTTAAATAACAGCTCTTTCATTATCTCTGTGGGTTTATCTACCACCTAGCTTGTACTAACAGGTCTTGTTTCTCTATAGCAATGGTCTACAATAAGGAAATATTAACGTATATGACTCATTTAATCAGCAATTTTGTAAGTGTTTTACTTGTGTCAACAAAGAACAAATTGTTTTTAGCATCTGGTATCTAGAATGCAGTATGCAGCATAAATTATTCAAATCAAAGCAACACAAATCTTTGTACAGCAGAAGTGAAACTGCAGAATTCATTGCTGTGTATTACAGCTTTGGATAGGACAATGACCTCTAATCAAAACTCCTCAATACAGTCCTTACGCTTAAGATGCCAACTTGCCACTAAGGACCTGATTATCTATAAATTTATGGGAACCTGCAATAACTGGTGTTTGCCTCCTGATAATGTTTTCTGACACATATCAGGAGATTCAACTGATCTGTGTTAGAGATTATTGTACAGAATCTGCAGTTTATACAGGCAATGAGTAGACAGAAGGTCCATTTGAGACCTTTAGCTATAGAGAAGCACATAAGGAAAACTGTTTCCATAGAAACATGCCCCACAGCTGTAGTTAGTATAGGAAAAATAGTTTTATGATTATTTCAGTGAAGTTCTACCTTTTGTTTTCAGTGCAAGATGTATACAATAGGTTGTTTCACAATGTGATCTCAGTGTAACTAAGGTCTTACATGTGAAATTCACCCCAAAGTGAAGGACTGCACGTTTTTCTTATGTGTTCCTAAGAGTTTTATTAGATTGTGTGCACAGTGTCCACAGTGGAATGATTTTTACATAAAACAGTATTGCTTTTCAGTATTTATTCTGAGTATAATAAATGCTTACTTTTACATTAAATCACAAAACTGTACATAAATTTCTCAGAAATTCTAGATAGAAAGCGAAGAACCTGATGAGCTTCCAACAAATCTAGGAGAGGGATGTCCAGTGATTCCAGGAGGAGATGAGTCAGGCCAAAGGAGAACTACAGGAAAACAGAGGGTGGGCATGAATGATTTGCTAACATTTTGGCAACACTTTCTTTCCACTCAGGTCATTTCAAATTTAGATGGAAAATTCCTAACCAGTTCCCTGGAAATTACAAGTTTGGTGCATCTCCAAACTAGTTAATCCAAGCCATTTTTGGGAGATTTTTTTGGTCTTGTTTCTTTTCTTGGCTACAAAAGCATGAGGCAGAATCCATCTTGACGTGGTAAGAAGACAGATACACACATCCAGTTGAGATTTTTTTTCCTCTCATTTCAAAAGTGTTAACAAGGTTGCAAATTTTCTTTTCCTGCCTGCCACAAGCATGGACTTTATTAGTTGCTTCCATGTACAAATGCAAAGCACAGAGTAATATGATGCTGCATTCTTTTCTTTATGAGTTTGGAATTAGTAGAACAGAATTTCACCAAGACATACTACATCCGGGGAGATGCATGACTAGGAGCTGGATTTTGTGCTTGAGTAAGTGAAGAAGCCCAGCAAACACAGATTCAACACTGAATGTGTTGAAATCTCTTGCCATGTCATCTGTGGAACAGGTTTTGTGTGTTTATGGTAACAAGAGTGGGTATTTTTTTTTTTCTTTACTGTCATTTCCAAACAGGTTGAAATCACATCCTCCTGGATGAATTTTGCTTGTGGACTTCAATACCCATGCAAAACCAATGCAAGGGAGATGGATGTCTGTTTGTGTCTCTGAAAGGTACATTTTCCAGAAATCATGCTCTGTACAGTGAAGGGAGACAGAGCCGGATAAAAGGTACTCAGGCAGTAACATCTTACAGGGAAGGAGGAAAGGTTCTTAAGTTAGATATGATCACATGTACTGCTTAAGCAACCTGTGCTTCAAGGGCTCTATCTGCCTGCCAGAGGTCTCTGCGTGATGCTAAGTTTTAAAGTTATGTGCTTAAGTTTGTGCTGAAAAGTAGATGTCTTTGGTGCATTCAAATGAATCATCCCTGCTTCAGAAGTGGTGCCTTACAATTCATAATTTCAGTAAAAATAAAGTGTGTAAATCCCAGGCAACTGGCACAGAAACTGATTTGGGTGGAACACCTAGTATCTTTGCCATTTTAGTTAAGCAGCTCCAAACTTTGTCTCCTTGAGTGTTAAGAAGAGGCAAGCAGTGGCTTCACATCTGCTAATTCTACAAAATCCCACAATCACACCATAGAAAAAGAAAAATAGTTTTGTGCACTATTTTAACAATAACATACTAAGACCATGCCAGTATGAATTGGTTTGACTACAGAGGACTGAAAAGGTACTTCAATAAAAACTTAATAACCCACAATTCAGTCAGACATAACCAAATAATTCACATATACCAAGAAAATAAACACTCCCACATGCCTCCAAAGCACCTCTAAGGAAAAGTTTCTTTCCAAAACAGAGATCACTAGCTTAGTAATTTTCTTTTCAGATTTACAGTGTGACCCATTTTGGCTTCCCAACAACTACAGCAAGCTTTCAAGGTTTTCCTCATAGCATTTAATTTGTTAATGGGATTTGCATGCACTCTTCCAAAGAACTATCAAGAAAGTTGGCCTCATTGTTCATGATGGCCAGGCAAGGGGAAGGATAATTGTGTCATACAAAATCTATCCATGTTCTCCCCACAGAGACATAATTATATGTTCAAAACAGAGAGGTGGAAGAGCCAGCTCAGATTCCACCTAAGTCTGAAGGATTAATCTTTATGTCAATTCTAATGGTAGAAAAGATCTGAGTGTAATTTCCTCTTCTGCCTTGTGGTATACCAGATTGCAGAAGATTGCCTGTATCATTTTAAGGTTCGAAAATTTTCTTGGGCTTCTCTACAAGGGCTTTCTACCACAGTAGAGCGTTTAAGGGGAAGGGCAATGGAAGAAATAGCAAGAAAGTACTGAAGGAGTATAGGAAGCAAGTATCAGAGGAGGCAAAGACAATAAAAGAGGGAGAAAATTAATATTGGTATCTGAAGATGACAGAGGAAATCTTGGCCCAATGAAAGGAAAAGTTAAAATTCCCAGTGATTCAGTAGAGCCCAGAGTTTACTCCAGGAGGGGAAATTGTGCTGCAAGGGAGAACTGTCAATAAAAAGCAGGAATCTGAGATGTATCAGCAAGCAGAATTGCTGTGATTTTCATGTGAACTTGAGTGTCATGATCCAATCCTGGTAGCTGTGCAGAAGAAGGGAGCTGCAGTGGAAAGGGTCATTGTAAACAATTCTTGCTGCGGGCAGAATCACCAAATACAAAAGATTTTATAAAAGGTGAATACAGGAACAGCTTTGATTGGGGGGACTATGGGTGCAGGCAAAACATAGGCTTGTCTGCATTGTAAACTGAGAGGATTGAATGAGATGAGAGGTAACCTTGGGAAGGGAACCAGCCTGCTCAGGAGCCTCAGCCATTAATCTGGACGTGGCTAAAACATATTAAATATAGAGAAGCCAAATCTGCAGCCACAGCTACTCCAGCCTAAATAACTGCTCCATCACAACAGAGATATCTTTGGCTCCTAGTTTCCAGATAGTCATGGAGGCGGGTTTTGTCATCTTTGTTTTCAGGAAAAGTATGAAGTGACTCCCTCCCTTTACAGAAAATAAAAGAAAATAAAAGAAAATAAAAGAAAATAAAAGAAAATAAAAGAAAATAAAAGAAAATAAAAGAAAATAAAAGAAAATAAAAGAAAATAAAAGAAAATAAAAGAAAATAAAAGAAAATAAAAGAAAATAAAAGAAAATAAAAGAAAATAAAAGAAAATAAAAGAAAATAAAAGAAAATAAAAGAAAATAAAAGAAAATAAAAGAAAAATGAAGAGAAGAGAAGAGAAGGGAAGAGAAGGGAAGGGAAGGGAAAAGAAAAGAAAAGAAAGAATGAGCCCTGCAAATTGAATCAAAAAGCAATGGTTATTTCTAAAGCTTCTGAAATCAGTTCAAGCACTTAAGCAAAGCTAACACAACTAGAGGCTTCTTAGAAAGCCACAGCAGAAAGGGACTTTACTCCCATCAGGCACATGTGACAGTCCCCCACCACAGGAAGAGATGGGAAATGGCCAATGAGTTTCACGGTTCTTTCACCAAGTCTTTTCCTTGCTTTCCTATTTTGACTGTATTGCAGGGGTCTATTTTAAAGTGCTAGTTTTATTGTTTTGTTTTGGTTTTTATTTGCAATGCCATCCAATGTCTGACTGGAGAAGAGAGAGAGACTCGAGAAAATGCAAATCCATTTTGCATCCATACCAAAACATCACACTTCTAAAGGACAGAAAAAACCCTGCTTTTTAAAAACAAGGCTGTGTTTGTTTGTCTATTGGTTTGTACAGAACAGTTATCAAGCCAAAGGAGTCCTGGTGATCATGTTTTGCCAGAACAGACAGAGGAAAGGATTATTAAAAATAATATAAACCAATGACATATGTTACTAGTATTAAAATTGATGCACATTCCTCCATAGCATAGAGGAAGCCAGGAGCTGGATTTTGTCTTTAACAAAGTCAGAAAATAAATGCGAACTGTTTCAGTCTTATTACCTCTAACAGGGAGATATTTCTTTTTGTCTACTTGGAGAGGAAAGGTTAGGAGGAATTAAGGTTCAGTTTGGACAAAATTCAGTCAAACTCCTTCAAAGTAGATCCATCTTGACACAGGAACTTCTGCAAATATTTTCCCTACAAAAACATTACGAATCGAAGCCGAGAGCAAACAGATGACTGTCAAAAGGTAGCAGGATCGGACTCACTGTCTTCAGACTGAGAAACACATTTCCTAAGGCATTTTAGTATCAGATACTAAAATTTTTTCAGGCTGGTGGCACATAGACATTGCAAACAGAAATTTAGATCCTCTCGTTCCAGCCATGAGACAAATAATTGTACAAAAAGCCATATCTGCTTCAGAAAGCTCTACCACCTCAGCCAACGGCTTCTGTACTACCACAAGCAGTTTGAAGCCATTCACTGAGGTTTTTCCTCGCATCACCCCTTAACCCACGCTCACCTGGTCTTTTGCACAGTCTAGGAATCTTCAAATGAGCCCAGGTTTGTAGTTTCATTCTATTCCCAACCTTACATTTCCCACAAAGCAAAGAAACTTGTTTGTAATGCTCACACATTACGTGGGGATGGCGCGCTGTCAACACATGCAGCGTTATGGATTGGAAAATCCAAATACAGTTTGCAAAGCCATTGGAGGTTTTCCACAGAGTGCTTGCACGGGCCTCTCCTAATTGAATTTGCCAAAATTCACATGAACTCAGATTTAATCCAATCAGTTCTACATCACATGTCTTTCAACATTGACAAAATATTTTTTTCTAATTGTGACTCTCCTATGGAACCAAATGAATCAGAAAGGGACTTAAATGAAAACCAGTCCAGATTGTTCTACACTTTAACCTTACATCTGTGCTTAATTAGGATGCTCAATTTCCCTAAACTCAAGTCATAAAATGGAAGTAATCTGTGGCCTGTTTGTCAGTCATTATAGGGCAACAGACCTGCAAATCAAGGCAGGCTCAAATGCACAGGATCCTGTTCAACATGGCCATTGAAGGAAGCATGGGGGATGTTATTGTGCAGCAGTCTGGAAGGCAGTTGGAGGAAAAGTTCGCCAAGAGACACGCATGTGAATGACCTGTGTGCTGAGAATGCATCTGAGCCTTGAAAGAAGGGACTAAATAAATATGGAAAACATGTGTGATTATTTAAAGCTCCCCCATTGTGTCCACATGAGGCTCTTATGAAAGTCCTGATAATAACTGATGCTAGACAATATCTTCAGCCATGGAAAAGGCAACAGCCTCCTCTTCACATCAAAACTGCTCTTAGGAGTGCCACAACCTTTGGCTGGTGTAAATTTTTAGGATGTAATTTTGAGGCATTATAAAGTCTTCAGTGACCACACTACTCCCCCAGACCTGCTCGCTGGTTATAGTCCTGCACCCCACATGGGCCACTCATCTTTCCCTCCTGGTGCAGTCATGTGAGGGTCTGTGCTGCAGAGAGCTAAGCAAGAAAAACTCCACACAACCTCAGATGCCCTCTTCCAAGGACTTTTCTAAGGACCTGTATATTTTCCCTGGCTTAGTTTTACAGTCCAGCCCCACATACCATGGCACCATCTGAAACTGTAGCAAGGCAGCATTAGCAAAGGCTTTGGCACTAGTGGCACTGCCATGTGGAGCATCATTCCCGAGTACCTCGTCTCCTTGCAGACAGCAGAAGTAGCTGCAATTAACCCACACCCTTAAAAGTGTGAGGAAGGCTTGTCATCTAGGGTTGTTAAAGATGCACTATCTGGGGTTATGGCAAATCGCTGGAGGAACAATAAAACCCTATCCCACACACCAAGGTCTGTCATCATTCATTTCAAACATGCACTTCAGAGTGTTGCTGTTATGTTGTTTTTTGACATCTTGAGATCTGCATGAGAAATCCCTGTGGACGTGCTGTAAATCCATATCTACAGCAGTAAGTTTTCATTGCATCAGTGTTATTAAATATATATATACACTTTTATATATATTATTTGGCGATGCTGAATGAACAATTGGCCTTTAACTCCTCCTAGACTATTAGGTCGTACTATAGGTCAGTGAAAAAGTAATTTTTCCTAGATTTGTAATAAGGTCTGGGATGTGACCTATGACCTCAATGTCACAAGGTATTCATTATCTCCACATAGATGATATACAGGCAAAGAAACATATATTTTTTATAGAACTGGAAGAATTATATTTGATGGATACATTTTATTAGATGGATTTTATTACTTGGATAAACTCAATTAGTATAACCTCATTTATTTTGAAAATGTATCTTGTTTACATCGAGTTATTCTTCTTGTGGCCATTAGCATTCAAAACTTAGAAACTTGAGCTCAGAGCAGAGCTGATTTTTTTTGGTTCAATTGCCAAATGAAAAAATAACAAAACCAGAGAGGGAAAAAATCTAATCAAAACAGAAAGCTTATTTTGTATCAATGCAGAATGCTTCATTTAACATGTAATTAAAACTCTTTTTTTTCCCGATTCTTAAGTTGTTTGGGGTTTTTTTCTTCCATTATTAAAAGAATGTGAAACATTCAAAATGTAATTTCCTAACACAAAGATGAAACATTTTGCTTACAAAGCGATAGAAACTAGCACTGTATCATTTTGGAGTAGAAGGAACATTGCTTTGTCTTAATTTAATAAATAGTTTCAAACTCCTGTCCATAGATTCAGGAATCAATTTCACTAGTCCATGAAAAGATTCTACCTGTACAGAGTACCCCTATTTACAGAAATAGTGACATGTAGCAAGCGGAATGCAAAGGGCTAAAGACATAACTGTATCTGCATAAAATATATTCATCTAAAAAAAATACATGTTGCAAGAGTTTTTGAGAGGTAAAGGATGAGTCTGTGACTCGTTCAGACAATATTGTCCCTCAACCAATTCCCGTGTGTAATTCTGCCAAAGCCACAAAAATACACCACTTCCTGCATGGCAGATAACCTCTCTTACTACCACGAAAAGGGGAATGAGGGGCCATCAGCAGAGGATAGGGTTCATCTCCTAATGTTAGGCTTCTTAAAGTCAGGTGTCCTCTCTCTGCCTGAGAGCTAGCCACTGCACTCTGCTGGGCAGGAGTTAGAGGCAAGTGGGGAAGGTTATTTGCCTGTTGGGGTTCCTGCTGCTATCTGCGGTAGTGGGAGCCAAGCAATGTGCCTGGATCAGAGGTCTGGTATGTGGGTGATTTGAGTGAGGTGAAACCAGTCCCATCCACCCACATCCTGGGAAAGTTAGTGGTGATTGTCTTAGCCCAGAACGAAATATTCAAGGTGAAGCCTTTCTGGGTGAAAAACTGGTTAGATAATTGATTTGGTCACTCGGGTTAAATTGAATTGGCTGCCAATCATGAGTGGTGTCCCCCAGGGCTCAGTACTGGGGCCACTCCTGTTTCACATCTTTATTCATGACCTTGATGAAGGGACAGAGTGCACCCTTAGTAAGTTTGTAGATGACACTAAACTGGTTGGATGTGTCAAACTGCTTGAGGGTAGGGAAGCTCTACTGAGAGATCTACATAGGCTGGATGGCTGGGCCAAGGCCAATCCCATGAGTTTCAATAAGGCCAAGCGCTGGGTCCTCTAATATGGCCACAACAACCCCCAGCAGTGCTACAGGCCTGGGGAGGAGTGGCCTCAAGTTGTGCCATGAAAGGTTCAAGCTGGATATTAGGAGGAATTTCTTTACTGAAAGGGTTGTCAGGCACTGGTTGTCAGCCAGGGAGGTGGTGGAGTCACTGTCCCTGGAGGTGTTTAAGAGAAGGTTGCACATTGCACTTAGGGACATGGTCTAGTGGTTGACAGGGCTGGGACAAAGGCTGGACTTCATGATCTTAAAGGTCTCTTCCAGCTGAAATAATTCTATGATTCTAACCTCCCTCAAGCTCACTTCACCTAGTTCTTGCAGCCCAGAACTTCTATGAGCAGTGAGGTGGGAGTCCCTCAGCACAGGAAAGGCTCCCAGAGATGTACAAGGTTTGATTACAGTTATACTGTGGAGAAAAAAGCATAGGACAATGGCATTCCTACTATCTCACAATCTAGACCATTTCCTCTGAGGGTTTCTCCAGACAACTGTAATTTAGACCAGTCATAAGGTTTTAGTGGCCACTAGCTCGTCTCAGGACTGGTAGTGGGATGGCAACACAGCATGAACAGCTGCCCCACTGATGCTGAGGATCCAGATGCTATGGTGAGGTCCACTGTTACTAACATCATGAAGTAGCTTTTATTTGGAGACAGAATGACTTGTGTGTCCATCCCGTGAATTTTGTTAAAAGACTGAACCTGTTAGGAAATAAAAATTCATTACAAGTGAGAAACAAATTACAGTAGAGAATTGACCTATAAAACCAACGCATTTCCATTGCACTAATCTGAAACATACTTCAGAAAATAGGTCTGCACTCTGAAATAGGTCTTGTTAAAACAACCAGCCTGTTAAAATTCTGGGCTTAGTGCAGCAAGCTTGTATATTTTAACAGGATTTTAATGCGTTGGGCTGTAGTCCTAGGAAATTTCCTAAAAGAGTAGTGGCAGATTTAAAAACAAGGCACATCCCTTCAGAGTGAGCAGTTTACAAAGCTCCTTGCCTCTCAGACTTCTTCCTCTACTGTCTCTCATATCATCTCTTACACCTGGAACATTTTGGCCTCTTCCTATCTGCCAAGTACTTTCTCTTCTCCATTTCAAATTCCTCCTTAACTCACTAACTCACTTCCTCCTGACTTCTTGGACCTGGGGCCCTTCTTCTCCCACACTGAAGCTTCTTCAGATTGGGGAGAAAGCCAGACAGCTAATATGAGTGCTCTGCAGTCACTCCACAAAGCCCAGGAGATGTGCACAGATGCACAGTGACTTGGCAGATGACTCCTTGAAATCAAGACGGGAGCATCTCATACTATCCCAGGGTATGTCTCTCTTTTTCTCAGGACTGGCCCACAGTACTTGAACTGGGATCCTCCAGTGCTTGCATAGGGGAAGTGATAGTCTTGGAGAGCAGAAGAGCAGTATCTAGCTTTTCTGTGGAAGCCAATTTCAGTTCCTGAGGTCTCCAGGTCCTGCTGTGGAGCCCATTGAACTCCATGAATGGAATTCAGTGGGATTTTGGTCACCTATGACTGGAGGGTTGAATGTCATTAGAGAAAAAAATGAGGTGCTGTTGTGTGATGGAGTTTTGCCTTCAATAAAGTATTTTGGTGCAAAACAGCTCCATAAGCTGGCCAGGTTCACAGTAACCACTGTGAAACTTCAGTTTAAGTCCACTGCTGTTATTAAATATGTTGAGAGAATGAGAATTGGAGTAAAATTAAAAACTAACAAATCTTTATTATTTCTTCTTCCTGTCCTCCTGCTTGTAGACATTGCAGTCATGAGTACATAGGACCTTTAAAAGTTGTAAACGTAAACAAGTCTACAATGCAACAATTAATGAGTGGGATAGATAACTTCTAGTAACTTATTTTATTAGCTTACAAATAGTAGGACAAGGGTCAGATTCAGCAAAGAGGCAAAGGCATCTATCTCAGCTTTGTCTGTGTTCACTATCACTAAGCCACTCCTTCTATTCCAGCAATAGGCCTACATTCCTACATTTTCTTTGTTCAGCCTTTTGCTACAAGTGCAGCCATAGAACTCCTTCCTATTACCCTTGATGTCACTTGGAAGCATTACTTCTAAGCACCCTCCCTACATACCTGGGCAATGCTCTAAATTCCTCTTTCATAGTATATTCCTGCTTCCACACCCTGGATGATGCCTTTTTGCATTGGTGGTCCACCATGAGCTCTCTGCTTACCCAAAACAGCCTCCTGACACATCTGCTTGTCTTTGTGAGTACCGGAATGGATAATTCTTGTGCTTGGAGCATGCTGTCTTGGAAGGCATATCAGCTTTCCTGAACTCCTTTGCCTTTCAGAGCTGTATTCCTTTAGATTTCAACTATCAATTTAATAAATAAGCTGAAATCTGAAGACCAAAGCCTGTTCATTGCTACTGTCCTTCCTCACTCCCCTCAGGACCTCACACCTCACTATTTCATGGTGACTACAGACAAGGCTATTGCTGATACCCACTTCTTCAACGTTATCACTGAGCAGCAGATGCAGGTGTGGTTCAACCGTGGTTGGCTCACCCAGTACCTGTTTCAAGAAGTTATCCTTGATGCCCTCCAGAAACCTCCTGGAGTCCCACCATGCTACTCTTCCAGCAGATGTGAGGCAAGTTAACCTCCCTCATGAGAACCAATATCTGTACTTTAGAAGCTTCCTCCAGTGCTTTAAAGAAGGCTTAATCCACTTGTTCGTCCTGATAGTATGTCTGTAATACCCTCCCATCATGGTATGTCCCTTACAGGCCTCTTCCCTTACCCATAGGCTTCCCACTATCCAGCCCAAAATCTATTCCATCGAAGAACTCCTTGTACCCATCCTGCTCTTTCACAGGGACAGCAGGATCTTTGTCTCCTCATCTTCCCTGTTGGTCTGTCCTGGATAGTCAGTACCTGTCCACCACAGCCACTCTAGGTATACAAGCTGGCCCATCACTTCTTGGTTATTCAAACAACACTGTAGTTAAATAGAAAAAAAATCTAGTTTTCAGTCTTATTACAGCATTTTGGAGCCTGTTCATTTTTAGGTTTGTCCTTGTAGGAAGGGGTTCAGGAAGCAGAAAAGCTTCTCTATGTTTTATATACCTTTGGGTACAACAGGAGAACCTAGCACCAGCCACAGCTTTTCTCACAAACAGTTGCCCTCTGTCTTGCAGAAAGCATAGACACTGATGAGCAAAGGCAGCAGCAGGGTTAGCTCCTGGGACAGGGGGACTCTGCTGGGGTCTGTCCATAGCTGTGCCAAGACCCACCCACATCCATTCCCCTTGCAGGTTCCCCGCACATAAGGATAGCAACAGTAAAAGCCAAAGAGGTCCAGGAATTTCCAGAGACAGCTGGAGAGGCTGTTTGCTACTCAATGAGAGTCTGGGGCTGAATAATTCAAAGCCGAGCAGGCTGCTGGAGTCAGCAGAGACCTTGCGAAGAAGTACAGGCTCTGCTATCAAACAGCTGTCTCCACACTCCAAAGCATGCAGTATGTCTTTCTATTCAAAATCTCTGAACTCCTCATCCGTTCAAATGGGTAACAAATGTGTTTGATTATGTGGCAGAGCAGATTTTCATATGTTGACAAAGACTTGTCAATCGGAAGAGCAGGGCTCTATCTACAGAGATACAGAATATACAAGGAGAAATTTCAACACCTCATTAGAAAAATAAATTAGTGTATTTTCTGACACTGTGGCATGAGCAAAACATGTCCTCATATGGTATAAACACTTGGTGAGACAAGCTTCATAGCTTTACCATGATTTCAACACTTGAAAGTGAAGTTGCCATCCCAAAATGACACAAATCAAAACTTTATGTTATCCTAGAACATGTTCTGCCTCTCCTTTCTTCTTGTGATGATCTCCATGAACCATCAGATCATATAATTTGATATAACAAGAAATCCATGCCTCTTAACATGGATCCACTCCTGTACTTAAGGAGGGACAGCTCTAATTTGTACCACATGGCTTCATACTATAGGAAACCCTGTGCCAGCTGAGGGCTAGCCAAGCACAGGTGTGCCTTACCCTGTCCCAAAATGCCTTTTCCTATTTTCCTTCTTTCCACCCAGGGAGAAGATGTGGGAGGGAGCTGGCAGCACTGTTCTGCACCAGCCGAGGATGATGCCAGGCTGCAGTTAGCCAGGGTCCCATCCAAGATACTATGTACAGAGTAGAGGCGAAACGAAAAAGAATCTGCCCTTTTACTTTAAGGAGTCGCAAATCCAGAGGAAAAATTAAGCAGTAAACTTTAGAATTAAATGCATGAGAATGTTTAATATATTGCCAGAATGTTGATGAAAATGAACAAGTAGATTCTAAGGAATCTAGAGAAAATGATCCCTTTGAGTCAAACATTAATAAAAGTCTGCAGTGATAGAGATGATCTCATCATGCTCATGGTTATTTCCTGTTTGCAACTTTTTTTCTTGGTATAGGATTTTTTTACTCCCAGATGTTGTAAAGCTAATTACACAATCACTTGTGTATTACAAAAGAAAAAAAAAAAAAAAGAATATTGGTTACATGAGTCACTACAGTGCAGCACAGAATGAAGGAAAACGATCTTCAGAAAAAGGCAATTTGTACATACTACCAGAGCTGAAATGCTTCATCAGTCTTCAGTTACATCCTTGCTTTTTGCAAGGGAGAAATTTTCAGCTCCAGAAATTGCTGAGAGCCTCCTCTGTGCACAAGCTGCAAGACAAGCACAAGCCCAGCTGGAAAGTAATTCTTGCCAGTGACGAGTGGTATAAACATGAACACATCTAGAGGAAAGTCTTTTGCAGACCAGCATGTTGTAAACCCCCTGCTCATTGTGCTTCATTGTCTCACATACAAGGCAAGATATAAGAAGCCATTTCAGGCCCACTTGCTTTGGGAAACACATGCACCTTAAGTACCATTAGTGGTCAGGCAACTCATCCCTGCAGTGTATGGCTGTGCCATCAGCCTGGTTCTGGTGATATATTGGGTGACCCGATGTGACTGTAAATGTGCAGGATTTGCACATGCACATACGGGTGTGCAAGTTCACAGTAATATTTGGGAAGTGTAGACATTTCTCCCCTTTTTAAAAAACAGATACATTAAATGTTATTAAAAAGTACTTAGAGCTGGCTTCAAAATCATGAGTTGAAATGGAGGAAATGAATGAAATGCATGAAAATGGATGTTTTCATTTCAAAAGTAGTCTGGTCCACTTCCTCACTGGAAAGGGTATACCTGTGGGCAAAGACCAAAGAGATCAATCACCAACTTAGTTACTTTAAAGAAAACACCTGGTCTGTTGAAATCAGACATCCTGGTTTGGGCTATGCTGTACACTGGTATTTCAGAGGTAGCACATGACCAATCTTCTTCCACAAAGATCTCAACCTCACAGGTCACTAAATACCCATCTGAGAAGAGAGGGAATGATTCTCATGCTGGAATGTGGTGTTACCTGCCATTAACAGTAAAGGTACTTGGGTGCAAACACTGAAAGAGAGGACAGGCTTAATTTAAGGCAAATTCTGGAGACATATAATATGGATCTGACCATAGCATCTGGCCTTTGGTGACAGTATTAAAATTAGGAGACACTTTGTCTAATAAATCCTGGTAAAAACCAAGACATTTCTAGAAAGTAATCATAGAATGATAGAATGGTAGGATTGGGAGGGACCTTTGGAGATCATCCAGTCCAACCCTCCCTGCAGAAGCAGGTTCACCTAGATCAGGTTGTATAGGAACATGTCCAGGATAATAATAATTCATAGACACAGAGAACTGAAAGCACAGAGTTTATCTTGTTATTTCATTTCTCAACAACCACTTTCCCAACTTTTTCCTGACTTTCTGTTGATGGCTAAAGGGTCATCTTCCCACTCAGAAGACAATGGTTGACTGCCTCTGACTATTTAAAGTTAACTCTTTGACTGCGTCACGAGGACGTGGGGGATTACTTCATGAAACAAAGTTTTTAAAATACTTCCTACTAGATTTGTCAGGTGATGAGACATTTTATTAACTTTGTTGCTATGAATTTTTATCAGGCCAATAAGGAATATTCATTCCTAAGGGATCTGAACTAATAAAATTGTAAAATGAAAAGCTGCAATGAGTGCTTCATCTCTTGATCACTATGTTTTAAAAACTGAATCTCACCCTGTGACTAATCTCAACTTTTTCTGCTTTTGAAAGTACTTACATTTACCTTTGTTGCAGTGTGTTTTTTAAAGCACTGACTCTTGGAACCCTGTGAATATGTAGAAAACCAAGTTTCATCACAAAACCAAAATGAAATTCTCCAAACATTATACAAAGAAACATATTAACTTGTGATTGGTGTAGATTCCTAAACTGACCAGTTTTAGAACCAAGAGGGATTGTTGTGATTGTGTCACTACTTTTCATATAATCAAGCCCCTATAACTTTCCTATATTAATTCATACCTCAAGATTAAAAGCTGTGCTTGCAGCAGAATAGCTCTTTTTAAAAAGTGTTTCATTTTGATTTCAAAATCTCTGTTAATGGAGAATCCATCACAATCCTGTGTAAATCATTCCAAATGATTAATCACCCTTGCTGTTGAGAATGTGCACCTTCTTTTTTGGTCTGAATTTGCCTTGCTTCAATTTCTAGACACTGGTCTTATTAGTCACTGTACCTTTGTCTGCCAGACTGAAAAGTGCTGTATTACATAAATCTTTTCCTTGTGAAAGTACTTAGGGCCTATGATCAAGTCACTGTTAACCTTCTCTCTTGGAAGTTACTTAAATCTTTTCCTATTAGTTATCCTTAATTATTCTCAGAACTCTTCTCTGAACTCATACTATGTATTTTTTTTTTACATCCTTCCTGAATTTTGGGCACTAGATCTGTACATTGAAACCTGGTGAGCACAGTGCCAGTATCAAGACCAGTAAGTACTCCCACTCCCTATTCCTTCTTTTTTTTTTTTTTTTTTAATGGTTTTTAACACTTCTTACCATAATGCCATGCTAGGAGCCTGTGCTCACCACAAATACCATTACCAAAATTTTCTGCTTCCCAGACTGGTGATTCTACATTTTGCTACCCCAAAACCCTTCTCATTTTATCAGGTCTTGCATTTTCTGTCAGTGTCAGTGACTATCCCCAAATTGTTATCTTGGTTGTGGGGAGCTCTGTCTTTGAATCGTAAGTTACTGCTGAAAGTGGGAAACAGCAAGAAAAATTGAAAAAACAAGAGGTGCATCTTCTTGATGTAGGCTCCCTGTCTACAGTCAGATTTGGACCCACCATTGGATCCAGTTTCAGTCTATTTAATGTGTGACATTGATTTTTATAATCTTCTGCTTTGTTATTCAAGATGTGTGGTCCCATATGCAATAATGTCAGAATTTTATTACATTACAATTACCATTGTTTTTATCAACCAAAGTTGTAATCACATTAAAATTTATCCTTAGCTAGTCTGACAAGATTTTTCTATACATAATTACTAATGATATTTCTTTCCTTTAAATGATTCTAAATCTGGCCTCATATCTGTTATTCCACTATTTTGTCAGGGAATGCTGTCAGTCAATTTTGGTTACGGGAAGTATCTCTTCCGCTTTTTCTAAATATGAGTTCATCTGCTTTATTTTTCTGAAATCTTCCTGTTTCCCAGAATTTACTAAACTTCAACATTAATGACCTACTATGCTTCTCAGCTCAAAGGAAAGTCTTGGACACGGTAATTTGAAAAGGTCTTGTTTTGATATCTGTAATTTAACACCATCTTTAGTCACTGTGGAAGGGAGTTACATTTATTATTATTACGTGACTTAAACACACTGTCTGTTTTCGCTTTCTTTCCTTCTCCAGATAGGTTACAGAAAGGTTGAATATTTCAATCTCTTATTAGCAGTTCTGCCCTGTCTAACTAGTTTGTGAAATGGCACTTTTATTAAGATTCCTTTTGCTCTTTAGATATCTAAAACCTCATTTCATTGCCTTACATTCTGCTGGCTATACCTTTCCTTTTGTATCCTTTTTCTCTCCTCATCAATTTCTTAATTTCATAATTTATTCTTACTAGTATCCACTCCCCTCCCCCTCCCCCTTTCCCCTATATACTGTTTTTCAATTGCTGTGCATGTTTTCTCTTTCCATGTGTACCTGGTTATTTTTAAGCTTTCTTTCTCGACTTTAGTTTTTTAGGTCTTGGATAATTTATAAAACATTACAAAAGTGATCAGTCTTTCACATTTTACCATCTGAATTCTTCCAAACTGACTCATGTCTTAATGATTCAAGTTTTGTAAGACCAAACTCTTAGAAATGCTCAGTCAATAAACTAATTATGTGAACTTTGTATGGTTTGCCTAAACAGATATGGTCAATCTGAGCCTAAACAGCCACTGACTTCTAGTTCTCAGCTTCTGTCTATCTGTCAAGACGGAGCTCAATCCCGAACTGTTCAGTCTTGGTTTCCACCCTTTCTGAGCTAGAAAATTGTCATCTGTAATTTTGCAAAATTCCAAGGGTATTTTAATACTTGACAGCATGAAACTTCCAACACATGTCATTTGGACTGAAATCCTCCATGACAGCACAACTTTTCTTTTTCTATACCTGATAAATGGATGTTTAAGCAGCCAGTCATCCTGGGTTTTTTTGTGGGCAGCAATAGGCACCAGTAGCTCCCCATTTTCTAGTTTATGTTTTGGAACAGTGGCCCATAAACATTTAAAAGCACTTGACAATGATTCAAAGCCAGATGATGCCATTTTCAATATAGACTGCCATTCCCTGTCTTTTCAGGTGAATTTCATCATTTTCTGTAAAAAAATTCATATCACTGATTTTAACATTCCATTCATGCCAATTTTCCTTCTGATGGCTTATATCCAAATGGAGTGCATGTGCACTAATCAGTGAGCAAGAGTCTTTCCTTATTACTGGGCTCCTTGTAATCTTTGAAGGCAATTAGATACTTTTCTTCAGGTCTCTGGTACCTTAATTAATTTTGTTCTGGATATCTTGATTTCTTTGTTCTCTCTCCTTGGCCACTATGTCCTTTTGTTGTTGTTTAGTTTAATAGTTTTCAGATCAGTCTATGCAGCCCATATCTCAGAAAATTTGTTTCCACCTGCTGTGATTACTTCTTCTGAAACTAGTTCACCTGCCTTTCCTCCCCTTTCCATAGAAAGACAAAAATTCCCTTGAACAAAAATACTTTACCTGGTGCCATTTACCTCTCCAGTAACTCACTTCTGGATGCCACTTAGGTGACACTTCAGTCTGCCATTGATCTCTGGAGTTTCTGCCAACCAGTAGGACATCAGGTAGTCCTGGATCACAAGTGCTAGGCATGTTATAGGCAGTAGGGCTGAGAGAGTGAGAGCTTTCCCTAGCAGTCCATTCTCCTTCACTGACATCCAGCCCCACACTAATCTGTCTCCTGTAAAAAGAAAATGGGGATTACACTCTCTGATTTTATAAAAGTGCAAGGATAAGACTTAATGCCTTGACCATCAGGAACTGCTGTCATTTTAGGTTAACTACATCACCTATTGTGCTGGACCAGGGAGAGGAAGGTGTGGAGGGCAGCCAGGGCTCAGGTGATACACTCAGATACTGGGCTTCTCAAAGTCCTTAGAGAGCAGTTAAGGGTCCACAAGTTCATTCCTTCCCAAGCACATTTCCCATCTAGTTGCTCACCAGCAGGATGCCCAGTTTCTCACTAGGGATGTCTCTGGGAAGACCACATACAGGGATGCTGGGTTGCTCTCTAGAATTTAGACAGTCCAAGTGCTCTCTGAAATGTTCAGACAAACATAGCTAAAAATTAGGCTTGATCCCTTCACTTTTCACACAGGATTGTAGAAGAGAATGATTCAGCAGTATTACAGAAAAATTCACGTGTCCAGGAATTTTTATGTCCCAGCTTGTGTAGGATGGAGAGTTGAAACCCTGATGCTTTTGCAGCCTGACTTGCCAGCAGGAATGGAGCACAGCAGGTTCCAAGTGACACATCTGTAGTGTGCAGAAAGTTTTCTTCCTTCTTTGTTCACCTATACAGCAGTCAACCTGTATCCTAAGATCATTCTTCCACTTTTTTTTTCAGTTCTGCTAGTTATCCGTTTAGCATCATCCCATATCACCTTCTGTCTGCTGCTTTGAGAATTGCTAAGCTTTCCTAGTCATCACTGACTTTTCCTGACAAGCAGAGCTGAATCCCAGATTCTTTATGTCCTCTCTGTTTTGGGTTTGTTTGGGTCTTTTTTTTAATACATTGATTATATCAGTGGAGTGAAGGAAAGTATTACAGGGAGAGACAGTGTGGTAAGATAGGCATTGGAAGGGAAGTCAGCATATATTTGTGCTGTCAGTTTTAATGCATCATTTGTTGACTCTGTATATTTTATGTGGTCCAGAAATAGTTTCTGCACATCTTGTCCATCTTCTGTTTTATCCTGCAATTGGGATGTTAGTGTTTTATGTTCTTTGTTGTGTTTATACCCCTCTCTTTGCTTTTTGGGATAGATACTAGTTTCTCAGATTTGACAGTTTCGGGGGATCTGCGCAACGGTTAATTCTTTCTCCTAGCAGGTCTTATTCTATAGTATTTGATGTGATGATCATATAATGTTGTTTCACCTTTCTGATTCTATTCCAGAGCATAGTCAGTTCCAGAATAGAAAAGGGGTAATTTTGCAGCCTAAAAACTGGCAAATCCCACTTGTCACACAAACAGACTTTTAGTCATTAAAACCTGCTGTTCTATTTCTTTTTAAATAGGGAATAAGGAGTGGGACAGAAACATGATTCAGGAAGCAATGTTTTTTCTCCAAAGAGTGTTAAATCCTCAGAAAAAAAAGATATTGATGGAGGAAAACAAAACAAACAAAAAAAAACCCAAAAAAACTTTTCCTCCTCCAATCATTTGGACAGCAACTATAGTTATTACTGTGAAAAAATAATCACAGTATATCCTGTTAAAATGACCACTAGCAATGGTGAATATTCTCTGTGTGATCCTTACTCAATGACAGAAGACAGAAATGACCTTCCAAGTTGCTGACACCAGGTTCTTTAAAGCTGGTGTGCACTAGCCCATGACCACTGGTGCTTAAACCCCCTGACGCAGAGATTAACAGCAACACTGTGAGACAAGATCTGGGTCTTATGTATACTTTCACCTGTCTTTTTCAAAGTGATCTATTCAAGGTTTTAATGTAATCATTTATTCGTGTAATCATTCAATCATGCAATCTCTGTCACACTAAGAAACTGAGGCGAGGAGAAGATATAGATTTTTCTACACTGTGTACAATAGAGACAAAATTATAGCTCTAATTTCCCAATTTCCCTTTAAGATAGCCAAATTGCACTCCTTGATATCTGTAATATTCAAACACCAAATAACACTGCCAACACTGCATGCAGGCAATGAGACTGAGCTGCAGAAGTCATCTTAAAAGTACCAGCCCAGACACCCCTATTAAATGTCTGTTTCTATCAAGAGTCATGACAATTCGATGAGGGAAGCAAACCCAGTCCAGGGTAAATAAAAGTATTTCAGCTCCTGGAAATCAAGGCAAGCATTTTGAAAACAAATAGTAGGAGCAAGATAGGTTGCCCAGATATCTCCAAGGATTTTTTGGAATTGTTTTTAATCGACTGAAAAATTATGTTTATTCCTAAGGGACTGACTGTTTCAAAATCAAGAAAATCTAGACAACAAGAAACCACTGAGTGTTGCAGCTCATAAAATTACCATATGAGACTGAAATTCAGAAAAGTTGTTTCCACTATAGTTACAGTGCCCCAGTGGAGTGCTGTTGACTAGGGTAGCACAGCTTAACAGATGTCATCATATCAGAGATTGCTTTGTAAGCCATCATAGGCAGAGCAAATACATATATCCTTTTCAGGAAAGGGATGGAAGAACAGGAGAAATGGTTTTCTTTTGCATTTCAGACTAACTAGTAGCATCAGTCAGGTGTTGTCATGCAGCTTCTGTTGGCTGAATCCTGTGCAAGCATGTGTGAGAGAAGCTGCCTTCAGGACAGAGATCCCAGTGACAGAGAAGAATTTCAGAAATTGTGTTTGCTTTGTCTTGCTTTCTGCCTGGTAGACCTTGAGAAGAAACCTTGACATGCTCATAGGCTAAAGTGAAACAGAGGAGCAAAGTGGGTAGCATTTATACCTGCAAAGGAAAAGCAACAGAATAATGGATGTCACTTGTGCAAGCTGCAGACTACCTTTTGTTGACTTTGAAATAAATGAGTAGCTGCTACATGTATGGACATCCAGGTAATTCAGAGAAGGAAACTGTATAGGAACTGAATGAACACAGTAGAAACCCATCTCCAGCAGAATCTGGAGCACAAGAGTTGGAGCCAAGGGTATCAGTCTCTAGTCCCTCCTCTCCTTTTGATGCACTGTTTGACCCTGTAGAGATTAGTGCCAGAACCCCACAGACACCTAAGTGTTCACTTCCACTGATTCAGTGATCTGGAATCTGGTAAAGCCTCACAGATTTATGGTGTTAGGTTTTTTTTCTTCTTCTGCATTTAACAGAAGTACAAAAAAGCTCAGCATGAGTGTTGTACATGTTTCTCAGAATGTAGAAAGAGCTTCCAGACATGGTAGGCTTTTTCAGCAGAAAAAAAAAAAAACCCAACCTAGCCCCAGATTGCCAATATGCCTCTTTAAAATAAATTAATTTGGAGGTTTTCTTAATTCTTTTGAGTCCTTTGAAGCAGCTAAGTAAGATGTGCATTATCAACAAAACAATAAACAATATAGGAGGATAGAAAACTTATTATCTATGTACATCATGAAAATAAAACCACACAACACTGAGATGACCATCCATTATAGTTCATCGTTTGCAAATACACTTACAGAATACATTCTCATTAAAAAGAAAAAAAAAAAAAAGGATGGGGAAGTGGAATAATTGCCGTGATGTGTCTGAGAGAGTGTTTTTCCATTAGCTGCAATTAATACAGTAATGGTAAATGAACATATTTTCCCATTTTGCACTTATTTTGAGGAAACATTAAAAGGGAAAAAAAAAGATAAGTGAAATGAGAGAAAAACAAAGCATGATAATTAATATATTGATGATGTGGTATCATCTCTGTCCTGATCGATCATTATGAGGTTTTGGTTTTATTTAATTAGCATATGGTAATTTCATACAGAATCCCAGTGTGTCGATGAAAACTGGCAAGTGAAAACATTGACCTTCTGCTCACATATGCAACATCTTCTTACAGTGCTAACAGCCTATATGCATCAATGCTAAAAGGCTTCTGTCTCACAGGGGAGTCCCTACATTGGGGAGATATCATTACCGCCTACAGCAAGATCAGAGTTTGGCTCTTCTTGGGGCATAGGAGTCTAGGAAGCAAAAGGGACGTTGGGCTTAGCCAGAATAATAATTGGGTGCTATGAGATTACGGAGTGCTGCCATAAACTGAAAATGAACAGACAAGTTTCTTTTTGTTTGTTTTATTACACATTATTATTGTCATTTGTTATGTTCTTGGTCATCAGTTTTCTCAGAGTCGCTAACAAAGTGCAGCCTGTCCCTTTTTGACCCTTATTAACATCACACAATTTTTCTCATTCACCTTTAATTTTAAATACAAACTGATGTGAAAACGTGCATTTAAGTTTTTTACTAAATACATTTCTTTTGCAGTAGGAAGTAACTGCATTAGAAATAAATATCTCAGCCAGACCTCCTGCATACTTCTCCCAATACATAAGCAAAAAAATATGTTGTGGTCAAACCTTCATTGTTCCCTTTGCCAACTGCAAAAAAAATAATAACATTTGATGGGCAAAAAACTAGGCTGTCTGGGGAGAAGACAGACAATTCTGCTTATAGAATACTATTGACTTCATGGGGCCAATAGAACAACTTGCAAATAAAAGAACGTAGAACCCATTCATGTCCTAAGATTGTGTGACGTAGCCTTTTTCTGTTTGTATAATGTTGTGATTAAATATGGTGGGGCCCTAGGGAGTGAATTTTTTATTTGAAGGTTAAGCCAATATTAGCAAAAAATAAAATAAAATTAATCAAATGGCCCAGAGCATCACAGCCACAGTTGATTCCAAGAATGTTTGGTTACAAAATGAGCAACTGACTAATTGTGTAAATGCTGTTAATTAGCTGTGCAGAGCCCCTAACTGGGCTTTTCCCTGTAACTAATAAGAAATCAATTAGCTAATGAAGTGGCCATTAAATGCTATGCTAATCTTAGCTGGGATATTTTTAATGTTTCTTCTTCTCCTTTTTTTTTTTTTTCTTCTTTATGATCCTTCCTAATTGCCATTGCCATACGGAGCTCACAGCTTTCAGCATGTCTAATGAAACATCATTATATCATAACTGGCATTCTTGGAAGAGTTAGTGGCAAACCTGCTTCCCAATTATTTTTAATTGCCAGACATACTCATAACCGGGCCTTTTACCAAGTAGTTCAGATCCCTGCACTGTCATGTAATGTATCCAAAGATTGTGTTTTCTTTTCTTTGCATATGCGGTAGTGTTGGCCACAACAAGGGACGCGTGTAACACCCTAAACAAGGAACCGGAGCAGTTGCCTTTGCTCTTCCTTTGATTGGAGCCTGTGGAGACTCAGCATTCCCACTGAGCAGTTAAAACTAGACAAATTTCAAGGAGGTTTTACCTTTATTTGAAAACTTCTGGTGCCCAGTAAACCTTACTTGCCACCAACCATTCCAAACTAAAAGGATGTCTGTAAGCCAAAAGACTGTGATTTAGCAATTATTATTAGGATTAGCAACTGGGGACTGTGAATGTCTTCAGTGAATCATGCAGATTTTGTCACTTTCTAAAAGAGTTCATTATCACCATTTATTTATGTCCATAAATTCCAACTTACAGAAGGCATAAAATGTATCTTTAGACGGCATGGCTGCAAAATTAGCATCTCCTCTTTAACAGAGCCCATTGTAAGAGGACGGAAGCAAGACTGAATCCCAGCTTTTAAAACACTCCTGTAGCAAAGAGTTTTTATTTACCAACCCAGCATCTATCTGGTAATGGCATCATATTTAAACCTTGAATCTCAATGAACTTCTCTAAATCTACTCGCTCTGAAGTAGGTTATGTGTCAGGATTAGACTGGCTCCTCCCTGCCCCCCACAATACAATAGTCCTCAGGACATCTGTGCACAAAATACGTGCTTTTTAAAAGAATGTTTTCAAAAGAGAGTCTTGTGTCTCCCCATCCCTGCTTCCCCCCTCCCTCTTTTTTTTTTTTTTTTTGGATAACATGCAAATTGAATTGGTTAATTCTGCACCCCAGTTTCAGGAAATCTGCCACCAGCAGCTGCCACTGTTTCAGATGTCAGGAGGATGCAGATACACTGTGACATTTTGTTCATTAAATAAACAAACCAGGTTCAGGCTAACAACATTAGGTAGAAAGCCCCATCAATTCTTGTACATTTAGTTCACATAATAGGAAGTGACAATTGTTCCTTAGCTTCATAAGCACTATATTGAAGAACAAAAGGAAAAAGCATACATAATGTGGCAACAGCAACAACAGTTGCCATAAAATCCTGCAAGGTTGATTTAGATTAATGAGGCACATAACTTTTTGCCCAAGGCTACTTAAAATAAATATGGCTACAAACATGGCTACTAGGGGAGAGGAGAAAAAAAAAACCTCAGGATTTTTTTTTCTTCTCTTACTTACAGTTTTGGTCTTATTTTTTTGATTTGACTATCAAATAATAATAAAAAAACCCGACTCCAACAATAGCCCCTCTGAAGGTGAATGAAAAAGATTTGCACAGTGTAGGAGCATAAAATCAAAAAGGAAACACAAAAACATCATTTTTTTTTTGTATATTGCAGTGGCATAATATATTACTAAAATAAAAGTTTAGTATGCTGACCTTAGGTTAAAATGATAGAGACATTAAAATCTCAAATTAAAAGCCGAATGTCTTTTCCATTGTGACAAATCAATCTATTTGAAATATCAACATTTCTGGCTTTTGCATCAATCAAATGTGTTCTGATGTTTGCATGTAGGAAATGTAAATATTAAATAGCCAAGACAACAAATACAATTTGTCAGCTCTACATCCTGTAACATAAAAGTCACTAAAACCGAAAATTCAGTAATGCAAAAAAAAAAAGCAGAATACATGGAAGAGGAAGAAGAGTGGCCTGTCTAAAAATCAGACCATCCTAAGGCTTGGATATCATAGATAAGGCTGTCAGTCAGACTTAGACTGAAAGGTACAGACAATAGAAAAAAATCCTCACACATTAATATGTATAGCACCATGATGTGGCTTTTAATATTCCAAAGGGACTTCAGCAACTCCATGGGAAAAAAAAAAAGCCAAATCTGAGACTAGCTTGTGCAAATCCTTGCCGACGGCAGCAGCCCTGCTGGAGGATGCGCTGTGTGGGCGTGCAAAGGTCGGCAATTTGCACCGCTGGTCATTTTTCAGGTCCCCTCCCCTTGCATGTCCACCCATCCCCAAGGCAGTTACAGCAGGGTGCTTGGACGAGGCATAGTGTTGCTGCCCATGAAGAAGCTTACCCCATGACAGACATCTGCTGCCGACCCAACAGTAACACTGACAACCCACCACCACTACCTCTGGGATTTTTCTGGAGGTTCCTGTCCCCTCACTCCATGCCCTGAGCAAGCCTAGCCTCATTCTGTCTTGGTCCTTGTTGTCCATGTTGCCAAAACTCTGGAGCCACTTTGGAGTACTTCCAAAAGACTGTCTACACTTGGGAAGCCAGAGGAGAGATGAGACTGTCATTCTTAGCATCCCACTCCCACAGTATATGTGGAGTACCCCACCCTCCACCACTAGATTCAATGCTGGCACCATATTCAACTGATGACTTTGACAATACACATCCAGACCACTCCCTAATGCCTCCGTTTGCGCAGACATCAAAAACAGCAAGTTGCTCCAGGACAGGTTTCTATCAATTTAAATGCAGGGAAATTTTGGCCCTTTATTTCCTGCTTAGTGTCAGGGATTCCAGATTTCTTCACCTGCCATTAGGGCATCTTCTCCTCACACAGGACACATCAAGCAGAAAGTTCATCCGTTCTGGAGGAGGGTGATTCAGGGTGCAAGATGAGTAGAGAAGTTTAGAAGCAGATGTGCAGATTTCATGATGCCCTGTGGGCTTGGAGGACTTCTATGTGCCAGCAAAGCCTAAACTGAACACTGCTGAGAGCAGACAGTACATTTTCAGTGTCAGCTTCCTGATGATCTCAAGATGTCCATCAGCAGCCAAGCTATGGTCTCTCGTAAGCCTGCAAATGAAGGGTAAGCTGACACAATGGCCCAGAAACAGTAACATTGCGCCCACAATCTTTCTCCTACTTTTGTTCTCAATCAGTTGCATGAAAGCTCCTTCAGGTCTGGTGTGGTGTGAGATACAAATGAGGGTAAATTTTGTCAGGAAATTGTAAGAATGAGATGGTGGGATTGTTAACATAATAAACCCTCAGGTTGAACTACCTGCTGCTCAGGAACTATGGAAGCTTTTTCTAAGGGATATCTGTAGCCAAATATGATAAACCAATCAACCTGAGCCCTGAGAGGGCTGAGAGGGCTTGCATTTTGACATTCAAGATATAAAAAGAAAAAAGTTAACATTTATTCGTTGGATCAATCTAGATTACACTTACTTTAGCAGTGATGGAAGGCTTGTATCATAACAGAAGCAAACTGTTTCTTAATTTCTGTACGCTATTTTTCTTCATGGTAAAGTAAGCATGTTCTTAACATTATGTATTCCCACTTCTTGGAATAGTTTTTAAAAGATTCCCCCCAACCCTCACCTCCATTTTAGGATGATGAGGACTCTGCAGCAGATGAAGAACTTTTTTCCTTTTAAGTGGAAAATTGTGCTGCAGTAGCCAACAGCATACGATTCGTGGGAATGTCATCTCCACAATAGTGACATGTCTATTTCCAGTAAAAATAAAGAGATAACTTTAATATCCTTGAAGGGAACAGATTTTTTTAATGAAATGTGACAGACAATGTTTTGCAAACTGAAGTAAGCACTTTAGAATCTGTGAAAAAGGTTAGATACAATGATGCAAGAAATGAATCACATTTAGAAGACCTCCCGTTAGAAAAGTAACCGTCATTCTGAGTGATATTTCCATGAACAATACAATAACAATAAGTTTTGCAGATATTCTCTTGGGTAGGTTCTTTAATTCACTGGAATTTCAGTAAAAGGCAAAAGGACTTCCCTCTCTCCCTTTCATTGCCCCTTCCTCCCTCCATCCTTCCAGCATCAATGTTTCGACAGATTAACGACACACACCAAACCCGTGAATTTTCTCTTAGACCAAACATAAGAATTTGCAAATCTCTGTGATCTTTTAGATCTAGACATGATTTTTGTTTGTTTTTTTTTTTTTTAAATCTGTTTAAAAATTCTCATTGGGGATCACCATTGTAGGAACAAGGAATAATTTTGAACCCTGCCTGTTTCAGAAGCCAAGTATTACAGGCAGTGTCAATAACAAAGGGGAAATATAAAAAGGGAACGATTGCATCTGGGGAATCTGTGTAGTTTACAAAGCAGAACTGCAAGTCCCAGTCAGTGTGGGTGAAGAGCTGCCCAAGGACCAGAGACCTCAGAGTCGAATTTATATAGGTTTATGTGAAACTTGTAAATTACCAAATCAAGATAAACTCATTTAAGTGAGATTTAAATCACTTTGTCTATGCCTAGATGAGGAACTTACAACAGTACCGCCAGCTTGATTTAAAATCATTTAGTTGACTACACTGCAGCTTTTCTAATGTGGATAGGCATTTTCATCAAAAAGCAATGTGAACACAAGCAAGTTAAAAGCAGTTTAATCATTTGTTCCAGAAACAGTCTTCACACTGTAGGCTACATGTCACTAGGAAAAAAGAGATAAAACAGGAATACACGTAATCAACTTTTTCTTTAAAAAAAAAAAATCTTTACTGTTAAAGTCCATTCTTTGAAAAGTACTGAAATTACCTCCAGAAGAAAAGAAGGAAGAAAATTCATGCTGAACTAGTCATCATCTTCCACCTTTCCCAGCAGGACCTCAGCCATGGCATTTCTTGCAAGCATTGAGTAGCTCAGCAAAGGACTTGGAGCCTTTGAAAGGTTGCTGGTATCTTCACCAACAGGAGGGTGCTATTTCCCCTCAGTGACTGAAAGTTTCATAGCCTGGTGTCTCCTTGATTCCTGGAAATTTGTCCAATCCTGATTTCTCGAGGACTGATTAAATAAAACCCTATGCTTTGTGCCTGTAACATTTTTAGCTATAAAAGCTGCCTCACGGTACATTGCCTCAGCCAGCCTCTAATATTGCTCTTTCAGCTCCCCAGGCCGGCAGATCTGTGCTGGTACTCTGTGCTTAGCTAATAGCTTTCCCCAAGCAGCTATGGAGAATGCCACAAACTCCTGGGGCTCATGTGTACAGGGGAAACACAGTCAGGAAATTAAATTTTCCCTCCCCATAATTAATAAGAGCAAAACATTTGTGGGTTTGTTGTTATTTTTTCAAGTCTTGAAGCCAAGTTGAAAAAAAATATGAGCATTTTCAAACAAAAAGTAAACATTTCTTACTGAAGGAGTTAAAAAAAAAAAACTAATGCTGTGCAATAAGGCGATAATAATAAAAAAAAACACCAATAACCCACTTTTTTTGGAAGTTGGGTTAAGGAATTCTTTAACACTTATGGGTGGGCATGTTTTATTGCCAAGGCTGATTCACTACAGCATGTATGCATGCATTAAATGCTAAGCACAAGAATTATCTCACCAGCTTCAGCCTGCCTGTTTTTGTTCTGAAAGCGAGCACAAGCTTCGGAGCTCTGCAGAGCGGGAGGCTAAGTCAGGATTCCTCCTGCTAAGCGTATTGCTAGGGATTGTACATTTTGTAGGAGTCATTACAAGGAATGCTGTACTTGCAAATAAATTGTGCTTTTTATGAGAACTATTCTCACTTTGGAAATTCTGGGACAGTACAAATACTTGGCGAATCAGGAGAAACAATATGCAATTGATCTGCCTGACAGCATATTGCCAGCACATTTTTAGGTGAAATGCGTTGAGCCCTGAAAACAGATAATAGGCATTCTTTCTCTGAAACATCCAGAGCATCTCTCAGAGTATGGTTTGGACTATGCTGTGGAAGAAAATTCTGATGACGTTTTCTGTACACGACTCATTTTTCTTCTCTGCAAAATCCTGCATAATATTTGGACTTTTTCAGAGAGGAAAAAAACCCAAGTCTTTTTTTCATACAGGAGTACAAATCACTTGGTTAAAGACTGATGTTCTAGACAATCTCTGCATCATTTTTAAACAATTGTACACTGGAAGTTCCAAATTTCTTTTTTAGATTTCATTTTCTAAATCAAAATCTTCATGTTTTAGTTCCTATTAAGCCTCTATTTTGAAAACGTACTATTTGTTTTCTATTTTAAGCAAAATGCGTACTTGATCCTGCATGAAGAATTTGTAAAATCATGTCAAATACGTCTTTTTCTTTAGCTGCCTGCTATATCATTACAAATAAAATATGTAACCTGCAGAAAGGTGGTCTATCAATTTAAATGATTTTGTCTGAATCCACTTAAAGGAGACAAATATCAGAATTGATATCTAAGACCTGCAAGGGATGCATTTTAAAAAAAATATTTAAAGACATATTACACCATTGAGAGCCATAGAGAATCTGCTAAAAATTTTGGATAAACATTTCTTAGTCCATTATATATTGCAGAGATGATTTTTCTAACACACTGAGCAGAAAAAGTACATTCTGTGTTTATCACTTTAATCCAATAAGTACTTGCAAAATTATTTTAATTTTATTGAAACACCGTGTACATCTATGTCACTGTGTATGTTATAAATAATAAATAATAATTATTACAATTGGTTGAATTATTCATTCAGGATGAATTATCTGACAAATACAGGTTTTTCTCTGCTTGTGACTTGTTTATTCTCTGAATATGTTCCTTCTCACATGTTTGTTTGGTTTTTTTTAATTAAAGAAGGATAGTCAGCAGAGGACTGCGTATTGCTTACTTAGATTGCTCCTGATTTGATTATGGGAGATTATTTGCAAGACATGAATGTGTTAGTCACGTTCTGGTTGGGTGCCTGGTGATCTGGAAGAAGGTCCTAAGGATTTAGGGGGTGGCATTGGCCATTGCAAAGGCTTAGAGGCACCTCTCTCAGACCTACAACTTGTTTCTCACCCAGCCTATCATCTGTGCCCAGCATGTCATGTACAGTCTCCCTAGAAAGCTGAAAATGTGACAGGGATCACTATCAATCAATGTATAATTAATAGCTTATAAAATCTTCAATGAGTGAATGAGAAGCTGTACCTGGGGACAAAAGGGATGAAATGGACAATTAAGATGGGACAAGGACCCTTTACAGCAAGTAGATTTGGAGTGAAAAGGAAAATAACCTGGCAGCACCCTGGGTACCAAGTCTCTCACAGAGATGGCATCAGTTTAGACAGGTCACAAACTTTCCGGCTATTTAGCTGGAGTCCATAAATACCTGAGCCTCCAGATAAAGTGACTGCTATAAAAAAAAAAGCCCCATAAATAAGGATATGAGCATGGGGAGGAGGAGGACGTGAGGGTCCAGACCCCTCTGCTAAGGGTCATGGTTTAACATGATAGCCATTTCTGGTCACAGGGAAGGGGCTGTAAAGATGGCTCCTGTAAGAAGTTGCTTGAAACTCTCCACATCTCTGAGCCAGACCCACCTCTGGGGCTCAGTCAATTAGACGCCTCCATGATCACTTTTTAAGAAGAAGCTGGAAGAGAAGGCTTCTTCCTGTTCCTTTTCTTCTATCCCTTCTTCTTTTCTGGCTGATGGTGGTGCAAGGTGTTGAAAGAAAGAGAGAAGCAATCATATGGACCTCAAGGTCAGTGAGGGAAGAAAGGAGGAGGTGTGCTGGAGCAGAGATTTCCCTGCATTCTACGGAGAGGGCTGGTGAAGCTGAGATTTCTTTGCATTTCATTAAAGATCCTACATCAGGGGCAGTGGCTCACTTCATTAAAGACCCTACGCCAGGGACAATGACTACAGCCAGAGGAGGCCGTGTCCAGTATGAGGGACCCCATGTTCCCACAGGCTGTAACTGGGGAGGAACCCAGGACAAAGAAGCTCATTAAAATTATCCTCAGAAGAGTCCATATCCCTAGGGAGGGACCCTGTATCTGCAGAAACTGCAACTGTGGAGAAGAACCCACACCAGAGATATTCACTAAGGACTGTGTCCTAGGGCAGGGACCCCGTATTGGAGCAGGGGAAGAATGCCAGGAGTCGTCCTCATCTGAGCAGAGAGAAGTGGCAGAGCCCATCTGTGAGAGACTGACCACATCCCCCATTCCGTGCCTCCCTGAGCCATTGAGAGGAGAGGAGGTAGAGATATGGGGAGCAGTGAGCTGGGCCCGGGAAGAAAGGAGGGATGGGGGAGGGAGATCTTAAAGTGCTGATTGTAATTTTCTCATCATCCTACTCCCTTTTTTGCTTTTGTTCTGTTTCTTGTAGGCAGTAGAATTCTTTACTTTCCTCTCTAAGCCGAGTACTGGAGTTTGTTTTGCCCGGAACTGTAACTGGCAGCAAGCCCTCCCTGCCCTTGTCTCAATCCACAAAATCCTTGGTTATCTTTTTTCCTCCCATTTTTCTGGAGCCTCCGCCATCCTAACGAGGGTAGGGGTGGATGGAAGGCACCAAGCAAGAGACTGTCGTGGTGTTCCATTGCTGGCTGGGCAAAACCACACCAGCCTGTCATGAACCTGATAACCAGCAACCCGTGCAAGCTGTCAGGCAGCCCTTTCCCAGGGTGCCTCTTGCCAGACTCTCAGGTGGTCTGACTGTGGTGGGTGAATGGAGTCAGGACACAGCTGCTGACTGCAGCAACTAGCCTAAAGCCATGTGTGCGGCCTTGCCAGGGGACCCCAAAACTGGGCAGTTCAGGGGTCTGCTGCCAAGGTGGCGGCTGAGTGGCTGGGAAGGAGGTCCCTCTGCTGAACATTGCCCAGCCTGAGGCGGGCTGCAGAAGGACATCCCACAGCTCTGGGCAGTCCCAGAGTGTCACAAAGACAAATGTTGGAAGACGAACATTCAGCCAAGCAAAAGACAATAATGAATATTTCAGTTTTCTTGCAGATGCCTTTGTCTTGGCTGGTAATGCGGAAGTTCACTGTAAGAAAGGCTATTGTGCTGACAAAAATGTGTGTGAGCAAATGTTTATACAAAGCAACTAGAGGAAGACAGGCAAAGAGAAAAGGGAAGGCTCCCCTGGAACTGGGAGGATTTTCAGGAACATGAGCATTTCCTGTGAGTTTGCTTGCTTCTGATGTTACTGCACTGAACCAGTTCTTGTGGCAGAGTGTCTCCACACTGCCCAGACGAAAAGTTGCCACTGTTCAGACATGCCAGATGCAGGTGGTAAGAGGGTGGCCCCATCCCCCCCGGAGCCCTGGAGCATGGTGCCAAGTGTGCAGTCTATGGGATGGAAGGGACACATTCCATTGTGTGTCCTCCTGCCAAAGTTCTTTCAATTAAAAGCAGTGGCCCAAACCCTGACTCCCATGTGTATCTCAGTCTGCCTCTGATTTCAAGCAAAGCTGGATGCTCATGGATTTGTGCCAAACTTGGCCGTGCCGCCTGCTTGCTCCTTATGAAGCAGAAGAGATTTGCTGCCTTTTACAGCTGCTCCAGAGCACCACAGATTCGAGGAATGGAGAATGCAGCACAGGTGAAAATCTGCCAGTTCCCAGCATGTCAGGTACCCAAGCCCATGAAAGCCGCGTTTTGCTGATGTTCTCTTTCATTGAAGATTAAGCCTCCATTTGTTTTCCGGCATTTGATGTTTCATTCCTAATGATCTCTAGACTCGGTACCAAAGTTGTCTTCCTGACAGCGAATGCCAAGTGCGATTACTCACTGGCTCGAGATCCTCACCTCCATCCGATGGCTGTGCTCAGGGAATGCCATCACATGCAGGGATTGCCAGGCCAGGTTGCTGGCAGCTGGAACATCCCGTCAGCCCCCACGCTCTCTTTGCCTCCTCCCTCCCTCCATGCTTCTCCTTTCTTTTTTTTTTTTCCCCTTTGGCTTAATATAACTACACAAAGGCAACACTAAATAAGGAAAATATGTCTCCCAGTAACTGAAACTGACAAAAACAAAGATGACATGCTTATATAATTAGTTGCACATCTAAATTTTTTCAGCTCTTCTTCCTTTCAAATACCCCACAACAACTCCGCAGCTCAGGCTCTGAGTGAAGCTGAAATAGATGTAGAGCAAAGAAATTGGGTTTTTTTTGGTCTTTCTTTTCTTTTTTTTTTTTTTTCCCCCCAAAAAACACTGTAGACCTAAGGTAACTCCTGAATCTTGGAGTCCCTCTGTGACTGCTTTCTGCTGTGAGAGCAATTCATTAAAAGTTAATTAAAAGGTGAAGTTCAATATGTGGTTTCCTTTAGCTAATCCTCCTAAGGCAGCTTCATATGGCACTAATGTATCCATTTTGTTGATGTTAGAAAACAAAAAGGCAAGATTGTCTAATTAAGAGGTTGGTGTTTACAAGAGAGAGGTTTTCTAATTGGCAACTCTGAGTCCAAATTAATCTTAACACTGCTCATTTAAACATTCTCAATCTAATTTGGACTTTTCCCCAACAAGAGCTTGCAAAAAGTGAATCATTTTCAGGACCTTTGACATTACAGCACTCAGTCTGCTTACTCCATCTGTGCTGATACTCCTTCGGGGTCCAATTCTTACACCTCTCACTGTCTAGGCTGCTTTCCTCTGGCTCCAGTGCAGAAATCTTCTTCTTAAGGGCTTTGCTGGGCAGGCTGTCTTCTAAAGCTGGAGTTTTACCTCTGTCTTTTAGCATGCTTTCACCCAAATATCTAAATATGTGTTGTATTTCCATGTACAACAGTTATTTTCCTGGTAATGCTTTTTAAATTCTTTACAGAAATGAACATGTTCCATCTGATTATGTTGGTGCCAAACGTTGTTGGGTTTTTTTTTTGTCTAATAAAAGACAAAAACATAATAACTGTATTCCTACCAACTCTGTTTTCTTTTGACGGTGGCTGCTGACTTCCTATACTTGAAGTGGGAATACAGAAAAAGAACACTGCCCCCTCCTTAAAAAATATGAATTTTCACTGCCCAGATACACTTACAAGAAAGGGCAAAAATATCCTAAGCTGCTATCACTCAGACAGTTTTGGCCACCCGGACTTTAATTTTGGAGACCATGTTGGTAACAGAATGTGGAAGAAATCTACAAACTGTCACAAAAATGAAAGAACTACCTCAAGAGAAAACCAACTCTAAGATGTAGACTGTCCAGGACAATTCTTTCATTTTCAAAAAAAAAACCACGGAGATACTAGTAATGAAGAAACTTGATATGTTCATCAAGAACTGTCACAAAACCAAATTAAAATTGTAACCCAGAAAACAACAGTGCCACCTCAGGGCTAAACAAAGTGACTTTTTATTTACAATGTTTTACGTGGATCTTTGTTTCTTCAGTCATCACTACTGACTCTGTCCTCCAGTGGGCCAGTGTTTTTCTATATGTATATGACAATCTGCGTCACCTTTAAGAAAAATAATGCACACAGGACTATTTCTCAATGTACCTCATGTGGTAATCTTATGCTTGTCAATAATATCTGAAAGTTTAAAATAGACCTCTAACCAACATGACAGTTTTCCTCAGCACCTCTACTTCCCCTTGTTTCCTCCTCCTCATTTGTTTGTTTAAATTGCTGTCACATGATAGCCAAAAAGAGAGGGGAGAGAGAAAAAGCAAGAGAAGGGCTTCATTTATTTGCAAACCCATGGAAGCCCCTGTATGTCCAGTTGCGCTGGTTGGGAGCTGCAGACATATTGTGCTGGACTGAGAGTTGTGTGGTCGGAAAATATTCGCTGCCTGCTAAAAAAACTCTTCTGGGTACGCCCTTGCATTCAAGGTATGGAAGCTAAAAGTGGGACTGGCCTTCCACAATTCTAGCTTGCAAAGTACAGGAAAAAAAAAGAAAAAGAAGAAAAAAACCCTTTGGTTCGCATATGGGAACGCCCAAGCCTTCTGGTTTCTCCTCGGCACACAAACACTAGATGTACTACAGTATTTCTGGGAGCTGGAACAGCATTCTGGGTATACCAAAATTAAGAGGGTTGGGCATGTTTGTGGGCCTGCTGAGTTCCTCACTGTATGTTTTCCAAGAGAGAAATGTGAAAGAGTTTCCCAGTTATAGCCTCCATACCTTATCTGAGAAGGGATGCCACAAATCACGTGAATAATTAGTGACACTCTTAAGCGTCTAGCACTGTGCCCATTTATTTTCTTGGCATAAAATGTATTAGTTCTACACTATTCATTTAGTCTGCATTTAGCAAGAGATAAATTTTAGTCAGAAGCTGTACCGAAAGACAATATATACTGTATGTTGCAGAAAAATCTATTTGTTCTAAGATCATAGCTTTCTCAAAAAGAAAAAAATAACCCGGGTGAAATAGCATGGAGTTAATTTATATGAAAACCTAATTTTTGCATAGCTTTTGATTGTTCAAATCTCCTAACTAAATGGCCTGTAGCGACCTTTTCAGGAATGCTGTAGTCAGAGTTAAATTCTCAACAAAAAAATGCACATTTCTGTGATCCCCTCATTTAGATGATAGCTCTGTACCTTTTGCTATAAATGTGGAGTGAAGGAAGGGAAGAAAAGAGAAAGCTTTTCTTTCTCCACAAACATTAATGAGACTTTTCAGCTACACCATAGAGTGGAAGAACTTAAGCCTCTCTAGGTGTTTCTGATTTTCAGGCTTTGAGCTCTTGCTGTTCCTTGCTCTCTCCATCCCACCTCTGAAAGGCCCTCAACAACCCACGGCTTTGTCTCTCTGTATTTTTCAGTTTAAGCTACACTCCAGCAGGACCACTTTTAGCTTCCATACTTCAGCAGAAAAACAAACAGAAGCGGAAACCGTTTGATGTATTTTAAGTAGAGAAGGCCAGTAAAATATTTTTTGATGGGGATATGAAGCTTTTCAGCCAACAGGATGCTGGTTCAGTTCCAGTCCAGATGAGGAACAACTAAAAGTTGATACCATCTAAAGGTTATTAAAGCCTTTGTAAAACGAGTAGCCCCCTAAATACTGTTCCCAGTGGCCACATCACAAAAGCACAGTAACAAGTCAGTCTGTCTTCAACTTCTTTCCTGCCGGTTTCTCAGCAAGAAGACAAGGAACAAACCACTGTGGGGACTAGTCATGCTTTCAAGCAGGTTATCAACACTTCTGGAGGTTCATGCACTAAGTTGAAATCTGATCAGAGACTCCGTAACAGCTCTGGTACCATGTGCTGGTAGGTTAAATTGCATTAATATATTGATATAAGTAACTGCTCCTTCTCACAAGGCTTCCCTGATGTGTTAACAAGCATAAATCTATTAAAACAGCTATTTAGAAAGCCAGTCTCTAAGCTTGTCCCCAACCCCGTAAGAGAGCAGATGACTAGACTAGCCTTGCAGCAGGCATACAGTTTGTTCTATCCATGTGGATACCAGCTATAGGTGTGAACGGTGCTACATCCCAGCAAGGTGGACACAGCAGCATACCACCAGAATGAAACTTGTGTTGTCCCCAGGAGGAAAAGAGAAAGGAGAGGTTTATGATCAAGGCCAGTCATGTCTCCCAACCCACATCCACCCCACACACTAAAGATACCCCACATCCGTACAGAAACCCCAATATTCGTACACACTTCCCTTTCACAGCTAACGCTGTATGTGCTGGCAGAAAAATAGGCAGGATTTTTCCTTAAAGGAGTACGTATTCAGCTGAGTAAACTCTGTTTTACCCTCACCTCTCTCTGTAGTGCAAAATGAGTGAGAAGGGAAAAGGCAAGGAGCAGAAGTCTGATTCAGGAATGTAGGAATACAAACTATGTTTTCATGCATACACACAGACTTGTTTGCTGAAAATTTCACATACATCAAATTAAAACAGATCAAGCAACAAACTCAGACATCATTTACCCATAGGGAATACACTCAGCCTTTATTTAGCCACTGAAAATTTACTCCAGCTTGTCTGTATCACTAACCTGCTTGGGTAGACTGATGTTTTGATGCCAGAATACCCGTAGGGTTTCCAGAGAATGTATCATAAGATTCACAGCTACAGACACATCCTTGTAAGAAAGCAAACTGAACTTAGATGGGAGCCTTGTGCAGAGCTGCTCAGACTACAGAGGACCGAGGACATTGTCAGAAGGAAGCTTTCACACCTTAAGAAGTTTACTATAAAAACATGCATATCTGAGATCATGGGGTGCTCCTAGATCTCAAAGGAAAGAGGAGAGTTTGGGATTACTTTCTGTGGTCTTAGGGCAGAATTCAGATGGTAGAAGTCATACCTGAGACTTTTAATTCTTTTATGAATATGACCTTATATCTTTCTGTTGCCTTTGACATGGTACTGAAGGCACTTTCCTGCCTCCCAGCGGTGTTTTAAAAGCAAAAACCTGGAAAACTGTGAAGTATACGCTTGTCACAAGGTCAATCTTTGGACCACGTTTCTGCAGAGCTTGCTTTGTGTGGGGAAGTGGCTGTAAGACCCAAGCTATAAAGATCCAACGTTGTCTCTGTTCTTGTGTGATTATAAGGGTCTCAACACATGCAAGTAAATAAACTCCAGCCACATAAGTAGTCCTGGAGAGCTTAGAGGGTAACGTTCCTCCTACTGTGTCTGTACAATAAGACACTCAATAAAGTTGCCTCAGTGCTGAATGACCTGGGCAAGCACAACCTATGGAGGGACACACATGGCAAAGATGCTTTTAAGTTCCCCTTTTATTTGAAACTTAGGATTGCTTTAAAGTTCTCCATTTTCTTTTTCATAATGTAGGCTAAAACTTAAAAGTGTTCCCAACTTGTAATGAAAGCTGCAACGAATTTTAGCAAATAAAAAGCCACTTAAACTAAAAAACACTACTGTCCTGGCTGGGAATTTTAATAGTGCTGCACTCACAGCCAGACTGCTTGTAACTTTTCTATTAAAATGTTAAATCGAGAGCATTAAACAGCTTCCAATTAAGGGGTATATTATCACCTCGATGCACAGGGAGTTTCACACGTAAATCCCTATATATTAAGAAGAGAATATACCCTGTGGCTTTTTAAATAACAAATAAAAGTTAAAAGAGATTTTGCAGGAGGTAGAAGAGCCATGGAAAGGCTTATATTTTAACACACTCTGAGTGGAAGAAAACTAATGTTTAAAACCATATAAAAAGAGTATTTATTTTCATTTTTCCCCCACTATTCCCAAATATTTCCACCAGGAACTACTTACTAAGATGAAAGTCCACATATTTGATAGGACTGGAAGTAATGATTTTTGAAGGATTCTCATACGCACTGGGTGGAGGTGCTATTGGTCATGTTAAAACTGAGGGAATCCTTCCTGTTGCCACAGTGCCTACTCTATGAGTCAAAACTCATTTTTCAAAGCAAAGCTAAATCTGTTAATTGGAGTTAATATTAATAAAAAACAGTCAGAAACTGTTAAGAATTTCCCCACCCCCTTAGCACTTCTTATGTTCCTGAGGGTCTTTAGAATATGTAAAGAGCGTCAAGCTTTTCAGTCTGTACAGATGCTTAGATTTTTTTTCAGTGCAAACTCGGGGAATATTTCACACTTGGAAAAATTGGACAGCACTGACGAAGTCCATTAGCAATTGTTATTTATGATTAAAGACAGAGGCAGTTCAACCATGGCTGTTCACTATGGTCATAGCAATATCAAAAACAAGTCCATTGGCCTCCTTGCCTCTTGATTTGTCTTGTAGCTCAGCTGGCTTGGTTGGTTTGAGGCAGGGAAGGCACAACATGTCACTAAGAAGAATTTTCAGAAAAATTGCTCATAGATGTTGAAGCATGAGAGACATCATGGATTGATGCTAGATCCAGTCATTCTCAGTGGCTGATCATTCTTGCTGTTCACATCATCTTGGTGAAGTCACCTCAAATGGCTGCAGCCCAACAGTGCCTGTGGTGAAAAATTCTAGCAGGGCATGATGTTTGTGGCCTCAGCTGCGGCAGTAGCTGTAATGTATGTGGTTCTGAACTGTCTGAGGTAGACTTCAGTTTCGTATAAGGTAATTTAAAATGTAGTTTAGCAGCTCTGCTGGGCCAGCAGGAGGAAGTTTGGCTAATGTTTTGAGCTCCTTGATGTTCAAATAGGCATTGCAGACAATCAGGAGCCATGCCACCTAAACCATTCAGAAATTCTAGGTTCCATCCAATTTCTGTCCTGCTGTTTCCCACTTGCCACAGTACAGCACCTGAAGGACTTAGATATCTGCATAAGAGTTGCTGAAATGAATGCTCTCTCATCAGATGCAGAGACGTAGAGCATTTTACACAGAAAAACTGAGAGGTGCACAGAGATTCTGGGACACTATAGAGCAGGTGCCCATGGTATCTCACAATATAGTACAAATAGTTGTGAATTCTCGTAAGAAAAACTTCCATATTTGTACCAATATGGGTCTGGTCATGAGTGAAGCCTTGTTGGCTTCTAACCACAGACAAAAAAAACACTGCTCCAATACTGCAAAAGTATGTGTAAGTGTAGGAGACCAGAGACATTTTGCACAACACACGGACTCTTTTTAGTTCAGAGAAGTGAGTAACATCTTACATTTCTTTGAAAGAGGTTTTCCCACTTTTCTGGAGTTTAGACTTCTAAAAGATTTACTAAAACAGTTTTAGGAAAGAGCAGCTGATGGAAAAACATATGAAGATTCACTCCTCCTTGGAGCATCCATATGACAACATTTGGCTCAGTAAGGCCAGGTGGTGACCCCAAGCTTTCTTTTAACTCTTGCCAGAAGGAAGAGCTTCAAGGCACAAGAGACAAAGCACTAAGATGTTTGATAGAGCTTGCTGGGATGTGTAGAGATGATGCAGCTTGCTTGGAGGACAGAACTGCTGATAGATGACTGGCTTCCTCTTGAATCCAGCTTCAGCTATCCTGCTGCATTATGGGAGAGGATGAAGCATGGTTCCCTGCTGCTGCAGCTATTTTCTTCACTGCCCCATGCTGCTCCCACAACTCTGCTCTGGTCTGTCTACGTGGATGGCTCTTTCAGAAGTCAGTATGAAGAAGCTCCCACAAGCACTTTCCCTGGACCTCTGCAGCACCTCCTGCACACAACTGGCCCAGAGGAACCAGCAAACAAGAGGATGGCCATCTTCTGTGGCAGCATGAACATGCTTTCTGAAAGTCACTGCCTTCAAAAGGGGATAGTGACAGGAGGAGCAGCCTCTCCTCCTTTGACCCTTTTCCCCCTAATGAGTATCCTCAGAGCAGCTGCTCCATAGGAGCCCATAATACAGAGCTAGCACACCTTCCTCTGCTGTGCCAAAGGTGGTATCTGTCCAGTTCTGCTCCTGCCCTCCATAGGACCATGGGGTTTAGAGATTCCTTCCATGTTCCAGCAAACAAACACGGCTTATTGTTTCCCTGTTAATATGGCATTTCAGCAAATGGTATAATGAAAGCAAAAAAACCCAGCATTCAGGTACGGGTCTCAGATGGAAGCAAAGGAGACTACCTAATTTCACATTTATCCCCTATATGTTTGAGTGTCAAAAGACCTAGAAGCTCTCCCACTCTCTTCCACTACAGACTCCCAAGGAATATGACACTTCTAAAAGTTTTGGCACAAAAATCCTTGTGTTTGTCTCCATTATTCAACAAGAGCCACCATTTATTCATCAGTCCAAGACAGTTCCAACAGACAAAGGTAGGTAACTTTAGGCCCCAGTTTTTCAGATCATGGCTTCTGTTTGTCCTCTTGAGATGTTTACTAAACTATGCTTTTCCTTTATTTTTTCCTTTTTTCCCAGTTTTCTCTCCTCTCTCCTCCCTCCCCTCTCTCCTCTTTATGCTGTTTCTTTAATAAGCAAATGCTGTCTGTACCCTGTGAATTTGGGCTGGACTGTTGGTAAACCTGTTATCCATCACAGTAACTCATAGAATCTGGCATGTACCAGATGGACAATATTCCATTGTTTAAAGTGAGTTCTGTCAATCTTTGCCATTGATTTTAAACAAAAGTCAGGATTATTAAAGCATATGGGTACATGGCTTCATACACTGGTTAAGCCTTTTGCTTTGAGACTGTGACTGCTGTTGTTCAGCATTCTGAAAATATATATAGTGTGCTACAGTACACAGGGATTCACAGATGTCAAGGGGAAATGATATGTGAAAGCAGTGTACGTTTAAAAATGCAACACTACTGTACCTTCTTAAAAGAAAAAGAAACTTTCCTCCTTCTCCCTCCTTCCCCCTGTTGCCAGTTAAAATGAACTGTCAGAGCCTGGATAAAGATACAAACAGGATTGCATACCTTACCAAGCCTACAGTGACTCTTAGACTTTGATCTAATTCTATTTGCTGCTTTATGATGCATGAAGCTGTCAGATAAAGAGGTGTTCAAAAAAATCCACTCGAGCTGTCAGGGCTGACAAGCTCTGTGATGGATTACAGAGAAAACAAAAGGGTTATCACCTTAACCACAAACATTTATATCTTTTTTTCATAAGGGTGCTTCAATCAACATGTAGTTACCAGGGTGCAGGTTGTTGTGAGCCTGTAGGAACACAGATCCAATGACACATGTTGAAACAGCATTTAAAAAGTACAACACACATGCATTGGCACTAATATGCTGCTGACATGGTACAGTTGTGCTTACTTAGATCAAAGATAAGAACCCTATAGTTTTCTATATAAAAAGGATTCTTTCCTGAAGAACAGATTTCCCCCTCCCCACTCGTCTTTCAAAGATTAAACAGTCATAACAGTCTGAATGGGGTTTAACTCAAAAAGGCCCAGTACTTAAATATGCCCATATGATTAGTTACACAATAGAAACTTCTGCACAGAATGAAGAGCAGTTAGCATTTGGCTTATGTAGAGGAAACAAAAAAAAAAATTCACCCACTCCTTTTTCAACATCAGAAAGCAATCTCAAGGCACATTCATCTATCATCTCTTCCCTTTCCCTCAACAAAGTCAATCAGTTCTTAAAAGGCCACCACAACAAACAATATTTGACCTGAAATTTATCAAACAAAGCTAATATTCTATGTCTAGCTCTTCATCTTTGACACTTTAGGGGAAAGAAGAGAAGAAAATACATCTAGACTCTTACTTGGGCTGATACTACAGGCGTTTTACCTGTGGTTTATACTCCTGATCAAGACCAAACACATTCACTTTTGGTCAGTACATTTGTACGCTGAGAGTGAATACATACTACAATGTGAGATACTGTAGTCACGTTCTCCCTATTCAATGATTGTGCTAATAAATTTGGCTTAATGCTAGCCCCAGTTCATAGAATCATAGAATCGTAGAATCGTAGAATCATAGAATCATAGAATGGTAGGGGTTGGAAGGGACCTTATATATTTATAGAAGATGAGTCCACTGGGTCTTGTTCTACAGAACAAGATGACCCCTAGCTGGGAATACCCAGGAAATCTCCAAGTGAAAAATTACTGGAACCTTGGAATAATGTCAGTAAAAAGCATGGTCTGTGATTGTCCTACTTCCTCATCTTTTCCTCAAAACCTGTTATTGACTACTGCCTACGAGAGTACCTAGGTGGACCTTTGGTCCAACCCTTTACACCTCCCTTATAAACAAGGGAACTTGTACCTCCAGCTGGAAAGATTTTTCCCAGGATATGTATGTATGTTATGTATTTGGTGCACACATATATATATATGTATATATATAGCGTAGATGAAGCTTGCCAAATCAGTAACAAGTTATAGAAGTTACCGCATGTCCTGTGTATGGAAAGAATATTAAAGGTGAGCCATCTTTACACATAATCTTATGCACAGGTGAATTCCTGATGTGCTGGGGAGGAAAGTCTCATTTTACCTGACAGGGGACCTCTGTTGTGAGAAAATCACTTGGGTTTGGAGACTGGGACAAAAAAAAAATGATATTGAAGCTCTTCATTCACAGGCTTTCAGAAGGTAGAAGGAAAAAAATCAGAGAATCCCAATAATAACAGCATGAGGCCACATTTTGTGTTTATGTACGAGACTATTGCTCCACAATGCAGAAACCTAGGCTATGTCCCCTGTGAAACAGAGCAGAATCTAATGCTGGAATATGTCTATCAGTGCAAGACACAAGCAAGAAAGATCTCATGAAGAAGCATTTGGGGTAAGATGAAGACCTCAGAGGAAATGCCAACAGGATTGAAGAAAATTGTTTCTTACAAATATGGATCGCCTGGCAATCCCAATAAATCATAGGGATATTAAATTTCTTCTTTCTGATGTATTTCCCTTTAACACCTACTGCCTGAAGAGGAAAAAAAAAGAAAGAAAAGGGTCCAAACACATTGGTTTCAAAACAAAATCTAGAAGTCTTCTTCAGTGCTTCTTTACACAAAGATTGGACATAATCTTAGTTAGAAGTTGTGGTGGGAGAGAGGACACAATTTCTTCAGTAATTCTTGCAAGCTTTAAGACTGTTCTTAGTTCTACCTCTCTGGTGTGATTCACCAAGCACTAATAGACACAAGCATTACCATCATTCATTAAAACTATATTCATATGCCTTAGCCATCCAACAAACCAATAAAACTCCTTTTCAAAAAGTTGAAAGGCAAGCTGGTTCAGATAGGCCATTATTAGTATTCATGGAGTGTACATTCACAGGCAATAATACAGTGGGAATTCAGCTAGCCTGAGCATAGGCTGATGTGAAGCATATGATATTACTTATGTAGGCATGAAAGCAATCTGCTTTAATATCAGACACTTAAGTGCAAAGAATGTCAGGGTTACCAAAGGTTAAAGACAGGCCGCTGGATTTTTTGTTGCCTTTTTTTTTTTTCAACATGAGCTGAAAAAACGTGGGACAACTCTTTGCATTTTCAGTTTTTGGTGGCTGCTGAGTAGTACAGTAATAAATGATGCAAGTTAAAAGCAAAAGCAAGGTAAAAAACAAAATGTGGAATGTGCTACAAAGCATAACGTAACAGGAAAAAAAGAGAGTGTGAGAAATGGCCAGCTGCCATTCAGCAGATGTTGGCCTCAGCCCTGATGTCACTTGCAGGGTTTGAACATTGCCTTGTTGAGCCACTGCCTTCAAGGAGTGCTGGATGGAGGCACAGAGCTTCACAGGACAGATTCCCACCTGAGCGTGCTGCCTGCCATCCCTTGGTTTGTCATGCTGATGCTGGGAGCTGCAGACTTCTGTGTCACCCTACTGTCGCACACAGCCTGAGCATTTGGCCCGGCAGGACAGGGCCAGTTTGCTTTGCTTTGCTTGACACTCTGCCACCCTGCTCGGCCATAGTGTCAGCCAGTGTACCCCAGGTCCTTGGCAGGCTTCAGGATCGGGCCCCTTGGTACCCGACTGGTCTCTGGTCCCTGCAAGCCCTCACTTGCATTCCACCATGAACAGCTGCTGCAGCACTTTGAACTTTCACTTTTCCTTTACTAAAATTAAAAAACAGGCACACAACCAAGCTGAGAGCTCCCAAAATCTCAGGTGGGAAGCATTACTGAAAACAGAAGCCAGGCAGACTGTTTTTAAGAGGCTGATGGCTTTTTCAGAGTGTATTAGCATCTTATTTTTTTTCCCCAGCACTGGAATCCTTGGGTATTGGGGACCCAAAGAATAGAGGGAATTCTTATGCCAGAGGATAAGGAAGCCAGACAAAGAACAAAAAAGGAACAGAAAATGAAGGTCTTTCTTGCATTTTTCTCAAAAGCACCATTCTGTGTCTATTTGATTTCATGTGATATGGTAGATGAAAATTGTAAATATTGAGGAAAAATAATGCAAGCCATTATATAAACATTTACTTTTATAATGTGCTGTGAAGTGGCTAAATCCCCTTTCTGTACTGATAGCCTTCTCTTAGGCATCTGCTATCTGCCTGTTAGTCCTTATGCGGGACTGTGCCTATAACTGACAGTTTATGACACATGCAAAGAAGGAAAGAGAGTGAGAAAGAAAGAAAGAAAGAAAGAGAAAGAAAGAAGGAGAAAGAAGGGGGAAGCATGTAGTGAAAGGAAGACAGATGGGCCTATCAGTTATGTATATTGTGACCCACCTGCCAGTCACAGCCCCATGGGAATGTGGCATAATAAATACTGAAAATGGAAAGTAGGAATTAAACTTAGGAAAAAAAAAAACAAACCAACAACCAAACATATTGAACAAAGTAAATTGTCTGGAAGGAGAAGTGTAATAAAGATTTTTTAGGAGCATATAAATCAAAATTTCAAAAGAAATTTTCCAAATGGGGTCTCAGCTCATGTGCAGTCAGTGGCAGGAGGGTGTAAATTGTGGATCTAGAGAGGATGATTGCCAGCACGCCTAGGTATGAGGGGGCTGATTCAATAAATATGCATGATGGCAGCACATATGCTTTAAGCATACACCCTATCCCAGCAAGCCCAGCTTGGATGAACTTCACCCCCCACCCCCCAGGAGCCTCTGCATGTTCTTTCATTTGCCTCCAGCCAAGTCTCACTGCTTTTTGAGGTTGTGTGTGTGTTTTTGCATGTGTGTGTACGTGCAGATACATGAGTCCAGCCTCTATAGACCAGACTTGACTTACTCCTCTTAGCCCTAACTCATTACCTGCCCTCCCAGAGCTCAGCAGTAAACTAAATTGTGAGACCTGCAGCTCATGACCATCTAAAACAATCTCACTGAGTGAAAAATACTTCTTGCTTAAGGTCAAGAGTAATCAAAATTTGTTCTTCTTATGCTGAATATTTCATGAAAAACGTTCTGAAATGACAAGAAATCCAGAGGATCATCTCTTGCTTCTGTTATGCATTTACTTTACTCCAGTCCTGAAGGTATTTCTACAACTTCATGGTAATACCATCCACTCTCATGCCAACCAGGCACTTCTCCAGACTCCACTGTCCCTGATAATTCTGCATTGTCTGGATATTTGCTACACAGAGAACCCCAAACCTGCACATAGACCTGTGGAAAAATAGGTTTTCTGCTTGATTAGGAGCCATGATCCATTCAGAGACACCGGCATCTGCCTACTTTTCTGTTGTAAAATCTCACATCAGCCCATGGGGCTGACTCTTCCCTTCCTTTCTCCTATGTAACAAGGATGGGTGTACAGCGTCAGAAACACTCTGTTTTCCTTTTCCTTCTCTGCTCCCCTTTCCTGTCTCTGAATTCATACTCATTCTTTGCTTCTCGTCCCCTTCCTGTCACTGAAGTGCTTTTCCCTCTCTTCTTTCCTCTCACCCATTCATCTCTCCTTCAGGGAGACATGCAAATGAACTCTAATTCTAATTTCAGGGCTTCTTTGATGCAGGCTCTGTCTAACTAAAAAAAAAAAAAAAAAAAAACAACAAATCCCCTAACAATACCTGAGTTAGTTTCTGCTCTGACCTTTTAGTTGATTTTTAACATTGAGAATTCTTTGTCTTCACATCAGAGGCAGGGAGACAGGGCTGTGGTTATTTAACTGTTTTTAACAATATATGAACTGAGGTAATTACCTGAAAGGAAATATTAGCAGAAGGGTTTTCTTATCTTTCTGAGTAAGGAAAATTACAAAACCATCCAAAGGAAGTATGTGGTTGGAGAACATTTTTGTTATTACTAGGTACTCACACTAGGTGGGTACTCTTAGCATCTAATGGAGCTCAGGAACCACCGAAATGGAAGTAATCTCTTAGCATGGTGCTCCACCTGAGGAATTATCAGGTCAGCAGCAGTGGGCAAAACCTCTGTTGGTGACATCCTGTCAAGGGTTTCTTTATAGGATTCAAATCCTCACACAGAAATAAATACCTACTCTTGTTCTCACGTCCATTCAATATCTCTTTCCTCACAATCTTTGCTGTTTGCCTAACTACTTTTAGTCTCAAATGTTACTAATAAGTGGATCTAAAATGTGAGAATTTTCACTAATTCTGCACAAACACTTGATCCAAAATCAGTAGAACAAATCAGCTGAGTCAAATACGTCTCTGAAGTATTCATTGCAGGATATGCCTGCATTGCCAGAAATGCATTTGGGTCTTAACATTGCCATGTGGCTTGTATACTTCTATCAGAAATTGACCTAGATTTTTTGGGGGGATGGTCCCTCCACAGACCTCCAGCATTAAAAACAAGGACCTGAATATCAACTGTTTCATATTACTGATGATGTTTTATACATATAAAATCTGAGACTCAAGTCCTACAGCAAACACAAGACGATCACAGAAAGCATTTTCCCCTGCAAAAGAAATAGCTCAAGCCTCATGGAAATCAAGAAGATTGACAAAGCTAGATGTGGAAATTGGAGGTTTTTACTGGAAAGTGTTGCAGGAACATGAATATAAAGAATTTACAAACCTCTGCAGAATGTAAACACCAAGAATGAAATTATGAGTGAGATGTGCTTTTAATAAGATAGAAACAGACAGAGTGAGCATCAGTTGAAAGCACTGAGATTGATAATTTAAAGAAGTTGATACTTTTCTTTTACACAGCACTCAAACTCTGGAGGTCCAAGTTGCATGTGTCGCACTGTATCTTTTAAAAACACAAAGATAAATTAATTCATCTTGTAATGTGCTTTGAAAGTAAAGAGTTTAAAATATTGCTGTGCTTGTCACCAACTTGTGTCTCTCCCTTGTTTCATGTGGTTTGCGAATTTTCGCTTCTCTTTGCTTGATCAGACATAGCAACAGGAAGTGAGACCTCCTCCTCCTCTTACGTTACTTGGCAGAGAGAATGCGCACTCCTGTCTTCACCCTGTCTCATAGCAGGTCTTTCTTGATCAGTGGCTTCAGTGTATGTCACTTATGTCAGTGTGTCTCTGATGAGACAGACAGATTATTGAATCTAGGGAAAAGGCAACCCATAAAAATACTCACCAGTGCTCCACAAGCCAATGGTTTCCCTATTGAAGCAGAGTGATTTACGGGTGATGTGTGCAGTCTGGAAGATTAATCTAAGTATCAACCTGACAGTTTTCACACTGGATAAGAATAAAATTGATGGATGAAAAAATATAAAAATATGTGCTGCATGTTTAATATATTTTCAATCTTTCCAAAAATAATATGTAGGAAATCAGTATGCTCCTTCCTTGGAAGAAAAATATTATTTGATCCTTCTCTAAACTACCAGCCCTACAATCAGACATCAAGATGCAAGATGGACACCGTAGGCGTGCACCTCAATTAATACTGTCACTGGGACCTGAGGGACTAGTACAAGAGATGAGATCCCATCCAGTTCCACATCTCTATGACTCTACAATTAAATTCTGATAGTTAGGAGACAGTATCAGGTGTGACCCTCCATAGATAAATAAAATACAGTTTCTTAGGATTTAGGAACCAATCCCAGGGAAAAAAAAAAAAAAAGGATGGCTTGTCAATTATCAAGCCTTTACATTAAGAAATGGTTTCATTGAAGGAGAGTGTGAAACTAAGAAAGGAACAGGAAAGAACGTTTATAGTGCTAATAAAGCAGTAGGCTAATACAGTAATCTCAATGTCATGGAGGACTGAAGATGAAAAAGTACAAGGCAATAGATCTTGGAACAGATAAGTCACTCTGTCACATCTATGTTTGATTCTCAGGAAACAAGAGGAAAAGACTACACTTTGGATTTTATTGACTTGGCAATCCCTGCACTGCATCTGCTTCACAGAGCAAAACCTCCTTTTGCGGGTCCTCAACCAACACTGCTATGCATTAAAGAGCATAGATTAACACACAGACTATCCCATCTGAGTTGTGTGTCCACCCTGGTCTGGGTTTGTCTACTCTGTCAGCCCAGAGGCTTCCTGTAAATCTCACTGTGAAGGGTGTACAGACAGACAGTTAAGACACAAAAGCAGACATGTCTAGAGCGTGCTTTTTGGAGTACAGGGTTCTGCAACTCTATGTCTAGCAATACAGCTTCATGCTGCGCAGGCCTCAGATGATCCACAGTTATGCCTTTACAGCCACAAGGCTGTGACTTGGGCAGGAAGCAGAGTAAGTGGGAGCCTGAGGACCCCATGTTTACACGTTCACTTCTGACACCACTTTTCCCAGTAGTATACATGTAGTCTTCAGGAACTCCAAGGAGAAGAGCCACTGGGCAAAAGTAGCCAGACTTGTGATCTTTTTGTGGGTTGTTAGTTGTTATTTGGTTTGTTGTTTTGTTGAGTTTTTTTTTTCTCCTAAGTCTGCCACATGTTATTTAATTGTTTGTATCATTTTTTTCTAAAGGCAATGAGGAGAGAAGAAAAAGCACTTCCTCAGAAATGTACTCAATGTTGTATGAAAGCTAAAATTTTTTCCATGCAAAAAAAATTGGAAAACTATGAAAAATATTCTGGAAGTATGCTTAGAGGAAATATTTTTACAATTTGGACATTACACAAAATTAAGTTTGAATAAGTAATTTGTATTTCTATTCCTCTTCTCTCCCCTTTTTCCCTTATCTTTTTATTTTTTTGCCTTCATTGTGTTGATTACAGAATACTAGAGAAAACAGGCTTAAAAGCAGTGAGTAAATATTGATCATCTGAAGGAAACATTGAATGCTTTGTTTCATTAAAAATGGCAATCATAAAGCCTTGTTTTCATCATTATAATCTCTACCCTCCTTTCAGGCCTGGTTCGGCAACTTTCTTGTCCTTGACTCAGAGCCCAGCAAGATGACAATCCATCCTTCATCCCAGTTCCTCAGACAAGACAAGAACTGCTCAGTAGAGAAAGCTCAGTAAAAATGAGAGATCTCACCAAAAGCATTTTAACTGTACAATGGCAGAACTTATGTGAGCTTGTTTACCTCACTTAATGAATTGTCAATGCTGTTAACTTTATTCCCTGTTTGCTTGATTTTTTCATTCCCTCCCCAAAGTTACTTCAGTGCAAACCCTTATGTATGTGTCTGCCTCATGTTGATAAATTGCTGTACTTCCTCCTTTGCTTCTTCACAATGTTTGTAAGTAAACTAATCAAAACTTCAGAGTCTCAAACTTTTTCCATTCTTAAATAACTGAGTTTCTTGTTCCTTTCATATCTGTTGTCTTTGTCTCCACAGCTGGCTCTCCCATGCAGCTTGCAGAGCTGCCTTTTACTATTGATCCATGCAGTCTTTTGGTGGCTGGCCCATGAAAATTTGTAAGGCCTTGGAGATTCGCTTCAATATTGCACAGAGCCAAGCACATCCTGTGTGATTAAAAGAACCCCATCAAGTTCATGTGTTGGGCTTATTATTAATATGACTGTCCTAAAAGATCAAAAGGAAACATTTTTCCCCATTTTCGCAGCTTGCTTACTCCGATGCATTTAACAATTGTTTGTCTGAGCTTTATGGCACTGTTGGCAGCAGGCTTTTCCTTCCCTAGGTTCAGTAAAAGGGATTTTAAATGAAACAGCCAAAGAAGAGCTAAAACCAAAAGAAAACAGCCTATGAGTAGCACACAGTATGTGTAAATAAACACACAAGGAAAGGAGACCCACACCAGTGTGGTCAAGGCTTCTGGAAAAAAAACAACCAAACAAACAAAAAAAAAAACCAGAAATTCTGCTATTTTGCAAATAAGTAAATCTGGAAGAAAGAGGCACTTGACTTAGACAATTGGTCATTTCAAAATCCACCTCAATCTAGTCGTCANAAAAACCCAGAAATTCTGCTATTTTGCAAATAAGTAAATCTGGAAGAAAGAGGCACTTGACTTAGACAATTGGTCATTTCAAAATCCACCTCAATCTAGTCGTCATGTTTCTCTCAATAAATACTCCAATAGCTGCCAGCACCATCAGCATTATACATACACAGGCAACTTCAGCAGAGCCACTCGGATAAGTATAGGCTTCATATTCCTCAGCATCTGGAAAAGGTAAGCTATGTAGCTGTACCAGTCCTGATCTGCTTGGTTTTGTGAAGCCAGATCAGTGATGGGAGCTTCAGTTGTCTTTGCTTCTTTCCCACCTAGCAAAGCTCCCTCAGTTCAGAGCTTATAGACTGTGACAGAAGTATGCCTTAAGTCTCTAGCTGAAGGATTAAAGCTTTGCAAATATCTTAAAATCAGCAGATGGTTCTAGCACTTGTTAAAGCTTTTACTTCATTTCAGGCATGGGTGCTCCCTGTCATGGTTTGACATGAGAGTCTTTTCTGGTAAGGGGGAAGGGGCCATAAAGACGACTCCTGTAAGAAGTTGTTTGCAACTCTCCCCAGCTCTGAGCCAGACTCACCTCTGAGGCTGAGTCCATTAGACACGTCCACGATCTCTTTTTAAGAAGAAGCCAGAAGAGGAGCTTTCTTCCTCCATCTTCTTCCTGCTTCTTCCTTCTTCTGTCTCTTCTTTTTCTTCTGGCTGGTGGTGGTGCAAAGAGTAGAAACAGTGAGAGAAACAACCATGCAGACTGCTAGGTCAGTGATGAAAGAAAGGAGGAGATGTACCAAAGCAGAGACTCCCCTGCATTCTGTGGAGAGAACTGGTGAAGCTGAGATTTATTTTCATTTTTTAAAGACTCCGCATCAGTCGTAGAGACTCGTTTTGCTACAGCTGGCCCCGGAGCAGGAGCAGCGATTCACTTCACTACAGACCCCGAGCCAGGGGCAGTGATTTTATTCTTTATCACTATGGCCAGAGCAGGACATGTCCCAAGGGAGGGACTCAACATCCACAACTGTTACTGTGGGAAGGAACCCAAGACAAAGCAGCTCATCAAACCTGTGCCCAGAAGAGGCCGTGTCCCAAGAGAGGGACCCTGTAACTGCAGAAACTGCAACTGTGGTGAAGAATCCACGCCAGAGATATTCACCAAGGACTCTGTTCCGAGAGAGGGACCCCATATCGGCAGAAGCCGCAGATGCTGGGAACAACCCACATCAGAGAAGTTTGTTAAGGACTGTGTTCTGGGGGGAGGAACCCTGTGTTGGAGCTCCCCCTCTACTCTGCCCTATACTCAGGCCTCATCTGGACTCCTGTGTCCAGTTCTGGGCTCTCCAGCTCAGGGACAGGGAACTGCTGGAGAGAGTCCAGCGCAGGGCACTAAGATGATTGGGGACTGGAGCATCTTCCTTGTAAGGAAAGGCTGCAGGAACTGGGGCTGTTTAGTCTAGAAAAGAGAAGACTGAGAGGAAATTTTATTAACATTTACAAATATCTAAATGGTAGGTGTCGGGAAATTGGAGCATCCCTTTTTTCTATTGTATCTAACAACAAGACACAGGGTAATGGAATAAAGCTGGAACACAAAAAGTTCCACTTAAATATAAGAAAAAACTATTTCACCATGAGGGTGACGGAGCACTGAAACAGGCTGCACAGAGGGATTGTGGAGTCTCCTTCTTTGGACATCTTCAAGACCCATTTGAACATGTTCCTATGCCACCTGATCTAGGTGAACCTGTTTCTGCAGGAGGGTTGGACTAGATGATCTCTAGAGGTCCCTTCCAACCCTACCATTCTATGATTCTATGAAAAAAATCCAAAAATCCATTTACTGAAGATGCTAAATATTTTCCTGCCAGTAAGCACCCAAGAATTTTCAGGGGCTTGTTTCAAGGAAAACCTGAGTGCTTTTTTAAACAGAAATGTCCATAAGACAATTGTATATTCAAAAAAACATTTAATAACAACAGCAATGATAGAAAATAATTGTTTCTGTCATCTCACCTTCAAATCTTCCTAAAACTTGCAAGAATCATTTCTATAGTGGACTCATCATGCTATGACACCAACTTGTTCTGGTTTTAGTCAAGGATATATAGTTTGGAGGTTGTTGCAATTACTTATCAACACAGTCAAAATAGTAAATTAATTCACACTGTGAATTAACTATCCTCAGCATCACTGCCAGCTGTCTTTGAATTTATATAATGTCATTACCATTATTATTACTCTCTCCCATCTGAATTCTTCCTGACTGAATTTGACTTCTAAATAAGTATTTTCCATGCTCCCAAAATTCCATCACTAAGAATTTCCAAGAAATGAATGTCACTTGACCATATAAATCTCAGTGTTATCAGCTCTTAAGAGTTTATTCCAAGCCTTCTGGCTGTTAGCATTTTTCTTAAAACTTCAGCTCCAGGAAAAAACTGCTTAGATGGAAAATTCAACTTTAATTTAAGGAAAGGAAACTTCTGGCCCTCAGGATTTTACGGAAAAAGCTTGAAATCAAAATTAAACAGAAAGTTTAGATAATATAAGGCAAATAAAATTTTCCATGAGTAACTACTTTAAAAAGCATATTATAAGTCAGTCTCTTGATTTTAGGGATCTTAGGAGGTGACATCTGGAAGGATATTTTGATGGAAGCTATCTTCCAGTCCGTCATATTCCAGGGTACTCCATATCTGTTATTAAAGGAGTTGTTTTGAATAATGCACTCACCAATTTTTGCATTTGTAAAAATTTTATCAATGCCCTACAGTGTTTAGTAACCAAAACAGAAGTTAAACTCACCACATTTTGTTCCACAACAGTCTTACTTTTATTATTCTTGGAGTCAGCAATATAAACTGAAGCTTATTTTTTTATCTATATATTCCCTGTACATAATATCAATTGATTCTTCTGTTCTTCATCCTTTTTAAATTACCTATGCAGCAATGTGTTGTATCTAAGCACAAAACTCAACAGACAGCAGAAATATCACAAGACATTGACTTATAAGACTGCAAGGATTCAGTTTTCTCCCTCCTTAAGCATCTCTTCATTGTCCCAATCCATTCGTATTGTATGTGCTGCAGCAGTGAAGTATCTCTGGCATCATACACAGGCTTTGTCTACCTTGGAAGTGCCCCCTTTTCTTATAGGAGGAAGTTACTCTTTGCTCATTATGTGCAGTAGTATCTAAAGGTCCCTTCCAACTCTGCCATGCTATGATTCTATGGTATCTTGGTTATTGTTTAACCAATGGTAATACTGAACACAAATTGGGTCTTTATTTAGCAGAAATCACAAGTCAAACCAGAGATAAATTTAGCTTACAGGTGTCAGTTTATCATTTAGTAAAACAAAACTGTTCTTTTCAAATATCATCCCTTGGCATTATGCACTTTTAGTGCTTTAAAGTATTAGATTGCTGCCTAGCACTGCAAATAGGAAAATGCCTTGAATCCTGATGCATTCAGACATCTTCATCAGCAGTAACATTTGAATTCACAGTCTTTAAAGCTATACTTCATTATTTGAATTTGTATACCACTTTTATCCTCCATCTTGTGCACAGTTTACCATGTATATCTGAAAGTAAAATGTAGATTTACAACAGCTCTTATACTGCTTAGAGGTTTTAAGAATATTCAGCACTATTGTAGATATCAACAAATGGGTTTCTGTTACTTTTTAACATATGGGGCACATTCTGGACAGAGCTGAGCTTACTCAATAAGAAAAAATCTTGTGACTTCCTACCTTTATCTCTTGCCTCTTTTCAGCTTCTTGAAACTATGTATCAGCCAAATCAAAACTAATGTGATGACTTCAGAAACTTTTACCATTGTATGTTTAATTTCCAGATGAAAGTTCTGTGATTTCATTTTCACTCCAATAGAAAATCTCCAATGTGTGTTTACTTATTAATGAATTGCTCAAAGTTTACCCTTGAAAATATCATTTTCACCACTGAAGACAAAAATGTCAAAGTAGAGATATTGTTACTAAGACTCTAAAAAGATTGATTACCACTTTTGGTCCAGTGCCCCCTTGACAGATCTGTTAAAGGCATCAGCTGGCAACATATCTTTTTTCTGAAGTCTTTTCTGAGGTTAATATTTCATGTTCTTGGCATTGATGTTTTTCCTTAACAAAAATCAGAGTGAAGTTCTCAGCTCATGTAAACTAACAGCGTTATCACTAGATCTGACTACAGATCCATCTGAAGATCTGTCCCTCTTTTATTTGAAGTTCATCATAAGAAATCTGCTCTGTTTGACATTACCTACATTAGTTTAAATGGTACTGCTTATAGTGCCAAAGAAAGATACCAAAGCAATACAAAAAAGCCATCCTGTTACCACATGTGATGAGACATAATCTGTAAACTTTTAATGTGGCCATTCTTATCTGAAACATTTAAATTAGCTGCTTTAAACAATCAGTAAATCAAAGACCCATAGTAAACTTTCCAGACTGTTGTTCATTTTTTTCCTAGTAGAAGAAGGGGATGTGGAGATCAGCGTGCGACAGCAACAAACGCATCAGGGCATCCAGCAAACACACCTTCTGTGCTGGGTAGTCAGCTCCTACCTGGTCTAGTGAACACTGACTCATTTTATGTCCTGGTTTTCTTAGCAATTGCTCTCCCAAGCTCCAAATCTCCCTGCCCCAAAACATTTGCTGTGTGAATTAGAGGGCATTGAGCAGCCCAGACATAGTTATTTCCTAGTCACCAGCCTGCAGGGTTCATACTACAGGTTTCTCAAAAACCTCATCCAGCAAATGTGACAGTTCAGTTTGGGTAAGAATTGACGTTTTGCAACAGCTACAACAGAGCCATCATGTCTTAGCATGTTGTGGTTTAGGCTCAGCTGATAACTAAGCAGCACATGACCACTTACTACTGCACTTGTAAGATAGGGAGGAGAACTGGAAGAAAACGGTAAAAAACCGTGTTAAGGACAATTTAATAGGACTCACAAGGAGAGAATAAATAATATTAACAATAATACTAATAAAAGAATAGACAAAGTGAGATGTACAAAGCAATTGCTCACAAGCCTGAAACTGGTGTCCAGTCCACTCAAGAGCCACTACACCTCCTCCTTTTAGCTAGCTCCTCCAGTTATATGCTGAGTATGAGGTATCACATATGACACTTGGATAGTTTGGGTCAGCTATCTTGGCTATGTCCCCTCTCAGCTTCTTGTGAAAATTAACTCGATCACAGCTGAATCCAGGACACATCTTCATCTCCATCAGGCCTTTTGTGATTTGAGGAAGCCGTGAACTCACAGTCATCTTTTCTTTGGAAGAAAATTACTCAAATTTAAGTTGTCCTTTAGCATAAAACAGAAGAACTATTATGGTAGTTTCAAATAAGTTTATTTTGCACACAATCTAAGATGGATTTTTTTCCCCATCTACTAAGGGGATTTCTTCATAGAGATTAGAACTGATTTTAAAAGATTCATCAACTCATGTGACAATGTAATCAAAACAGGAAATACCTATTTACATGTGATATAAATATTGATCAAAAAAACACCTATTGGAACAATATTAAACATGGATCCTGAAGAGCTGGAGAATAAGGGATTTAGGCTACTACATGAAAGAAAAATGTTTAGAGCAATGCTAGCCCAGGCTCTAAAAGGGGTAACACACAATCTGTTCTTGTTCCAAAAGCTGTGAGAAATGCACATTTTGTCATACGTACTTTAACAGAAAGGTCAAAGGAAGAATTTATGGGAATAGTACAGTCATTAATGTGTGCTACAGAGGAAAAGTGATCAATCAAACCACAACCCATTGCAAACATCCAAACTATTTTTGTATCCTGTTTCAAATCCTTATATAATGCAGCACTTTATCATCTTCATCATTTGAATCAAAGTGGCAAAGATAACAGATTTTTTCATATCCAAAGATTCTGGCTAATATTTTGATAACATTCTGAAAGAATGCATTTTACTGTTTATTTTTCTGAACCATGACATATTGCCACTTCTAAAAGGTCATTTCAACTTACATTCATGACTACAAGAGAGAAACTTGTTCTTATGTAGGGGACTTGAGACTTGATTATTGTTTCACTTCTCAGCATTTTTTGTTGAAGATTGAACCATCAAGCCAGCCATGTTTTCCTCTCAGCCCTTCTTATCTCAGCCATTTTTCAGCAGTGGCCTGATTGTCAGGTGTAGCAAAGATCCTGATGCATGGATGAGATAAAAGTCATTTTGTGTTGATCATCGTAATGACGTTTTGGAAGCCAAACAAACTCTTGATTCTAGGAGTCTTATGAAGAGTAAACAGAACGAGACTTTATCTAATTTGTAGAGTTACGGCAGAATTGCATTCTCTTTCCTACGAAGCAGCTGTTTCCCAGGATGAAGCCTTTAACAAAAGAAGAGAGAGTTTCTGGATGCTAGGAATGTAAACTCATCAGTTTAAAAACCTCCGAACAAACTGTCATGAGTATAGTGAAGATTATGTGCAGTAGAAAGAGGTATGTTTTAAAAGTTTCCAAGTAACTGAGGAACATGTTAATATTTGCTGTTCAACATTTTTTCCTCTAACATATAAGCTATTAGGCTATATTAGGCTATTAATAAAAGAAAAGAAGTTGACACATGGTTCACAGCTGCCTGCTGGACTCTCAGAGTGAAAAGTCCAGTGGCTTTTTACCCAGAGCAGCCCTCTGTTCAGAAATACCAAATACAATTGACTTGTTAGGCCAGACACACTAATGATGACAAGTGCTTATCTGGCAGTCTTCTGGATGACACATAGTCACCACTGAAGAGCAGCACAAAGCATCGGTATCGTCAGCTTCCTTCAGATTTGTACAGGAGGTTGTGGATGCCAGTAGCTCCTCTGTCAGAGAGGAAAGGCAGCATGTCTTGCCTACCCTGCTTTTCCAGGCAGATATCATAATAAGAATGTGAGCCTGGACAGGGAGATGTGTAGGAGCAGAAACCTTTTATTCTGTCCTATCTTTGACGCTGTGCTTCAAGCAGTGAAGAAAGGGGAAGACCGAGCTGCTGTGTCTAACACATTACTTGATCTCTCCTGAAAACTCTGCTACACTGGGGAGCTCGCAATCCCTCTTCTTTATTGAGGGAGCATAACTCTCTCTGGTCATCCAGTCTGTGAGGAGATGACAGTGACTATTGGTCAGTGATGTCCATTTGGAGGATGAATAACTCAAGCCAGATTTATAAATGTGGTACTTTAAAAGAAAACAAACAAAAAAATTGTGCTGTTGGGAGTTCATCCAGTGGATGGGTCAAGTGCAATTGATGGCTATATCAAGCATAACCCTCAAATGAACAAAAGCCTTGTCATATGATATTTCAGATATGTATGTAAGAAAGAAACTGTGGCAGACACCAATGGTTCAGAAAAGGAATTGTGTTTAGAATCATTGTGACCTACAGCAATGCAAAAATATTAGCTTACCTCCAAGAGAAAGAAGAAATAAGGATTAATGTGGGCGAAAGGTCTGGGGTTTGAAAAAGTCTATTTACTGACATGGCAAAATGTGTTGAAAAACGAGAGTTCATTGAAAGCTAGGAGCAAAAAACATGGGAGCACAGAACTATTCAGATATCAGGTCAGAAATGACTGCAGCTCTGCTGGAAAGAACTGGTAGACTCTTCTTGTCAGCAAACTCAGCTGGTGTCCACAGTGCATCTTAGCAGACATGAAGGCTGACATCACTTTGGACTATATGAACAGTGTCATTAGAACACATCTACATATTGCATTCTGTTTTGGTCCTCCCAGCACAAGACAGATATGGACAAATTGGAGGGAGCATAGAGAAGGGAGTGCTGAGGCTTAGAGCACCTTGTCTCATATGCAGCTGGGCTGAGTCAGCCTGGAGAGAGAATGGCTTTAGGGGCACCTGGTAGTATCACTGCCTACCAGTGCCTACAAGGGGGCATGAAGAAGATGGAGCTGTGTTCTTCATAGTAGTGCATGGGTAGAGGACAAAAGACCAGCTTGTAAAATTGCAGCAAGAGATATTTAACCAGGGTACAAGTTTTTCTTCATGAGAACATCCAGGCAGCAGAGAAGGTTGCCCCTAAAAGCTGTGCTGTCATCATTCCCTGAGGTTTTAAAGACCTAAGCAGACATAGGCATGAGTAGCTTGGTCTGGCCTTGGAGTTGGTTTTGCTTTAGCAGAGGTTTGGAGTAAAGATCTCCAAGGTCCAACCTGAATTGTTCCACGATACTTTGAAAGTTAAAGGATCACAAAATCATTCCAAAGTTTAACCTTGGGCCATACGAAACTATTTCCGTAAAGGTTATATTAGTGTAAAAAGCTTTTGAGAGCAAAAAAAGCAACTAGACTCTCATTTCAGGACTACACATGCAAATTTCAATTAGAACTGAACATACTAAGGAGCAACAAGTGAACAGAAATAAACAATAGCTGCTGTCTCTTTTCCTTCAGTTTAAACTTTCATAGATGCCTACATCAGAGGTTGCAAACAGGTATCTTCATTGAAAATGCAAAAGGAGATTTGACAGGAAAATGTTAAAATGTCTTTTCTTTCTTAAAGAAAGCAAATACCTGGCTTCTCTGGTCTCTATAGCTACAATCTATAAATATGATTAGCATTAACAATAGAGCATATCATCTTGGATGAATACTTTAACTTACTCTTCTAACTAATTTTAAGGTCCATTCCTAGCAGTATTATATGTAAACTCTTCTACAGGCCTGCCAGCCTCACAACCATCCCTGGAAAGGTGATGAAACAACTCATCCTCAAGGTTCTTCATAAATATATGAAGGAAAAGATGGTTATCGGGGGAGTCAACATGAGTTCCCCAAGGGAAAGTCCTGTTTGACCAACCTGATAGCCTTCTATGAGTGCATAACCAGCTGGCTAGATGAGGGGAGAGCAGCAGATGTCATCTACCTTGACTTCAGCAAGGCTTTTGACACCGTGTCCCATAATATCCTCATCAGAAAGCTCTGGCAGTGTGGCTTGGATGAGTGGACAATGAGGTGGATGGAGAACTGGCTGAATAACAGAGCCCAGAGGGTGGTGATCAATGGCACAGAATTGAGTTGGAGGCCTGTGGCCAGTGGAGTTCCTCAGGGATCGGTTCTGGGGCTGATCTTGTTCAACCTCTTCATCAACGACCTGGATGAGGAGACAGTGTCCCCTCAGCAAGTTCACTGATGACACCAAACTGGGAACACTGGCTGATTCCCCAGAAGGCTGTGCTGCCATTCAGCAGGATCTCCACTGAACTGAGAGTTGGGCAGAGAAGAACTTCATGAGGTTCAATAAGGACAAGTGCAGAGTCCTGCACCTGGGGAGGAACAACCCCATGCACCAGTCCAGGCTGGGGACTGACCTGCTGGAGAGCAGCTCTGCAGAGAGAGATCCGAGAGTGCTGATTGGTAATAAACTAGCCATGAGACAGCAATGTGCCCTCGTGGCCAAGAAGGACAATGACATCCTGGGATGCATCAAGAAGAGTGTGGCTAGCAGGTCAAGGGAGATTCTTCTCCCTCTCTACTCTGCCCTAGTAAGGCCTCATCTGGACTCCTATGTCCAGTTCTGGTCTCCCCAATTCAAGAGAGACAGGGAACTTCTGGAGACAATCCAGCACAGGGCCACTGATAAGGGGACTGGAACATCTTCCTTATATGGAAAGGCTGCGGAAACTGGGGCTGTTTAGTCTGGAGAAGAGGAGGCTGAGGGGATATTTCATTGATATTTACAAATATCTAAATGGTGGGTGTCAGGAAGTTGGGGCATCACTTTTTTTCTGTTGTATCTATTGACAGGACAAGGGGTAATGGGATAAAGCTGGAGCACAAAAAGTTCCATTTAAACATTAAAAAAACCCTATTTTACTGTGAGGGTGAGGGAGCCCTGACACAGGCTGCCCACGGAGGGTGTGGAGTCTCCTTCTCTGGAGGTTTTCATAGACCTGCCTGAATGTATTCCTGTGTGACCTGATTGAGGTGGACCTGCTTCAGCAGGAGAGTTGGACTAGATGATCTTTAAAGGTCCCTTCCAATCTGTACCATTCTATGATTCTATAATTCATTGCACTTTTGGAAATCTCTATGATTGGCACTCATTCCTGATATCAATCTACTGATTCACATTAAGAAGAATAAGTATGTCTGCAAGTCTATGGCCAAAGAGGCAAAAAGATTTTCTTTAAAGTTTCTCAGCAAGGGCTGCATATTTATGAGAATATTCTACTTTGAGGATTATTTATCACAAGTAACAGTCTTTCCAGACTGCTGAGCAACTCTATTACAAGTGTGTACACACCAGTCTATTGCAGTTGTACACATTTCTCTTACATCGTGACAAGACTAAAATGATGTGATAAACTGGGTTTTGGCACGTTGAGCCATCAGGAAAATCCACAGCACTGTGGTGCAGCAACTCTGTTAGATACACTCCTGTGATCATATTGTTCCTCCTTGCTTTTCAAACTGACTTTTCACAGAAGTGTTTTGGCCAGGCTCTGGGGGTGAATTTCAGGCCCAGGCAATGCGATACATGAAGGAGCTCTAAATACCCCACGATACAAATCTAGTCGCCTTCTTTCCTATGCAAAAACAGTGGCACTTTATGTGGGAGGGAAAAAAAAAAAGATTTTCATCCTGCATTCAGGCAGATAATCTTTTACAGGGACCTGTATTCAATCATCAGTGATCCCCAGTGGGAAGGAAAGCATCACACACTTTCCCCATTTAGAGAAACAGTAATACAGCTAGATGTCTTCCCCTCTCTGTCACAATAAGTGGTTTAATTACACACACATGAATATGGATAAGCAAACAGATCCTTGGAATTTATACTATCAAAGGTGTTTCTGGTGGACAGTCATTTAAGTTTTGTGTGTTAATTTGAGTCATTAAATCCTTATATTAATAGATCTGCTAAAATAAAATGGGAGCTTCTAAGTGAATGGGGCTCATAAGATCCCTGTCTCTACACATCCTGAGAAGTGCTGCATACATTGTGGTTTCTCAGACTCAACCACTGGTCTTTTCAATTTAGGTTAGACTGTGCAATCTTACATGTTGCCAAAAGGAAAGGCAACAGAGGGAGCAGCTGTCACCATGTTTGATTTACGTTGCACTTTGTGTTCTCACTGCTCCTGATAAACTTTGCAAATTAACAGTTAAACTGACAGCAAATTGAAGTCACATGCAAATATCTACATTTAGTTCAAAGAAGAATCAGGCCCTCATGTCTCCTACTAATCAGGCTATGTATCAGGTACCCTCTTGGAAGCAAATGGATCATGTAACAAAGACAGAACATGCCTAGTATCTGAGATGAAAAAAATGTAATAAAGCTCCATTTATATAATGTATTGGCCCCTTTGGACAGTCTTTGGAGCATTACTGATGTCAATCCCATGTGCTAGTTGCCTTTTGAAGACCTTCATCTATTTGAAGCTTTTCAAACACTTTTGAAAGAATGTCTACAAAGTCCTGCAAATGCCAAGAGCAGTAGATTTAACTCGACTCTAACTAAGGCAAAATGAACTGAAGCAATTTCTCCTGTCCCTGCAGGTACTGTGTTGAAATATTTTATCTGAAGTCTTCAGAACTATCCCATTGAAAATATCTTTCAAGAAGCTTCAGTCTCCTCACACATCAAAAAGTGTGCAGTGTATTTGGAGGGAGGGGAAAATCCCTAAAATCAATGTTGTTATTGCGGTCCTAATAGGCTCTGCCATTTCCTAGGCAGTCTAGTTTTGATAGCGGCAAATTTCATTAAGATCTATCTTGAGACACCATACAGTTTCAGAACTCTTTAGAAGTCAGAGTTTTCCTTCAAAAACATTTCAAGCAAAGGCTATAAAAATACTACTAGGGGTCTTTTCCTTGATCACAGTGGTACCCCTGGGAAAGGAGTTATTGCTACCTTTGTAGTTTGCAAATAAGGGACTACTGTCCATCCTTTAAAGTGATTTGAGTTAGACCCTAATTTGTTGCATTATAATGTGGTGTGTGTGATGTCTGTTTATTGTCTCTACCTCCTTCCACATGTCTCTGTCAAGATGTTTCTGCTGATACTGTATTTTGTTAATTTTTAAAGAATCCTGTCAGGCAAGGATGTGAAAAATAGAAAAAGAAACAGTCACAAACATGTAATCTTCATGAGAACTAAGTAATTCACAATTCACATGATTTAATATATATAACGTAGTCTAAAGAATAGTATGTGCATTTCTATGAAGTGTGTACTGTGTAGGGAACAAGAATTGCTGAGAAAACTTACAAAAGTTGCATTAAAAATGACAGCTTCTAGGCAGAATAGGAGAAATCTGCAAAAAGTGTGTTCTCATCCTGGAGGCTGAGAGAGGTTGTTATTAATTTACATCACCGTAGCAAGATGAAGACTCCCATGGAGGAAACAAAGAGGAAAATTAATTCCTTTCCAAAAGGGCTGTTATTTACAGGACACCCCAGGATATTCCAGAATAGTTTTGAAAACCTTTTTTTAAAGCAGGTCAACAGTCAGACTGTTGACCAAATGTCATCCTATTGTGCAGCAGTAACTGTGTGCTGTAGGGAGATTGTCTGCCTTGCATCCTCAATTTCCTATGAAAAATATTTCATTACCAACTCATTACCCCTTTCCACGGTGCAAAAACCTCTCTCAGTTAACTTCTACATACTCTCTTTTTCCAAAGAGGATAAAGCCATCTTCCCATCTGAGCTCAGTTCTTAATTTTCTTGCTGTTGATCTGGTATGTCTTTTACTACATGACTTCCAGGAAGTCATAGTCTCACAGTAGCTAACCCTCCACTACCAAATACAAGCCCTCATCTTTTCCAAATGGACTCTTGTGTATACATCTTCTCCCAACATTAATCATTTGCAGGCATGACAGTAGCTTTAGAGAGTTAACCACTGCAGATGAGGGTAAGGTGAAAAAAAATCCCAAGAATCAGCACACTAAAATATCTTGCTGACATTTCTGGTACACAAACAAAATACCCTATTAAGGCAACACTCAGCAGACGATGCAGGCCAGCTTTGGCCATATATACTAGCCAAGAGCCCCGTAACATTGTTAATTGCCATGAAGAGTTAAAAATTAAAATATATTAGCCATGGAACAGTAATAGTCAAAGTGATGTAGTGACTCAGCTGCTGTTTTGTGCAACCCTTGTCCCCAGGCAGCACCATCACAGAGATCCAAAAAAGAGCACATATCCCATGTGGAGCTCAGCTCAGTAAAGGTGAGGTTTAAATGGATGCTGTACAAACAGAAAGTAGAGGAATGGGGAAGCACACTGCACTGATGACTCCCTCAAATACTTTCCCTCTGATCTCAAATGAGATGTTAACATGATCGATGCAGAAAACCAGAAATTTCATCAGAGACAGGCAGTGTCTTTCTGAGATGCAACAGACAGCATCACTAGCCTACCTCTTTTTCTATTAACTGTGGAGAAGAAGGCAAAATAATGTCTAGTTTTTCTTGTAGCAGACAGAGTTCATCAGTATTAATACCTAGCCAAAATGACTTTAGAGAGATCCTTTTGGTTTATGTTGCTCTTTTATGCAGGTTTTTTAATTGTCAGAAAACTATTAAAAACCTAGGAACCAATGTTGGATTTGTATCTGTTGTTTCAGAGGCACGGAGGGGCTGAAGGAATAGATGCTGAGAAATGGCTATCGGTGAACTGACTGGAAGAGAAAACATTATGTTAATGAGCCACAATTTTTTAAGACGTATCTTGATTTGCTTTGCCATAGAATTTTGTTAAAATTGTTTGTTATATATTATTGCAGTGGGGTTTTTTTCTTTTTTAAAGAAATCATGTCACTTTAACATGTTCTTTTATATATATGTTATATAGTCAGAATATCTTTTAATTTTTCTAACCAGTTCTATAAAGGGAGGTGATGAACTACATAAACAAAAGGAAAGCGACATTGTGCAATTGAAAAGCTATTTCCTTCAAAGTCAACTTGTTGTGGCAAACAGCAAGTCTATTAACTGAGAGCAAATATAGCCTGTTTCACCTTCAGATCCTCTTTAATTTTACTTAGGAAAAATTCCTCCCAGCAGTTCTTTAGTGGTTTATCTAATGAGAAATATTGATTTCTTTTTCTTTTTTCTTTTTTTTTTTTGGTGGCGAGGAAGAGAAATCATACTTTTATGAAGTAATAATGAGCTCAGCAGAAAGGCTTAGCTATGATTATGTCAACAGTTTAGAAGCAATCTATATCCAAACTCAACAGAGGATTTCATTTACCTAGAAAATATTCGAGTGGAAAACAGCTTGGTGAGGGCATTAGTGCACACCCAAATCTAGGGTGGATTTGCATACAGTTGAGACAATTAGAAAAGAAGGTCCTTATCACTTTTGTGAAATCAAGCTGAATCACCAGAATACACAGGTTGGCACCGGGCACTCTCTGTTCCCACATTTCACGGGGTTTGAAGTAGGTTTCCATTTCATTTTGTTTATATTGCATTAGACAGCTTCAGAAAACCAGAGAGAAATATACCACAATGCCACAGTAGTGGAGAATATTTTGCTGCATTTTTTTTTCAAAAGACAGTCTCCTGAGCCAGGCATTTGAATCATAAGGACTTCTGGGATGGGATTTTCACTCGAAGATCTCCATTCTTACGTGGATTAAGAGGATTAAAAACCATTAAATGACCATCCTCCAAGTCCCTAAAGCAGATTTGCCTTTTTCTATCCTCCTTCAACTGGGGCAGACTTGGGGGTAACAAAGTACTGCACAAAAGACTCCCTTAGCATGACAAAAGGTGAAACAATCCACTGAACTGCCAATGTACCAGACAATGAAGTCGGTGCAGTCTACTCAGCTCATTTTCATCAGAACAAATGGTATCAAACTTGGCAATGGCATTGTTCTTAAACTTGAACATGGGGCTCTTTTTTTTCCCCTCTCCTTTTTTTTTTTATTTTTTATTTTCCCATCCAAAGCTGAAGGTGTCATATTAATTATTTAAATCTTCAGAAGATTTCAACTGTATCCTCCAAGGCTCTGCTCAGTGCCAGAAGGTCTCCAATCTGCATTAGCTTTTGTTAATTAGAGCTGAAACAAGGACTTTGATCTCAATGAATATAATAACAAAAAAAAAAGCAAAACTTCCTGTGTGATTTATCTTTTACCTATTTTCTGCCTTTACTGTTTTTCCACTCTATTAGACTTTGATTTACTTTGTCTGAGTAACATTAAACAACTCGGGTACAAAAGAACTTAAACAGCTTCAAAAGCCTGACTGAAATGATAGTTAAATGCTACATGAAGTGATCCCGAGTCTTTAAACTTTGAAAGAAAATGACACAATTTTACTTCATTTTATTTTATATTTTGTAAGCAGGGGCTGGCGTGCGGGGGGGAGTGTGGTGGTTTGTACAGCATGGATGCTTGTCTACTGATGTCAGATATCACAGGTTTTCCTGTTGGGATTGATCTTTCCTCATTAAGAGCCTTGTTTCTAGAGCTATAGTGCTGATAGAACAGAAGGCCAGCGATATTCTGCAAGATGTTCCTCATGCATCAGGCTTGCCCTGAGTTTGTAGAGCTGCTTAGATCCGAGGGGGTCACCGCCAGGGCTTGCCTTGTTAAAATTTTTCTCATTAACATTTATGTTATTGAATAGCTCTGAAAGGCAAATTTTTTAAGCCCAAAAAGAAAAACTAGCAAATTTTAGTGTCAGATGAGGTCTAGTTGTATATTCACTTGAGCGGGGACTTGTCGTTATGGTCCCCTAATATGAAAAAAATAATCAAAGAATATCTGAAAATGCTGCAAGTGAAATCTACATCTGAGATTTGCAAGATACATGAGGGTAAATTTTCATTGTGATGGACAAAGAGTTGCGCACACAGCCTTCATTAATAACAACGCATGGTGCTGAAAATGTGCCCCGTATATTTTACATAAGGTTCACTACAGAACGGGGCAGCCCCAGGAGACTGGTCACTTGTGGTTTATCTCATTTTAGGCAGAATAAATTAAAGGCTATCTTGTGACTTCTGGATGGAAAATAGGAGAGCTGAAGTGAATAGTCTTTAAAATAATAGCTAAGAACTACGGTAACCTGCTGGAGGCACCAGCTGAGACAAAGAGTATTTCACTAGAAATGAACAAGATTTTACTGAGGAAGTTTAAAACAGATTGTGTGCCTGAGACAAATGCTGCACTGCCAAGTTCTGGTTTCTTCCACAGCACCAGGACAGTTTGGGCAATGGTAGCGCACACCCAGTTGTCTCACAGCATCAATGTGCTTCAACTCCAGATCTGCAAACAGGTTGGAAATTCAATAATAGTCTGCCAAAATCTATGGAAGACTTTATCCCAGACTTCATCCCTCCCATGGCAGGCTCCCTGTCATGCCTTGCATCACTAGACATGCTCCCATTGAGTCCCAATGCATCCCCTGCTTAATTAAGACCACCTTTTCCTGTAGAGTGACAGTTGCTGCTCCATGCTGTGCTCCTAAAACAAGGGGCAATAGTGTCTCCAATGTGCAAAGCTGAGGGTGGCAGGAGAGTCAGGCTACCCAGATGGTGTGTGCCAGGGCTGGGCTGACTACTGTGGGTGTTAACAAGGTGTGCATGAGCCATTGTCCCCTCACATTTTCTGAACCATCAGTGTATTCTGTCTGGAAAAGTTATACACTAAATACTCAGAGCCGCCTACTGCCAGAAAGGACAGGAATTTCAAAAGACTGTCTAAACATTCCGAGTGCTCTTCAAAACTCATGGGGTGCTATTCACTTGCCTTCAGAAAACTTTCTTAGAGCAACACAGTTGGGTTTTGGAACAGATATCTTTGCTGTTTACCCCAAGCTACCTTCTGTTCGGCAGAAGTCAAAGCTGTGGTGATAAGATAGGCATGGAGGTTGTAGAAAGTGAGGACAAGTAGCTGAAGTTCAAGGCAAAAGAGCAGAGACAGTCCAGGAAGAGAGGAAGTCAAAGCTATGGACTAGGAGAATGATCATCTGTGGCAGTTTTCTGAATAAGGACAGGGAGATTGCATTCATCAGTGCCAGATAAAAGGTTGCTGCATCAATGGAGACACAGCGTTATTCCCATAAAAACCAAAGAAAAAAAATATTCATTGACTTTAATGAAAATAGTATCAACCTTCAAATCACTGAACTTTTCTCACAGAGTATAAGACTTCTATTGTTTTACGTAGTCTACTTTTTAGCTTTGATAGAAACTTGTCTGCTATTTTAACCTAATAATCTTACATTTCTTCTTTGTGGGGAAAAATGGAGAATCTTATTTAATTATTTGACTTCTTTTAGAGATTATCACTTTAAAGCCTTATTTTCCTATCTTTATTCCATTCGAAACACAGATGATATATCATTTTGTTAAGGCTTTTTACAGCTATTCTTTTAGATGGGCAAAACAGCATTCTCGATTTAATTCAGTACACCTCCATATAAAACAACAGCATGTTGTGTGTGCATTGCTTTATTTGAAAATGATGTACACGATAATATGTTTTTGTCTGCAAATTGTGTCTGATTTAGCTGACAAAAGATTGCAACAGTCATTGTGGCCAGAAGCTATTGGAAAGCAGCCAGCATTAATAACAAAATAAATACAAAGCAGAAGCAAGTGATGCCATAAAACACAAGGACAGTGAGTTACACTTTTCTGCATGAAGTGGCACCATATCATGCGTGCAGAATATTTATCAGTAGGGTAAAAAGCAACCTTTGAGTTTGAACTTCTCACATCACTAAATGGCCACATTCTAAGGGGACCTTCTGGGCTCACCTAGCCCTGCATTGGGAAACACACTTCACATGATGACAGAAGTTGCTGTGGTGATAAGACAAGTTAGAAAGAATGATGTAACTAAAATCCTCCATGTAAATAGGACAGCTTCAGAAGGAGAAGTACCTTATTCAAGAGACTTCTAATATGAAGATCTACTATTTTGACTCTTTTGCTGTTGCCACTCATTCCAATGACTTTTTTTAAAACTGGGAAAAGACTGCTGCCATGAGCCTTGGTAGTGCCAGCAACAATTGCTAAAGCTCAGCTCTAATCCTAAAAAGTAGGAAAATGCAGCATTCCTTTTAGATCTCCGGAACAGCAGAAATTTGTTAGAGTAGTGGACAGACTTCCTCTCCCAGTCCCACTGTACTTCTTCCTTGGGCACATTATAACATTTTCCAGAGATGCTGTTGCAGGGAGAGGAAAATTGAAGTTCTAAAAGTGCAAGCCCTAATGCTGCTCTGTGACCTACTACTGTGCCCTCTACTTACATCAGTGGTTTGTAAGCCCCAATAGAGGACAAAAAAAGCTCTTCATTGTAGTGAGGGTCTAGTCCTCTGCAGACTTTGAAATTGAAGTTGTCTACAAATGCAATGTAGTGGGTTGCTAAGCTTTAAGGCAGCTACAACTTCTTTGACTGCCAGACTAGAGCATGAAGCTTTATATAAACTAGTCTCAGAAGATGCGTATCGTTGCACTCAGGTCTTTTCCTTCAAGGATAGTTTAGGTATTTTGCTCAAGGTGATAGATGAACACATTTCTTTCATTTATGTGACACCACCAAAGAAAGTCAAGCAACTGCATGGCTTTGCACTCTACCACCTCTGATAGGAAGATCCTATTGACCACAGGGCTCACTCAGTAACTGTCTTTGAAATGCTCCTCGGTGCTGGAGGGCATAACTGCTTTCTCTGGGCTGCATTTAAACCAGCTTCTCTTCAATCACAGCTTTCTGTTTCCGTGATAACTGGAGTCAGTATGTACTTCAAATGAGATTAACGTGCATCATCAGCATACTGTCCTTATTTGTGCCTCTAGCACTTCATAAAGTCTTCTAGAGGTTTAATGTTGATATGGAGCAGATGTTGACTATGTTGGGGTTGTTTAACTGTAAGTGATAGAACAGTTTGGACCCACTCCTTTACCTTGAACGGCAATAGTCTACTTAGTTAACTATTAGTAGGTTTTCATTAGTTTTGAATTGCAATAGCTCATAGAATTAGAAACAGTGGCCCTACAAAATTTGCAGCTGTTGGATGTAGTAATTAAAGATGGAAGAGGAAAAAAATGAGAATGCCAAGGAAGACAGGAGGAGATAAAAGTAGGAGACAAAGTAGTAAAGTATCAATTAAACATGGAATAAGAAAAATAAAAAGATGGAAATGAAGAAGAGAAACAGGTAAGAGACAAATTAGTTCCTCTTGTAGAATAACGATGAGCATCAAGACCACGGTTAAGACAGCCTGATCGCTGCCCAGTGTTTTGAAGGATTGTGGCAGAAGAGAAGCTTAAGGAGGGGTGTGAAGCAGTTTGTTAGGTGTTTTTATTGTGGTCACAAGCGTATTATGGCAGCACAAAAATAATCCAGAATATGCTAAAATAAAAAGATAAAACAAATAACTTATTACCATGGACACTGCTGAAAGAGGAAAGGGAAGGGTGGGCAGCATAGCAGTATATTTGGTTTGCTTTGGACAGCAAATTAGTCAATGAGTAGCCTACAGGTGTTGTTTTTCCTCTTATTTTCAAGCTATGTCGTCAAATCAAGACAAATTCCCCCTTATTTGAGCTATGTAATGAATTTTATTCATCTTAAAGAAACCTTTCTTTCAAAGCATCCTGCCTACTTGTTGAGCCACCCTGAAATTAAGAGCTATTCCCCATTATCATTCTCTTACGTGCAGATTAATCAACAGCAGCTCTGCTACTCTTTTTCACATGCTTTTTTCTTCTCAGATCTCTCTAAAAGTAGAACAGAGTCTCAGTTCCACCACTTTTCACCTGAGAAAGGCTTCCTTCCATCCTCTCCTTGCTGTCTTGATCATTCTGTGTCCCTCAGCTAACCCGACAGATTCATTATGGCATGTGTCAGTGATCAGTCAAATCAGCTGCCATAGGAACATCTCTATAGTGTCAGATCTCTCTGAGTGAACCACAATTGCAAGTGCCATTGCTGAAAGACCTACAGTGCTTCTGTGCTGTTTCATGTTCATGATGTTGAGCCATGCCACTTCCACTGGTGATTCCTTTCCTGAGCCTCTATCCATGCTAGGCCAGACGTATGTTTTGGTACCAAAAAAGAAAAAAAAAAAATTAATTCTTCACACTCTTCTCACCTGATTGGAGACTCTGGCAATCTCTCAAATGAAATGCAAGGCTTTGTAATGACTTCAGAGTTGAAGCCAATAGATTCTATCATTATTTTTTTTTCCTAATGTCTTATTACTCACAAGGTGGTAGGGACTGGGAGCATCATAGGAGAAATTACTTCTCTCAGCTCCTCTACAAGTTAGAGCTATGTTACATAGATTCCCTTCAGAGAGAATTCTTTGATGTTTTGGCACATATTTTATAATGGGAAAAATAACTCCTTGGAAAATCTTGTTCTGTGTATTCTATATGTTGTACACTTCAACAGTGTCTCAAAATGCTCATTCTCTAATGACTGAAGAGAAGACATATTAACCAGACTATGGTCTGGTTACTAATTCGGTCTACACATCCATACATATAGCTAGCACAGAAAGACTACAAATGTCAGACACACAAAGGCAACAGGCAGTCTCCTCAACAGGCGATCTATCACAAATAAAGCTTTTGGAAAAGAAATATTGGTTTGTGTCTGAAAATTCTCTGCAAAAAGCAGGAATTTTCTAGAGTGAGGATTACATCCTTGAAATACTCCACATATTTATTATTTTGTACTACCTTGAGATCCCAGTCAACAATAGAACCCTATTGTGTTAGTTCTAGTCAAATACAGAAAGAAGCACCAGTCTCCTCCCCAAAGAGCCTCTAATACAATGCAATGAACCAAGAGGGAGACCACAAGGAAACGCTGAATTATTTTTGTATCTTCTCCAGGTTCTTTCAATGTCTTCATCATCATATAACGTACACACTTTTCAACAGAGACATCATCAGCATATCTGCCATCTGCTGACATCTACGTTGCACATGGCTTATTTCTTCTCTCAGTTGTGTCTGAGTTTCTGAGATGAACATGAAGTTTATCATAGCACTAAGTCCCTTACAGAGATTGCAGGGAAGTCCTCAAGAAAGCTGGTTTTAGTTCATTGACACACTTCACTTTACAGTGAACAGCTCTTGTTTTTACCTAAACAAGCCAACTACCACCCTGGAGCACAAGTGCAGACTTTTAAGTACAATGTGCCCAAGTCTTCACACACTATGGACAGAAAGATAAACAGTGCAGAGGCCAGAGGACACTAAATGTGTTGGCTTAAAAGGTGACTACCTAGGTTTAACAATCTGGGATCACAGCATAACAGCTACTAAACCACTTTTTCTAAGTTTAATTTTTTTAATATAGAACCTATTCTGTCTGGCTTACCCGTAGATCTATCCATGCACTCATCTCCATGAAAACAGAAAAAAAAAGGTGAGGGGGAGAGGGCCTGAAGCAGACATGATGTTAAAGCCAAAGTAAATTCTCATGTTTGATTTTTGCATGTTTTCAGTGCTCTCATCCTAATGATCTGTTTGGCTGGATGCTCTCTCCCCTTCCATTACTGAAAGATCAGCAGGCACACAGCCAGTGAGATACTCTCTTCCTCACTCTGTCCTCCTGGGTGACGATCTAGACCAAGAAAAGAATGGCTTTGCCCTCTCTTCCTACAGGTGTTTGTGCTTCTAAGCAAAGCAATATCCTCTCTCTGACATGAAAGAGAAATGTCAATCTTCCCTTTACAAGGCAGAATTACAGGGAGTAAAAAGGCAAGAGTGTCAGAAAATCAAATGATGAGAAACTGCTGAAGGCAAAGAGGAGATCCTTAAGAGAAGCAAATATAGTCCATTCACTTCCCACAGTCATACTACCCTTTTGCTAAACAAAGTATGCATTACTTTTCATATCGGGTGCTTAACAACAATAACACAGTTGCTTCCCCAATTCAGCCATACCCACACCCCATTCTTACCCACCCTTCCACCTCTGAATTGGGCTGCATATTAAACTGTTGCCTTTGCAGCGCTTTTGGCTAGTTGGTTGGTTGGTTGGGTGGGTGNGTTTTTGGAAGAAGTGATGATCTGGGGTGGGAAGATCAATTATTCCTTTAATCAAGGGTTCATTTAACCTGGTTTGAATGTGTTGCTGACCCAGAAGAATTAAGCTCGAAGATAGTCAAGAAACAAAGAGAAAGTTAAGACAGAATGAAGTTAATAGGCTCCCATTGGCTGCTATTGTTAGAACTAGTCTTAGAAACAAAAACAAATGCACATGCTGGTTTCCTGTGTGGTAGGCTGAGTGCTTTACAGAGACTTCCATTATGTCATGATTCATTATTTCCTCCTCTCAGCCTAAACGGAGCCTGAAAGTAGAATTAGTAGCAACAGGATCTTCATTAAAACAGCTCTTCTGAAAAGGAGCAGATGAGGACAGTGTCTTTAAGGGAAGGGTTCTCATTTTAGCATTCTTTATTTGGAGTACTCTACATGCACATGGCCCTTGAAAACATCTCCCTTTTGAAAAAAGTACAATCAAGACAGAGATAATGTAGTTCAGTTGTAATTCAGTAGGTTTCTATAGGAGCAATAGTGGCCATAGAATTAAAAAAAAAAAAAAAGGAAAGTTTATGTTTCTCCAGATTTGTAAAGCAGTGCTCTAACACTCAACTGAGAAGTAGATCCCTGCTATAAACGATACACAATGCTCAAAATTATTTAGATGGTTTTACATTCTGTATTAAATTCTTCTTCCCATAAGGAATGAGACATGATCTCTTCATCCGGGAGGGTTACAGTCTATGTGTAATAACATTTTGACTTTGCTTTGTAAGTCAAAGACACAGTGCTCCCTACGAGTACTCCAGACCATATGGAGCACTGTCTGGTAACGATTCATACTCAGCTCTGCTTCCACTTAGGGTTCAGACCCTAAAGTGGGAGAGTCATCTGATCAATGGGATTTTCACTTGCTTCCCATTTGGAAATTCATCAGTCAGAGGTGTAATGCAGAGGGAGGCTGGAATCAACAGGATGCGCCACTGTCACAGATGAGGCATCCCTTGTTTTCCCTCTGCAGCTAGTTGACAATAACCTCTCCTTTTCTGACAGTCTGTATGCTGCACAAACCCAAGTACTGTGCCCCCAATTAGCCTCTTGCCAATTATAAAGGAGTAAAGGCTACTAAATGCACTTGTTTCAAAAGCCTGTCTCAAAAGAGTGCCTTTCTGTTTATTGATTCCGAGAATCCAGATTTTCCTTATCTGCATTGCAGTTTCCTTAAACATTTTCAGTCTTTTTCAGTCTCTTGAAAAAGAGTGGGTCACTATTTAATCACAATGCATTTTCCCTCATTGTTATCTGGCTCAGTCAAGCCCATGTTACGAAGCACTGCTGGCTTAGTATGGTAAATAAAGCAAGGTTTGGTTGCTTTTGTCCCACCAGTCATCAACCTACCTTTCAGTCTCAGTCAAGCACTTGTGAGTGAACTAAAGGATACAGAAGATTATCTTGCAAGACATTTGGCCAGCATTGCTTTCTTTTGGAAAATTAGTTTTGCTTGTTGGATGTGCCAGTCTCCTGCTCTAGGATCCATCTCTACGAGGAAATCTTTTAATTACCTCTTCCCCCCAAATGACAGCTTTCACCACTGGAGTGGAGTTCTTGGACATTAGCAATTGAATAGGAAGCCTTCATACTGTATATCATTTTAATCTTTCATGTTTAAGTAAGCCAGATGGCTTATTATTACAAGCTCTGTTTCAAAAAGGCACAAACTTTCTATCAGAGGATTTGTAAGATGATAGTAAAAAAGGGAGATTTTGCATCACACAAAATAGCCTGAATTTTAATTGCACATCATAGTTTGGCAGAAATTTTCCCGTAATTACCATTCCTGCTAAATGAATAGGTGGATTAAATGGATAACTAAAATGGCATTGAAACTTCCTAGAATGGAGATTTATCCTCTAATGTATGGAATAGCTAACTAAAGTTGTCAGTTGCTTGGGTGCAATTCACGCAGTTTTAGCGTTTCTCCTCAGCAGAGGACCTGCTTTACTAGCAGTAAAACCATGGCTGTAGGTTGGGCTTTTTTTGCTATTAGTGTTTTATCTCAGCATTTCATATATGTCAGATGTCATTTAGCATGTTACACACAGATTATTTTGATAGATGAAGTTCAAAAATAAAATGCGCTCTCATTTGGGCCTTGGCTGCTTTTCTTCCAAATGCTTAAGAACATCATTCCTGTTCTTCCTACTGAGGATATAATCCCACAGTCATTTATCTTTATAACAGAACTCTTGTACACAGTCATGTAGGTGGTCACAAAAAGCCCCAAAGGATGGCTTAGATGCATTGGGCTTCTCCTGAGCATGAGCAATGGCAACCCGGAAATCACTGTGCTTTAAACACATGCAGAAACACACTAATGGGGCCCACATCAGGTGAGGAACAGTTACATTGCTATTGAGAACACTGGGAGGATGGTAGAAAATATTCTTACTCAAGTGTATATGGATTTTTTAAAAGCCATGTGCATTGAAAGGACAAATATAACCTAAAATGTCAATTCAGGGAACCATGCTGTATCTATTATTTCTAACCAAATATTACGTGATGAATAATCAATGCTGCTGTTATTCAGCTGGTCTAACCCCTCTGTAACAACACCTATGATCCATTCTACATCTTTTGAATTTAAGGACAAAATTCTTCAGGCTTGATTCTTTCATATACAAGACCAGAGTTATGCTGTTCAGGCAATGCTTAGATGCCCTAAGGTCTGTTTAAATATTATTTACATCTTCTGTGTGGCTTCTTGCCACCACCAAAGTGGGGTAAAGGGCATTACATGTCAAACAGAATCAGGCTATTTGACAGAATGACTGTCATTGACTGTCACTGAATTTGTGATATACAGTGTGTAGAGCCAGGTATGACAGCACTACTGAGCTGTCGGTCTGAGACATTAAGCTCTTCTTTCACCAAGAAGATGTGACAGTGCTGATACATTTGCACAAATGAAGTTTGTATCTTAATCATGACATCCTATAGTTAGTTGAGTGGCATTCATCCCACTCAGTTTTATCTGTTTAAATGTTAGGCTGAACCAGCTGCCTGAATGCTCACTGGAGTAAACAATGGGATTCATATCTCAAGTCTCAGTTGTAGACATCATTTTTAGGATATGATGAATCATCCTGGGGTGGATGCCGAGTGTAGAGGCTGTTTAGATGATTCCTTTGGACTAGGTTGCTATACCTTAAGTAGACAAAAAAGAAAGTCAGATATACATTGTATCAAGTATGCTATTTTGGATCATCAAAGGAGTTGGAGTTTTGTACTCCTTTTGCAAATAATTACAATCAGTCCATGAAGAAACACACGTCCTTCTCTCAACTGAAAGACAATGTTCAGTTAAAAGGTTAAATATCACTCATTTTCAGTAAAATTATAGGTATATTACTTGTGCTATTTGAACATCCACCCTTCAGAATCTGTTTTATTTAAGGGAAAGGGAGGGAAGTGAAGTTAGCAGAAAATAAAAGGCACAGTTAAAATGCTTTACTGGAAGAGCAGAGGTTTTAGGAAGGCTCCTGAGGGACTTCCTAATGTCCTTCCTGAGGGACATTGCTCATCTACCACCTTGTAATAGTTTTTGAGTGTCTAGACTAATGTAAAGGCTATTTGATATAAAAGGAGATGCCAAGCTTAAAGATATCATGTCACTGTCAGTGCTACAGAGTTAGTTAGTAGTCAGAGGACCAAAAACTAAATCATCAGTCCCTCAGAAGCTGACAACTGGGCCACTCGGTGCAGGGACAGTCCCCACCATGCAGCACAGAGCAGACACCTGCCTTGCCCATCAGCCTTGCAAGAAGCTGAGGAAGCCCCATGCCAGGCTAGGAGCCAGTCTGTGCCTCAGGACAAACCCTCACCCTCTCCAATCAGCATTGCTCATCAATACCTGGAGAAATAGTTGTTCTGGATAATCCCATGCTGAGGTCCAAAGAAATGAGCCCAGGATGGACATCACAGTACCTAAGACATTGCAGAAATAAACCAAGACAAACTATCTGTCGATTCTTTTCTGCAAAACAGTCCATTACATCGCCAAAAAAAAAAAAAAAAAAAAAAAAGAGAAAAAAGACAATACCATTTTTTTGCCAATTAAAAACACTTACTAATGTAACACACCATACCTAATGTTAAGATGTTGCCTGAGTCACCAATCTGAGGAGGTGGTTGTAGTCTAGGAGGTTGGTTGTAGCTTTCTAAGATTCATTCTGCTTGAAAAAAAATAATTGATCACAGAAGTGGCTTAAACAGTAAAAAGCTTAATGTAAATGCTGGCAAGCCATCCAAAAAGCGAAAGAACAAAACTTTCATGAATATGTTTGAAATGACATAGTTAATACTCTCAGCTGCCCAGGCCTTATTGTCTTAAGAAGTTTAAGTGGTCCCAAAGTCTGTTATCAGTATGAACAAAGAGTTTATAGCACTCCCAGAGATGGTGCTTTCCGATTGAGATACAGCACTGTAAAGTGAAGCCTATTACTGTACCTCGGGGAACAAGGACACTATCACAGATCTCAGCTCCAGCTTTCTGCTCTTTAGCACAATCATGTCATTGAAGAGCGAAAGCTCTCTTAAGCTAACAAATCTGAAAGCAGCCACTTTCTGCTGCTGTGTAGCATTGTCATGACACAAAAAGATGTAGATTAGCTGCTCTCCGCTGCAGTCGACTTTCCTGGTGTGCCATCCACTGCTGGTGCTGCAGGGATGCTGCATGTGCGTGGAGTCACTGATCTTGTAAATATGCTGAATAAACAGGGTGGGAGGGGAGCTTTCCTTTCAACAAATATTAAAAAAATCTTCTAAAATACTCACTAGACCTGACTCAGTATATGAGTCTGCCTGGGACTTATGCTACAAGCCTCAAAGGGGGAAAAAGAAAAAAAAAAAGCAACGGAAAACACCAAACACGTCTCCTTTCTGAAATCCTATACAAAATCTTTGAGCTCTTTTGCCAATAGGCTGGTTTTCTGGATGCACTAACTCATTGGATCTGCTTGCAGGACCAGGGCTTTAGTCTGTACACAGATTATGTGCATTTGGAAACTGAAGCAGTTAATGAGTGAAATTCCTTTACTGTGGATGTAGTTATGCCAGAAGTAACCTTGTTACATGGTTATGCTGGTAGAAAGTCCTATAATAACAAGATGTGAAAATTCAGGACACTCTTCAAAGAGCAGAGTAATTAGAATTTGAGCCTTTTAAGGGCTAGAAATATGTATGGTTTGACAATATGAGAGTCCACAATTTCTTGAAAACATCTATGAAAATAGTTTTTAGTAAAACCAGCAAAATATCTCCCTGCTGTATTTGCAGTCCAGAAATCCATCTGTCCAACTGTTTTATACTGTTAGCCAACACAAGGCTCACCAAGTGCCATCCACACAAAATCTATAGTAATTGTAACCCTTTGTCAGTGCATGGGAGTGAAATTCACGGGTGATGACCAGAAGCAAAAAGTAGTTCATGAATTTGTAAGATTTTCATTGTCTGAACTAGAAAAAGACAAAATTGCAAATGTACAGAACACCGTGAGAAAAAATTAAATGTGACTTTAAAAAAATATTTCAAGTGGTTCAGATGAAAGAACTTGAGGGTCCATTTTCGTTTTCTGTCTTCCTTTCTTTCTTTCTTAATAAAATGACATCTTTTGTATTTTCTCCTTTAAAAAAATATACCCCAACCCTTCCTACATGTGCAAATAGAGCACAAATTGGCACGCAAGTCAAAATTCTCTCTTAAATGGCATAATTATTATTAAATGTGACAGCAAAAGAAGATAAAGGGCAAAGCAAGCTATAACAAATTCTATGTATGTACCTGTGTAGAGCATTTACCTAACGCATTGCAAAGCTACAATTATGTGCCAAGTGCATATCTGCATTTTCCTTTCAATCACAGGGGAAAAAAAAGAATCTCTGCTTAGGGTGAATTGTGAATTAAAATGACAAGACGGGCTCCAACAGACTACACAGTTTTGGTAGCAATGCAAAACCTGAGTGCCCAACACTGGTTCCTCACATCTACCTGTCTTGCAACAGAGGTTTTCAAGGATTGTTTCTATCTCTAACTAGTGGACATGGATAAGAGAACAAGATACGGCCAAAGCAAAAGTGGAGTGCTCAAGCACTCTCAATACTGCAGCATCTGCACGGCCTTTGCAAGCGCAGCACATAAAGGCAAACAAACCCCTCCATCTCCTGGCTACAAAAGGCAGCAGGAGTCAAGGGCCATCACCAGCCGCTAGCCCACGGACAAGCAGCTAAAGCACTGTGGGGTCAGGGGCAGGCATTTCACATACCAACCAGTGGGTAGATGAAGCTCCCGGCAAAGCAGCCCAGAGTTTGACAGAAAAAGAAATTATTTCTGTGGAAATCGGTGCAGCCTGGCCTATTAAGGGACAAGTTAAATAAATCTTTCACAGGCACACTGTTGAAGTTACTTTTTCAACAACCAACCTTCATGGAAATCCCATACCAAGCCCCATCTATCTTGATAATGCAGAGAGTATCTGCAGCTGAAAGCAGTTTAACAACTGCAAAACAACTGGTTGATGAAGGGGAAAAAAAACCTGCAATAAAAATAAAGGAGGCTTTAGGGAACAGAAATCATTTTCAAACATTGTAATAGTTAAACCGTTTTAACCTTACATCCATTACTTGCAAACAAATGTGACATTATGAATCAATTGCAGTTATGTTGTTAATAGACTTTATTAATACCAAGGAAAAATAATATACAGAGTATCCTCAATGGATGTATAACTACCCTCTCAAATGGAGTTTCCTGATATTTTAAATGAATGGTGGGGTTTATTTTGGCAGCAGCATCACATAACTAATGTTTCATATTACATACAAAAATTATTTTGGTGCCATTCTTTAAATGAAATGTTTCATTTCAATAAAAGCATGTAATTGTAACACTTAAATGCTATCATTAATAGCAAAAAGAAAGTTCTCCCAGAAACATTAAAGAGTGAAGTTCCCCACTCTTTCCTCTATTACAGTCAATGTCTTTTTATTGTCTGTTTTCATCTCCATTTTACTTTATCTGCCAAACTACTTTGCATTTCAAGACATTTCCACTCACCTTGAGTTCTTGGTTCAAAAAGAAACAATAAAGTTTAATCTTTTCACTTGACAATGATGTATGGGTCTGCTGAAAAACTCTTTTCAGGTATTATCATTAAAAAGTCTCTCTTTTTTGGGTTTCTCTTCAACTCTGGATACACAGAGAAATACAGGATGTCATGCATGTGAGGGCTTTTATCAAAGCTTCTAATAATACCACTTAATTAGAAACCAAAACCTGCTAATATTCCTTCTGAGAGCTCCTCAGAGTAGTCTTTCCCTAGCTTTAGTCATTCCTTCTCAACTAAACGTTGTCTAATGACTTTATTAGTGATTTCAAAGGCTAGTAAAGGCTACCACTCTGCTCTTTTCTTTCCAGATTACATCTTGCTGGTCAGGGAATTTGCTGAGCTCTACCATCATGCAACTGGTTTGAATTAGGATTTTTTTTTTCCTCCCTCTCTTGCAGTTAGCTACTTATTAGCATTTGTCAAAACAAAGGAAAACGCAGCCTCTGAATGTTTAATATTGTTCAGTATTCTCTGAGAAACACAGTCAGACAGTGAAAATACACCAATTGTTCCCTTTTCTGGAACATACAGTACCGCTGAAACCCCGCTGGGGTTACTTAGTCTAAATGCCTTAACTTAATCAGACTGATCACATAACTGTGTTAAAGTTATTTAACTTCTTGTATTTTTATAAAAGCTTTGGAAAGAATTTTTAAAATGTATAATTCGTTATGCAGGAGCCATTCATGAACCTGCCAGCCAATGCAAACAGACTGCCTCACCAAATAAATGAAAACTGCCTGACTGACAATAAAAAGGTTTGGGTGGTATTTTTTTTTCCCTCCTGAGAAAACTAGCACTTAAATATATAATGTTACCAACTCTCTTTCCCGGTATTTACCAAATCTGCAGGCATCTATTAACAAGCAGGAAAATGCCATCTCGGCTGAAGGCTCTCGAACTCATATGCCATTAAGCAAAACTAAAATACTCAAAGGAGGAGAGCTGAGCTTCCAAAGTGGGTTGATTTCCTTAAGAACATAAAGATGATCGTATACTTTCAATTGCTGACTCTGAAAGTCACTGCTTTACCCTCAAGAGAAAGGCAGAGTTGGATGATGGAGAAGAAAGAGGGACTGCGGAAGAAGATTCATTAAGGATATTAAAAAGCATATTTGGCTTTTACAGCCTCTTGAGTGTGAGCCGTGGATTTATCATTTAGACTGAATGGTACATTCCATTCTGCACAGCGCTGGAGCTGAACTCTGTCTCTCTCACTCATTTACTATTCAGAAACACTGAAGAAATTATTACCACATGTCCAGGAGTCACTCATGATGATGACCACTAATGCCATTCCTCTTGTTACAGTATTAACTCAAAATATACCACTGTTGTCTTTGATTAGCACAAGCAAAGCTAAGAACAAAGACATACCACTGACATAATGACAGTTTTATGGCTCCCGTCTGAAAAAACTCTGCTCATTAGCATTCAAAATATAAAACACTCTCTTCAATACTTCAACAGAAAACAACATAATCTTTTTGCTGAGAAACCTCAAAACCACTGACAAGTTACTTATTTCCTGCAACACACATCTGGAGTATTTGCTAAATACGGAAATTAAAATATCAGGTAAGCTGGGCCAGACAAATATTCCTCCTGCAGGCTCAGAGCAAACTTTTTCTTCTGGACTGACAGTCTCCTCAAAATGACCATCACACAAAGATATTCAAGCAGCCTCTGCAAAGCATCTACAGGTGTCTGCTGGAACCAGTCCTTTGTAAATTCGAACCCACTGAGCCCACTTGAAAACAGAATAGTCTTTTGGCTTCTTCTTAAATGCATTACAAAACCGGATGCATTAGGTTAACTTCTGTAAAGTCTTCCCCTCCTTTCCCCCACCTGTGGAAGAAGAAACCTGTGGAAGATTTCACATCAGGTCTCTCTGAAGTACAAATCAATATCCTATTTATAAAATGTTTCCTTTAAGCATGACAGAAGCTACTATTTATTTGCTCTTTGCTGTTTAAGCTAATGAGGTATGAGCACATCTGCAATAACTAAAAATAACACACACCTCATTGATATTAATTAGCTGACTGGACTCCCATCCAGAGATACTTAGCTCACTTCTTTATTCTGTTGCTCCATGAAGAGATGGACCAGAAGGGTGGGAAGATCAAATTACAGAGTTGAGGGCCTGTAGCCAAGAATTCTCAATTTCTGGTCCCCAGATGTTGCTATCCAGGGAGCTCTATCTCCTCGCTGCCACACGCAGACATCTCCCACAGTTGTCCTAGGGAGTTATGTGCCTACAACAGCAAAGTTCGGTGAGGCCTGGAGCCTGCTAGTGAAAACATCAGCATGAATGTAACACCATCGATCTTCAGTGCCACAGTAGTTCATCACATAGCCCACATAGGGCTGTAAGGATCAAAACAAACACATTGAGTCGCATGTAGAAATAAACAGAAAGAGAGGGTAGCCACCAGAAAAGAGATTTTACATGCTTCCCACAGTTAATGCCAACAAGAAGTAAGCCTTATTTTTGCACTTGTCTGGACTGGCAAACTGAAGATGTACCAATCATAAAAACTCTGCAAGTCAAGCTACCTGATGCTTGAATAAAGCAGCATTTCACTCAACCTCTCCTGCCAGTCCTATCAGAAAGGCAATCAGCCACCACCAGCTAAAATCACTCCTGTCAGTGAAGTAAGCCTAAATTTCTTCAGCCACTTGTGAGCTCTGCCTGCAAGTGGAGGATCTCAACAAACTGCAGTAACTACTATCATCAATAAACTATACAAGAGCAAAATTCCTCTGTGAATGAGTTTGTAGAGGTGAGAAGACTCATGAGGTGTGCAGTAGTGATGGTAGCAGCTGGATGAGCTCATGGTGTTGGAGTCCCAGACGTTGGGAGTACTGCTCTCACTATCTTGCTCTCTGAGCTCTCAATAAAAAAAAAAAAAAAAAAAANAAAAGGGACTGTGGAGCTCCTGGCCTCTGTGGGGCAGAAGGAGCTCTTTCTGCAAAGGGCTTCTGCAAAGATGTTGTGTAAAAATAGAACCCAGAGCACTTTTCATGGTGACTGTAATAAAGAATTCGTTTTGCCTCATCAGGTAAATAGCAAGCAATTCGGCTGCTGGAAAGAGATGGGAAAATGGGAGCGGAATCACTTTTGGGGCTACAAGGATCCAAAGGGGCTTCTCTTTTCAGTAAAACCACAAACAGAAACAAAGGCAGACTGTATGAAGCAAAGCAAGGTACACCAACTTGCTGCAGCAGATCTACTATAGGTCATGCCATGAGACCAAACAGCAAGAATCCATCAAAAACAGTCTCAGAAGAAAATCAGCCATCCTTTAGAACTGAGCCCTCCATGTGCAGCTCACAGCATACACCCAAGTTACATACAGGGGTGGGTCCTGTGGGAAAGCAGAAAAGTTCTGGGGTTCTCCAACATATCTGGGCAAGTCGGTGGCCCCAGAGAGCTCAGTTAGGGAAAAAAAAGACCTCTGCTTTAGGTTTAGGTGTACCTGTGGGTAGATGTATCAATCCAGTCAGAATAAGCCCAAGTGTTCTGACAAATGGGCTGCCCACAGCCTTCTGCACTGCTCCTTTTTACGGCAGGAGCGCACTCTATTTGGGGATATGTCTACAAGAATTTTTAAAATAACATTCTGCTTATGAATAAAACCAGTGAAGAATCCACAGTGAGAGGAATCAATAACCTAATTAGTAATTAGTGCTAATTAGAGATTTATTAGTTCAAGCTACTCATAAATGTTCAAGTAATGCAAAGCCACTCATGAGAATACCAATACAGCATTTAGTTAAAACAAAATACCATGTGTACTGCTCCCCAGGATTTGAGCTTTCATTACCACAGGCTCCAATCTTTCTTCCAAACAGAAAAGACACTAATGAATGGTATACAGATTGTGTGTGAGAAGAACATCAGTTTTTATTCAGTAAGATGAGAGAGACTTAAACCAGAATTAAAGATAAATTACATGCAAGGGATCAAGTTTTGCTCTCATTTACACTGATGTAAATCTGGAGTTGCTCTGTTAACTTCACTTGTGTTGATTTCGATGATTGCGTATTTATATTAATGATACTGAGCAAATACTAAAAGCAATGGGGGGGAAAAAAAAGACTAGTGTTTTTTCCTGAACAGACTCTTAAGTGTCATCTGCTGCCTGGAATTTAACAGAGATCAATTACTGAAATTTCGTAGTTGAAATGTTTGCACATGTCAGTTGTAATGAGTCCAACAACTTGGTTTCTAAAATACTGAGCCATTTACAATGTCTCAGTTCAGTGTAAGAACATACTATCTTATATGTCCAATTTGCTAGAAAAGGGTACACTATGAGAAATATAGAATCTTCTGCATCTGATATTGTTGGAGTATCTGTGGAGGCAGCAATGATAGTTTCTTTGAAAGCTAGCTCTTGAGAAAATATCACCATAAAAATTCCACAAAACAAAAAACACCATTCCCCCAAAAAAAGACAAATAAAGGAAATGTGGTTAAAAACGAGACATCTCAAAATAAATCAGCAGCCAAAAAAACCCCAACCCAGCAGAAACAAAAGTAAAACCAGGAAGATAAAAACAGAGAAGTCAAAACAATGAAGACTTCAATCAAATCAAGAAGTTTAAAATTGACACTGGCATGTAGAGGGTTGTTATTGACACTGGACGAGATCCTAGGCTTTCAGACCTGGTCGGATGGACACAAAGCCCTTCATTGCATTTTCTCAGCTCCAGCACTGGTGAAGCTACAGCGTGAGATGTAGCTGCTGGCAGGTCAGGTCTCTGTCCTACACATTCTGTGTTATGCTGTTCTGCTCATGCAAATGTCTCAGCTACGTTCATGCGCTTCAGACATCCCCAGGTGCCACTCGTGTCCCCACAAATATCATTCGGTGCTCCTTTGAGGGAGGCATCCCTCTGAGAGATTGCTGCGGGACTGGAGTGAAGAGAAAAGCTGAGACATTGCTGGTCCTTCAGTCACAGGAAGTCAGGCCCGTTTAAGCAAGACCCCACATGGACACAGGTCTGTCGCAGTCTCTAATGCATGATTTCACATGCTGTAGTTGTTTGCCTGCATGCTTTCCACATAGTTCATGCATTACCTCAAGGAGACATGGTGGGAGTTGAATCAGCACTTGAGCTACCTGCTGTATTCTTAACCATCCAACAAATTCACATGACTCTGTTTGCAAACACTAGGAAACAACAGCTCCAATGTCTTGTGAAGTCACTTCCCTTGAATTTTCTGTAATGCAAGCCATCACCAATCAGCATCCCTCTGCCAAAACCAGCAGTTGCTCACTAGCAATGTTAGGATCTTACTTTGAGAGGAGGTTAGAAATCCTCAGTGCCATGATGCACCTGAAATATAGATGAGAAGCATACCCACAGTCACGAGGTTGCTTTAGATACAGGTTTGGAGACCCCACAGTTTCCCCAGGCACTGTTCCAGTAATAAAAACCACTATCCCTCAACCTGCTCAGACCAGGAAGAAGGCTCAAGCAACTTTCTCCCATTGCCTGTCACTGCCTCAGAGGAACAAAATCTGTTGCCATCCAGACATAGTCCCTTCCCAGTGCCTCTACACCTCTACCAGCACCTTAAATGCAGCAGCCACCAGCACACACCTACACCTGCAGCCTGTGCTGTCAGTAGGCACTGCAGAACACCTCCTCACGTCCTCCATCTCCTCTTTGGAGAATTCCCCCACAAGATGGGTTCGACTCACAGGCCACCAGGATGCCCCAGATTCCTGGGAAGTATCCAGATACCCAACCACAGGCAGCTTGTGAGATAGTTGGCATGAGATTTCTGAGTTAGTGGCTTGATATTTTTTAATCTCCCAATAGATCAGCCTCCTTAGGCTAGGAGATACCTTTAAAACCCTGTTCCATGTGACTTGCAGCTGTGCACAAAACATCAGCAAATGTGGGGCCCATCCATGGTGAGTAGAACATACTTTGGAAATCATTGAAGTTGTTGTCTTTATGAACACTCAGAGGGAAATAAATCTGTTGCCACCAGTATTCCAGCTTGCTGCTCTGCTTGATTAATCTCTATGCAGAACTGTGCATAAGATTGAGGATGTATAGCTTTTAGCAATCTGCTTTTTTATGCTCTGATCTACTCTTGTGCTTAGATACCACAGCAATGGGCTACTTAAATAGAATAGCTTGAATTCTTTGTTCTTTTGAATCCCTTCTCCATATATAATGTAATTAAGTGTGTTGTTAAGACAGTCCAGATGGGCACTGTGTTATCCTCTGATATACCCAAATATCAAAATGTTAATGATAGTAAAACATTTCGTTTGGTTTGTTTTTTCCAGTTTCCTACTAACAGCAGCTTTTGAAGTTAAAAAGGCTAAAAGAGAGAGAAAAAACATATTTCTCACAGAAGTTACAGTTATATGAATGATTTGATCAAAATACAGTCAAGTAAATAAAAGCTCAGCTTATGTCTGCCTCCTTTTCCGGCCAGTCCACAGGAGACCTGAGCTTTGCTGTTCCCAGGTCCGTGGACAAGAATATTGCCTGAAGCTGTGGAGGTTTTTGACTTCCAACAGAGAATGCTAACTCATTAGGCAAATGTTGGCTGGATTCATTGCCTTCTTTGTATGCATATACCTGAGGAAGAAATTCATCATCTTGTGTCTAACTATATGAAAACTACTCTTTTCCTGAAAGTTTTTTTTATTATTATTATTATTGATATTTATAAATTTATTAACTATTGAACTGTTGAGTATGTGATATCCTTAAAGAATTTTAATTATTTTTTTAATATGGAAGTGCAGCCCCCTTTGTGGTAGGACACAGTTCCTTACTCAAAACCCACACAATCTAAATACATGAGACAAGAGGAATAACTAAATGATGACTAAACTACAATCAGGGTTTGAGATAGTGTTTAAGTTCCATTTCCTGCTTCTCTCTTTGTTTGAACAAGTCACTTTGGATGTGATTCAGATCAAATACCTAAATTTAGCAATTCAGCACACATTAAAGTAGACACACATCTTAGGGCTGCTGAATAGCACCGTTGATGACACTGACAGGAGCTTTGTTAGATAGTTTCTCAGCCAGGAAACCACACATATCAGGTAAATGTAGCACACCACAGCATTCTGCCTCTGCAGAAGATGCAGGGAGAACCCAGCCTGCCTTGGGCATGGGAACCACAGCAACTATCTGGTGCACCTACCAGAGGCTGTGGACATGCACAAGAGAGCTGAATCACCTGCTGGAGGATCCTAGTTCCCTGTCCTGCTTTGCAGAGAGGTGAGTCCTTCAAATTCGGCAGTGTCAGTACCTCCAGACATACAGTTCTCTCATTTTTTTCCTTGTAAGTACTGTCATCACTGTCGTTGACCTACAGGAACTGTAGGAAAATTCCTGTCTTCCCTGTCTTTACCCATGTCACACCACTGTCGTGGTTCAAACTGAGCTGGCCAGAAAGCTCCACAAAAGCTTCTCACTCCCCCCCCCTCCCCACACATCCCATAGGATGGGGAGAAGAATTGGAAAAGAAAATCAAAGCTCATGGGTTAAGATAAGAACAAGTATAACAACTAAAATAAAATATAATAACAGTAAGAAGAATAAAGTATAATAGTAATAATTAAGATAAATAAAACCCAAGAAATAACAACTGATGCGCAATGCAATTGCTCACCACCTGCTGACCATATTTGAGCAGCAATTCATTCCTCTCATCCAGCTCTTCCCGGTTTCTATACTAGTCATGATGTTCTATTGTATGGAATATCTCTTAGGTTACTTTGGGTCAGTTGTCCTTGGCCATGTTCCCTCCCAGCTTCCTGTACACACAGCAGTCTCCCCTCCCACCATCCACTTAACTGTCAGGACAGGGTGAGAAGCAGAAATGGCCCTGATGCTGTGGAAGCACAGCTCAGCGATTACCAAAACATCTGTTATCAACATTCTCTTCAGCTTAAACCCAAAATATAGCCCTGTAGCAGCTACTAGGAAGAATATTAACTCTGTCCCAGGTGAAACCAGGACAACCACAAATGGGAATGATCCAGTGAGGATCTAACCCTCTCTGAGACATATAGCCTTCAGTTTTGTTCACTGATTTATTTTTTTTTTTTACCTCATGAAGGACCACACAACCCTGCTCAAATCAGTATCAAAACCAGCATCACAAAGACTTCTCTGTCATACACTGGGCACCAGGTGACCACACAAAGAACTGGAAGGTTGTTGGACAAACTTGGATAAAATGTGTGGCTCAGTTCACGTCCCCGGCTTGCAGCTTTCCTTCAGTCTTAGTTGTTACAATGATAAAATGAAGCGACCAAGCCATTTCTGAGTCTGACACCCATTTCTCTCACTCGTGGGGCCTTCATGGAACCAGCTTTACCCCCATCCACTTGCGGGTCTCAAGGGACCAGCCGGGAGACAGCTCCAGTGGGTTCCTGCTGCCGGGCTGCCTCAATCTGTAAATCTTTTCCTGCGGGTAGCTGAGCAGCTCTCCCCATCTCTGTCCAGGGCAATGCCCAATGGGCTCAATTAAGCCCAGCTGCACCATTCTGCCCGCCACCCTTCACCCTCCCACCCCCACCACCAAGCCAGACAGGCACTGGGAGGGAAAACTCGGCATGCTTAAGGGCTTGTATGTCCTTCAGGCCGGCCGACTGCCTGCTCAGTGTACCAGGTGTTCACACTCACTTGCCCAGCTCCTGCCACTTGCTTTCCAACCCCTCAGCCCTTTCTTTCAGAGTCGGCAGGCACAGCAATGCAAAGTTGGTGTTGACAGCACCGGTGGCATCTCAATACATTTAGTAAGCAAACAAGTTCACTCAGCCCGTCTTTTCCTTCTGAGCATAATTTTTAAATATAAACATAGATGTCACATACAGATCTATTAACAGAAAGCCTAACAAGCAGGAGGCTGGTGTGCCTAACAAAACTCCTGTCAGAGAGAGTGTGATGTGCAAGTTCATTTGTGACTTTTTCTGTAAAATCACCAAGTTGTTTGACCTCTTTCTTCTTTCTCCCACCCATCCCCCACTTTCAAAATACCGAAAGCAATTAGAGCACATTACAGGCTAAATCACTTGTTAAATTTCAGTTTTTAAGTCAAAGCCAATTCTGAATTACTGCAAGCAAAAAAGTGCTTTAATTGCAGAAAAGCTTAGGGCACTTAGCTGGTCCTAGCTGCCAGATTTCAGGAGGATTATTGCTATTATAAAACAGAGCAGCAATACGGTAAGGCAAGACACCGATAACTTCCCAAGTGGGATGTGAAAAGAAATGGATTTTTCCAGCAGTTGAAATAGAGAATATGATGCTATACTACATTTATAATGATTGGTAAATCAAACTATGCATTTAACTCTCTGAGTAGATTTCAGGTGGGCGCAGAAATTCACTTCAGGTTATTCTCCTCTTCCCTCCAAATGAATTAACAGCCTGAGGGGAAATCCTCTACCTGTCTGACACTAATGCAGACTTTCCTAACTAATACTTTTCACCTATGACAGTCACAGGTCAATCCCAGTGCTTGGCACCTGGGATAGAGACGGGACTAAACCAACATTTTCAGCGTGAGAATAAATAAGTCTGGTGCTGTGATCATCCGCTCGTGTTTTGCAAGGCAGAAGGGCTTTTCGCTTGTAGATATTAGCTGAGGGGCCATTAAGTAAACAATAAAAAAAAAGTGTTGTCTTCTTCCTGCCCCCTTAAGTGAGGGTGGTGACTCCAGAGTTATAGCTAGAGCCAAGTCTCAGGTGAATTTTAATCCTTCATTATTCAGGACATACTGTTTTCTCCCTTTCCCTCTAAAATGACAGTCATGCTGTTAAGCATAATAATTGTTCATGAGTGAGCACTGCTTTTTGTCCCTCTTGATTTTGCCTCTAAGGCAGGCTTCTTACTCAGCAGAGGTCAAGAGTCGCCTGCTAAATCATGCATACCCACAATCCCTTGTGAATTATGCAGTTGACAAACTGCCGCTAATGATTAGTACAACCTGCATTAAAACCCTGGCACTAAATTGATATTACTTGAGTGATGGATTACACCTCTAATGAGCAGATTATTGCCACAAGTGACCTTGTCGGCTGAAAGAGTGTTTCAATATAACTAACATCTCACATTCTCGTGTCACAGCCGTTCTAAGAAAATATTCTCTCTCTTTTTTGATTTTTTTATTATTATTATTATTCCAGTGTTGCTTTCTAGTCCCTCAAACAAGTGGGTAATCCATAAACAGCACCTCTAATGGGATTAGTCATTAGACTGCAACCCCGTTAGTACAGTCTCATGCCTCTAAAACACCCAGTGCACAGATTTTTTTTTTTTTCTGATGAAAACTGCCATTTTTTATTTTGCTCCCTGTTCTTTGGACCATTGAAGTTCACCTACAAGCACCTTGCCCTTCTGCTGAGGGAATCACATGGCCCCAAGATATAAATGAATTCATTGCCATTTTATGAAGAAAAAGATGAAATGATGGCTGTGAACTTCAGCGCTCTTTCAGAGAAAGTCACCGCTGCTTAATCGTATCAACAGGACAGAACGTGGTCAGAGTGTCTTCTTTATCAAAACACTCATCCAGAGTTGATCACCTACACTGCTTGGTTTCACGGGGTGAAAGCCTGAACTCTTTGAGGCAGCAAGCTTGGGTTTTGTATGTGCTTGAGAGCACCAGAGAACTGCATCCAGCTACCCCAGTGTGTTGTAAGATACAGCTGAGATAGCATTGCTGCAGCTTGCCAGCATCTGAGTGGCGGTTAATTCACCAGGAGGGAGGAAACACTTTTTACTAAGTGTTTCACCAAATAAGAAAGCCCTCCTGCAAAGGGGCTGTGCCTCAGCCGAAGCTGCAGTCTGTCTGTGGAGTTAATAGACCCCTCTTGGAGCCTCCTCACGCCTTTGTCTGGACACAGTTAGTGGTATATTCACAACCGCCTGTCATGCTACACAAGTGCAGATGAGGCTGGGGGGCACCGTATATTGATGGAATTAATTGAGCATAAGCCATGCTGACTGGCGGGGAAAATCACATGAGAGAAACAAAACACACGTGCCTCATCAGTTCTGTGCTCTAACAAAGAATGAGCAGCTACAAACAAATAAAAATCGTGGTGGAGGATGTCAGCACTAGCTCTTTATTATCAGTGGCATTTCATTCCCCGAGGGACCTGCACATCCCTTGAAAGCAAGGCTCATTCCCCCAAAGTCAGCCGCGTTATACCAGAGAAAATCCAGTTGAAATAAATGCAATATTAAGTCCCGTGACAGCTTCTGACAGGGTCAGATTCAATCTCCTGGTCCATACAGTTTCCCTCTGACTGTAGCCTCTGCCTTCCACACTCCTCCTCCCCTCCACCTTGCACACACTATCTAATACGTTTGATGTTCTGCAAAATGAGGAAAAACCTTAGTGCTATAGCTATAATGAGAATGTGTTCTCAGGATGCCCATTAATTAATCCTGGGAGACCTCTGCTCCCCAGTGCTGTGCCGTTAAAGCTACAGGCAGCTCAAACGCTCTTCTTGGCAGTTCCCAGGGATGCGGCAGAGATGGTGAGGAGGGTTTGCAGACAGAGTCTGCTCCCCTCTGTCTGCCCAAGCCCTCGCCTGGGCACATCCAGCCCATGCTTGCTTAATTGGCCGTTTGACCCAGCGGCATAATGGCAGCAGTGGCTACTTCTCTCTCCCATCACAGTGTGCGAGAGGGGGAAAGGTACGATGAGTTGGCATTGAGATGTTACACTGAACGTCAAGGACAGGCGGATCACCCCGTGTACATGACAGCTGGCCCAAAAATAGCAAAGGCAGTGGGAATTGGTGGCACCTAATGAGCCTCCCCTTCCTTTGCTTTGGTGGGTGTTCACATTAGAGGCAAGCCCAACAATCTTATGCTACAGAGGCCTCTTCTTGCTTCTGCTCTTTTTAAAAAAAAAAAAAAAATTCTCAGCTCCCAGATATGCTTTGGGACAGCTCTACAAAAAGAGAAAAAAAAAAAGTCACAATTTGAAGTTGACAGATACATTCATACTATTAGTGCCACTGAGAACCTGGCAGGGGAAGGAAGTGGAAAGGGAATATTAAATAAAATAATAAATCTTTGGCGAAGAAATTGCCAAGTGCTGCATGACAGTCAGCTTTATTTCCTGATGTTCATAGGAGAAGTTAGCAAAACAACACAGAAATATCCTGTCACCCCCTCTGTAGCGATACAGCATTTACCGTAGCTGTGAGAAGTATCTATGGCCAGCAATGGGATCTGTGAGGATGCCAAGAATAAGATAACTCTGTCACCTTAGGCTGGCATCAGTGACATCAAATGCAAAGTGGCTGTCATGTGCTTCAGGAAGCTCATGTGTGATCAGTCTTCTGGCAGGCACAGCATGGGTGGTGCTGCAGGCTCCATAGCAACTCAAGGAATTGTAGTGGCAGGTGAAGAGGCATCAAGAAAGCCCACCTGCCTGCTGGCCAAGGCCTGCAGTGCCACCTTTGCAAAATACAATGGATCAGATTGCCCCTTTCCCTACTAAACTACCCCTCATGTCTCCACCTGCAAAATAATCCTTCACTCTTTATAAAAGTAGACATAAAATTATCCTGCTCAGGGTCAAGAGACCATTGTGGACAATACTGATGAGAATATTCATGTTCTTTCCAAGCATGAGATGCATATGAGAACAGCATCCTCTGCTTCTCTCTCTCTGTTGCCTGGTGTGAAGCCTGAATGCATTCCAAAATTATAAAGAAAACATATACAGACATCTTTTTCTTCTTCTCTCCAACTCTTTCCGATTCAGAGTCAGCAGGGAATGGACTTTTTTTCTGTACTTATTTATAATTGTGGTATATTGAAGAATGTTCAGTCAGAGAGATGTGTTTCTCATCTCGCCTACAAAGTCCATGCCTGTTTTGATCTTTTCCAAGTGCGGTATCAAATATGTATCTGGTTGCCTAGAAAGATTTGTCACCGGCACACCTGAGCTCTGTATTGGAGGGCAAGAGATTTGTATTCCTGTGGAATTCAAGTGTTGTGGGTTGGAAGAAGAACATTTTGGTTAGACTGCTCCTTCCAGTAAATTAGTCATTGCCTGGTTTTCGTTTGTTTGAAGATGTGTCCCAACACCTGCTAAGTCCTATTATGTTAAATGGCTCACTAGAGTAATTTGGTTTTGGCAGAGATGGGTGTTGTGTGCTTGAAACAATTGTGCCGCCCACTTAGCACATATTGCCCTAATATTTTTATAGCTATGTACACAGAGGAGGGCTACTCAAACATTTTCTGTAGAAAAACAGTTTGCTGATGGTTTCCATAAAATGCTGCTTCTTTCCAAGGAAAGTTCTACTACTAGCTGAGAAACTAACCAACTGAAAATTAGTGGGCTTTTAGTCTTTGGGCAATAACCAAAAAAAATGGTAATTAAAAAAAATGTAAAAATGGCAATTCAGAAAGCAGAACAGCTTTTCCTGTAGGAAAGTTTTATAAAGCAGCCAGTGCTTTACAAGATGGGTAGTTTTTATGCTTCTCTTTTATGTACAGGGCTTTTCATCTGATCTACTTCACACATAATATGTGACAGGCAAAAACCTACCATGATGAAGAAGAGAATCACACAGAATCACAGAATCTTAAAGGAAGGGACCTCAAAAGTTCATCTAGTCCAACCCACTTGCCAGAGCACAACCACCTAGAGTATGTCACACAAGAACTGCAGGTTCCCACTTCCAGATGGGAAGAGGCTGTGGCACAACTAATACACAAATATGTGAAAGATCAGTCACCAGCATGAGAGAGAAACTATAGTGTTTCTATAAACTATAGTATACTCTTTCATTATAGGTCAGAGATCTGGGGAGTCTTTCTGGAGGTGCCCTTCCTGGGGTCATTTCAATAAATGCACAGTCCCTGTTTCTACTTTAGAAGTAATAAAAGGTTGAAAACTTTCTTAGCTGTGGAGGAGAGATTACGAACAGGCAATACAGGCTTTAAAAAACATGAGGCAAATAAATAAAATTCAGAACATACTCTTTTTATATATTTCCTCATTTTGAAGACAATTTCTAACAAGAAATGAGGAGAAATCTAACACAACATTCCTCATTGACTTGAGCTAACTACTCTGGAACTATTTGGTGAGATAAAAAGTGATAGAAAATGTAGCTTGCTGAAGCTAAGAAATATTTTAGCTTTTCCTACAATTCAATTCATTTGCTTAGTTTCCCGTGTTTGTAGAAGCACTAGTGTTTGAGGCACTTTGAATTAAGTACCGAGATGCAAGCCATGAAATCATATAAGTCATGAATCATTGTAGTTATGTTCAAATCCAACAGGTTGGAGAATAGTTTTCTAAGTAACCCTTTGTCGTGGTTTCTGCCCATCAGGGAACAAAAGACCACGATTAGCCTCAAGTACCGAAGACTAAAGGATTGCTAAAGGGCAGGGAGGGCTTAATTGCCGCTTAAGGTGCAGGACAAAACAGACCAGGCTACTCGGCTTGGGGAAGAAAAAAAAAACCAGAAAACAATTTAATACCAACTAAAACACAAAACC
>WBNH01001425.1:338753-530397 GCA_013401255.1 Urocolius indicus
ACACCTCCTGCCTGGCACCTCAAATTCCCGTCCCTAAATAGTGATCGCAGAGGCGCCAGATTGGCCCAGCCAGGCCGGGGGGTGGGTCTGACCCCAGGAGTCGGGGGAGAGTCTAAACAACTTTTACCGGGTCTTCACTGCAACCCGCTCCCCCTGTTACTAAACAAAAGCAACTCCTTGCTAAACCATGACACCCTTTTACACTAAGAATATACTAAAAATGCACAGTGAAATCCTGCATTGGCAGAAAAATTAGATGACTACATCTTTTCCATCTACACTTTCTCTGGTTCCAGATTTCTGCAGTTTTATTATTAAAAATTATGTTAGGAATCCTTTTTCCTATAACAATGAACATACTTGCTCGTTGTTTTAATCACTGTGAGACACAACAAGGCTAATATTGTCATATATTAAGTAATTGAAACACTTGGCCTTCAACTGTGGTGATTTCCCAGGAGATTACCCCTCCTGCTGGTTTGTATCACTTAAGAGACATAACTCTTATACATTTTTCCTCTTTTGGAGGAACAGAGTAAAATAATGGCTAATGGAAAAAAAAAAGGGGGGGGGGAGTCAAACTGTAGGGCTTTTTTCCCTAAACTTTAATTTTTTTCAATTGTCTTTCTTCTTGTGACTGTCAACCATTCCAGCTATTCAGAGACCACAGCAGTACAAACTCCATGAATATATGCCTTGAAGACTAGCCAGGACTAGTAGGGTCCTCACATTTGGAAAAAATTGCGGTACTCTTAATCTCAACGAACAATCTGATTTTGGTCTACAGACACCAATTAAGTTGCCCAATGTGAAAAGCAACAGCAAGCTGGAAGGAGCTGTGCTTTTGAGGACTCCATCAAAGCCAAAAGGTGATGTGAGGAGTAAAGCACTACCAAGTGCCAGGAAAATCATCACTCCATGACTTTTTGTGAACAAAGGAGTCTGGAAAATCCATGTGCTTGATGGCTCAGAGTGGAAGCCAGGTAGAGTTTGAAAGAAACGTCTTTGCTTTGTTCCTTGGAGTTACAAAGTCTAGTGCTTTAGGCTTCTCCCCCTCAAACAGCTTTGTCTTACAGGGAGTATTTCTATCATTATGAGTTTGTAGAGCTGAACCTCAATATGATGCCCATGTAGTCTGAGTTGTCACAGGAAAAAGGAAAGAAAGAGTGAAATGAGTATGTACAATTATGTCTGATAGTCATTGTAGTTGGCCAAGGTAAAGAGTAACGATGTATCCAAATGGAACCAGTATGGTCTGTAGAAACACCTATGAGCTAAAAAATACACTGCAAGTGAAATACACATTATGCTCTCAGAGTCAAAATTTGGTGCTTTGCTTTAATGATTCCTACAGAGGTAAAACTCACTTTTTCAGTGTCTGCAGTAATCCAGTGAAAGTGAACTATGGCAAAACTTTAACGATGCTCTCTCCTTCGAGGACAAGACATACAGGTAGTGCTGTTCCTTTTTTAAAAAATACACTTCACTTTTTTTTCCCCAGCTTCTTTATGCTGTGCAGCACAGAACATAATTACTTCACACTGTAGGCTCAAAAAGTCACTAAGCAGCTGATAAAAGGAGAGAAAATCAGTATGATTTTCTAGTTGAAAAAAGAGCTTTCCTTATTGGAGCTGATAACTCTCACCAAGGGCTCCAGGCTTTTGTTACATCAATTTGAGGAACTCATAATCTCTGCATTATGAATGTTCAACCAGGATATTTCCTGCTGTAGTGCATCAGACACCTTCAATATCACAGCTCCTGTTGTCACTGTTGGGTAAACAGCTTTTGACATGTTTTCAATATGATTACATTAGAACAAGTGGGTCATGATTGATAACCTAATATTCAGGCCATGCAAATCATCAATCACAGGAAGTATATTAATTATTCAATGTAACCGTCTAATGCAAGAATCAATGTTGGAAACGAAGAAAAGAAACTCACAGCTCCCAGCAGAGGCTACACCAGATAATAAAAAAGGAATACTAAATAATCTCAGCCCATAATCCTGTTTAATAAAATCCATTTATTTAGCTGTCAAAAACATGATACGATTATTTTAAAAAACAAGATAATGAATTTTTTTTTCTTGTGGAAAAGAGACTTTTGCACTTGTATGCCATGATTAAATGTGAGGTCTAAAAATACACTGTAAATAATGAGAATATCTGTGACACACGTGAAGAAGAAATATCACTCAGAGAAAACAAGTGTTCTCAGTTATGCTTAGTGAGGTTAAATCAATTATGACAGTATGACGCATGGTCTGCAATAACCCAAGAGCCATACAGATTCCCTACACATCATACAGAGTAACAGTTCTGCATAGGAGGGGACACATTCCCTCTCTAAACAACCTAGAGCCAAGCAGCCAAAGGAGTCCAAGAGAGGACCTTTGCAAGGTTTACTGTACTTCCACAGTGTCAGAAATTGTGGACAAAAATGTTTATAATGCGGAAGCAGAGCAGAGTAACAGACAACACGAGAAGGTGCAAACTTGATGACCCACCTTGCTGATGTGTTGTTGCATGGTGGAGAGGGAACTTGGTGGCACTCACCTGAGCAGGTATCTCTGCAAACACTGCATATTCTCTGCTAGATTTGACCTCAGTGATTTCCCAAATGATTCCTTTTGCTTCAAACAGCCCAGAGCATCTTCAACGTAAAAATCTATGGTAATTAATGCTGGCATTATCAGCATTCACTTAAGTAGGAGTCTATGCATTAACTTCTTCATTTTCCTTGTTATATGATCCTACATGATTTCCACTCCATCTGCTTTCTTGTTGATTGTCTCCTCCTTTCATCCCCATTTAATAAAGCCCTTTGCAATTTTTGGCATAATACTGTTTAGACTGTTGTTGAAATGATCGTCATTTCTTTTCATTTTAGCATGGTATCTCTTTTCCCATGTGCTTTCCTTCTGCATTTTAGCATCAGATTTTCAAAGCATACCTTTTATTCATTAGGATCTGGTTTTCCTTCAAAGAAAATGTCAAAATGTTTTGGTGCCCTCCCCATGCACAAATGAGAAGTGTGATGTTTTTCACAAAAGTTCCACCACACCAGTGCGAGCAAGAAAAATAAAGACGGGAGCCTGTAAATACAGAGTAACTTGAAGCCTCTCCTGTTTCACTTTGTCTAAGATTTATAAAGGTCTACATGTAACTCCAGAGCTGCCGATTGTGACAACCTGCAGTAACAAGTCCACCAGAATAAAACGGTGACCATTACCATTAACATTATCCCACACTACATCAATCCACCTGTAGAAAGGCAACAGTGGCTAATGTCAAAGACCTTTTATCACTGCCAATATGTACTCTCCATCAAGAAACGTGGCTTTCAAGGTTAGATACAAGAAGGACAGGAACACAGTGGGTTCTTGCAAACAGCTCAAGGAAGCCCTTATTCTGACAAGGCAGCAGCCCCATCCACAGTATCTGCCCAGTGAAATACACTCAGAGATTTCGCTCAAACTTATAGATTTTGTAGTTTATCTTCCTGCTAGGAAAAGATATTATAGTTTCAGCACCCAGATGCTTAAATGGCTGAAGGATTTGGCAAGTCTAGGCTTAGCCTTTTGGAGAAATGTTACAGCTCTACTTGTGCTTCTTCAGTCTACAGATGGTGAACCACAAGACCAGGGTGGGGGCACATGGCAATGCATCCCCACTGAACCATTCATCCCCTTTGCCTTAGCAGGCTTATTAACAAAGTCTAGATTTCAAAACAGAATATTTTTAAAAAGCTAAATAACTGAAACTTTGTCTCCTTTCATAACTGTATTTTTAAGTATTGTCAAGCTGATTGGACTTCCTGATTGGGCAGCCACTCATTTGTTGTTTAATCCCTAAGTATTGGGCTTTGTATACTAATAAATTCCCTGGAAGGTGTATAATATTCCTGGAGGATAGTAGAATAGTCTGGAGAATGGAAGATTTCGCTTAGTAGATGAGGATGAGGTTAGAGACCTGTTGGGCAAGGTTTAACACAGATAAATCTATGCGACCTGATGGGATGCACACACAAGTGCTGACGGAGCTGGCTGATGTTATTACTAAGCCACTCTCCCTCATTTTCAAAAGATCTTGGAGAACTGACAAGGTGCCTGAGGGCTGGAGGAAAGCCAATGTCACTCCAGTCTTTAAAAAAGGCAAGAAAGATAACCTGGGAAACCACAGGCCAGACAGCCTCACCTCCATCCCTGGAAAGGTGATGAAACAACTCATCCTGGATGTCATCTTAAAACTCAAAAAGGAAAATATGGTTATCAGGGGAAGTCAGCATGGATTCACCAAGGGAAAATCCTGTTGCTCCAACTTGATAACCTTCTATGAGAGTATAACTGGTTGGCTAGATGAAGGGAAAGCAGTGGATGTCATCTACCTTGACTTCAGAAAGACTTTTGACACCATCTCCCATTACATCCTCATCAGAAAGCTCAGACAGTGTGTATGGATGAGTGGACGGTGAGGTGGATCAAGAGCTAGCTGAATGACAGAGCCCAGAGGGTGGTGATCAATGGCACAGAATCGAGCTGGAGGCCAGTGGAGTTCCACAGGGATTGGTGCTGGGGCCAGTCTTGTTCAACATCATCATCAGCGACCTGGATGAGGGGACAGAGTTTACCCTCAACAAGTTGGAGGATGACACCAAACTGGGAGGACTGGCTGATTCCCCAGAAGGCTGTGCTGCCATTCAGTGGGATCTCCACTGAGTTAGGCAGAGAGGAACCTCATGAGGTTCAACATGGACAAGTGTGCGCATCTGGGGAGGAACAATCCCATGTATCACTCCAGGCTGGGGATTGACCTGCTGGAGAGCAGCTCTGCAGAGACCTGGGAGTGCTGGTGGACAGCAAACTAATAAATTAATCATAAGCCAGCAAGGCCAATGGCATCCTGGGATGCATCAAGAAGAGTGTGGCCAGCACGTCAAGGGAGGTTCTGTTCCCCCTCTACTCTGCCCTGATGAGGCCTCATCTGGAGTACTGTGTCCAGTTCTGGGCTCCCCAGCTCAAGAGGGACAGAGAACTTCTGGAGAGAGTCCAGTGTAGGGCCACTAAAATGATCAGGGGACTGGAACATCTTCCTTATGAGGAAAGGTTAAGAGATCTTGGACTGTTCAGCCTGGAGGAGACTGAGCAGGAATCTCATTCATACTTATAAGTATTTAAAAGGTGGATGTAAGGAGGTTGGGGCATCCCTTTTTTTAATTGTGTCTAGGAACAGGACAAGGGGTAATGGGATGAAGCTGGAACGCAAAAAAGTTCCATTTAAACATATGAAAAAACTATTTCACTGTGAGAGTGAGGGAGCCCTGGCACAGGCTGCCCAGGGAGGGTATTGAGTCTCCTTCCTTGGACATCTTCAAGACCCAACTGGACACATTCCCGTGTGACCTGATCTAGGTGGACCTGCTTCTGCAGGGGGTTGGATTAGATGACCTCTAAAGGTCCCTTCCAACCCTACCATTCTACGATTCAGATAACATCTATTGGACTGAACCACTCAGGCAAGAAGACAGAAGGAACACCTCATTTATGGATCCAAAGAAATTTGAAGCATGAAACAGGCTCTGAACTGCTCAGACTGTCAAGGCTGAAATGCCTATGAGAATGCTCAGAAGCAGAACTTCGGTTTCTGAAAATCCCACATGTAAAATCTTTGGCAGCTAAAGATTTAAACTAGTAGCTAAGCACAATTTTTGAGAATGTAGGTTTGGACTAAAATACCAAAGCCACACTTGGAAATGTTGGTCCCTTCATTTATATGGCACTCATTTTTTCAGTGTCTTCATTCCCCTGCTGTACAACAAGGATAGGAGCACTCTCTTCACTAACAGGAATGCTAAAAAAAAACATGCACATAGCAAAATCTGTGAAGTGATAAGCCCTACAGAAAAACTGAAGCCTTTGAAATTACAGCTTATAAATGGGTTTTGCAAAGCAGGTCTTCAGCCAACAGCAAGTTCCCAGAAAAAAAACCAACATTTTCATACTGGAGAAATGAGGCCTTGCACCTAGCCCAGGACTGTGCTGGTTGGACTCTAGTTAGTCTGTACTACCTGGTCACAAATATGTCAATTATAATACCTTTTGTGGCATTGGCTGTTTTTATCACACCATTATGTACAGGTTTAGATACATTATTTCTCACGAGACACAAAACACACTCAAAACTCTCTAGTTCGTCACTTCACCTTGCTCTTGTTTTGAGCTGTCTACATAGTGGCAGGAAGAAATGCTCTCCTCTCCCAGATGAGCCTTCTTCCACTTCCTCCATCGCAGAATTTGTCCAGAGTTCCAGAGAAATGTTCCCAGGCATTTGTTGCATGCAAATAGCTGCCAAGTAAATCATTGTATATTGCAGCACAACCCCTGAGGGGGTTTGTACCTATGGAACTTGCTACTGTCACTCCACTTCCCCATATACCTTAATCATGTTATTCATTCAGCAAGGACGAATGTTACAGCATGAGACTTTAATCCCTTGCTGCTGAGGATCTGATTCTCAGAGAGAGCAGGAAATTCAGAAAAAAAATAAAATTAGGTAGGAGTCAAATACCATTATTTGTCAGCGCTGAGTTTAGGCAAGGATTGCATTATAAGAATATCTTCTTGAAAAACTCCAGAAGAAATTTACTGCATGAAGACACACCCACTGTGCACATATGTATATATGCACATGTCAGTAAATATAGGCCCTAAACATCACTTTTACGGCAGTGAGTTTGCAACCTTTTAAAGTACCTGAAAAATTCTTATCTTCTCTCTACCTCCATGAGGTAGCTCTGTGGATCACAAAGCAACTTTAGAAGAATGTTTCCTCTGTCCTCTAAGCCTTTGAATTTTTTTTCCATAGACAATAAAAATGAAATAACGGCAGACATCAGCAGACAGCAGTTAGTGGTAATCTAAGAGCTCATCTTTTTGTCAGTCCCAGTACATTTTAAAGGTACCAATTCATTTGATATCTCTGTATTTCGTTCTCTCTGTATGAGAACAATGCCTATTTCTTCATTATGGCCTTGACTGTAACCCCAAATGGATCCCTTCCACTAAGATTTAAGCTCTCAGGCCTCTGTTAAGACTGCTGGATTCCTAGGTAAATCCAGAGAACACTAAACAAACACTGTATCACACTGCATAATCCTCTCAGAACAGTTATAGCTGCACAGTACTCCACAATATACCATAGTACAGATAATCACACTCCATGAACTCTCCCTGTCATGTCCAACCTCAGAGCTCCATTAATTGCTCTACAAACTCTAGTCTATGTCATGGTCAAGAATGTCAACTCTATCTTTGGGCAACACGATCTGATTAATTGTCCTTGATCTCAAAGCCTTCTGCCTTTATCCCAGTGATTCTCTGAAGCAGAATGTCACGATACAATCCTGTGCCTCAACACCTCATTCACTTTCCCAACACCAAAAAGCAAGACTGTGAAAGCTTTAGTTATATACAGGAGAGAAACAGTGGCTGTATGCTCTGATTGACTGTACGAAACCACAGTTGTGTGGGCAACTAAAAATCAGTTTCTAAATTTAAGTGCAACAGGTGCTCAATGTAAAGGTGGCTAGGTTACAAAAATATACCCAACCTTTCCAAAACTGGAAGTCTATGAAACATGAACGCAGTGAAGACATCCACTGCTGAATGGTTTGATTAGGTTGCAGGCACTGGTTTCAAGAAATGCATGCAAGAAATAGTTTTCTCATTATATGTCTTTAGCCAGATTATTATCCTGGAAAATGCTAATTTAAGGGTGCTAGTATGTGCTGTTGCAAATTAATGGCAGTTACTTTCTCAAAGGCAAAAATATTTTACTGGAAAGGAATATCTTATATTATTCACCACTTTTATGACTGAATGATTTCAGTTTAAAAGTGAAATCCAGACACAAACACATATGCACTCTTAACCTCTCATGTCACCCTGGACATAAAGGCTATTAGCATTTTTCTCTTAATTATGTGTCTGCTAGTACAGCCTGTATTTTCAAAGATGTTCAGCACTTTGTTTTATGCAGTGTGCAGATTTTGAGGAGGGCACATACAGAATGTTAAATTACAGAAGTATTTAGGAGATGCACAAAATAGTTGTGCACTCATATTTTTCTGTGTTTTTTTTTTCTTTTCCTTCTCCTTACTATATTTTCATAGCTGCATAGCTAACATCAACATAATAGCTATACTGTCAAAAAAAACCCTCAAATTCCAAGCAATAATAGGCAGAATCTTTGTACAGAAATTCACCCTATTCTGACAGGCTATTTCCTTATTATTTTTTTTTAGCAGGATGTTTTACACGACAAATAGGAAGACACAAGCATTACCTGAGTGACCTTGCAATCCAGCTTTTGCAAAGCTGTGAAGGCAAGATGCCATGCCATAGACCAGGCTTCCATTCTTGGTTCTGGCAGTAGCCTGTCAACAATGCTGCGTACTCATCTTGCTCCCCGTGCCATGGTTATGTCATGTGTAAAACAGGGGCAAGGGTACAAAGTACACTTAGATCAATGGTTGGCATTGGTAAGGAAGTATAACTTCTAATTTTCTGAGGGAATAAGCATTATTCCTTCTTGGAACTTGAATAAACTGGAGGAGTGAGGGGGAACACCATAGATCAAACTGAGGATTTCTCCTACAAAGCCATCAGGCTTTGTACAGATCTAGCCTAGGGGTACAGCTCTAGCCTAGGGGTCTGTGGCTACATGTCCCTCTGACATCCTTTCTGTGTGAAGGAAAGAGTCTTACAAGCTTTCTATTTCTGAGATGTGAGCTTCCCCTCACTTCAAAGTGCTGCTGCATAGCCAGTCATGGGCTGCGTGCACAGCCAGTCACCTTTGTTACAGACTCACTGCTGCAGGAGAGGGAAAAGGTCAAGACTATGCATGAAGAACGAGATACAGCAGACTCAGCCATTTCACAAAGAACATACATATGTGTGCACAAGCAAGCCACATACACTCAATGACACGAGGCCCTTACCTTTATTACTGTAACACACAAGTAAATTAAGCTTTTTTTTTAAAAAAAATCTGTTTCTATGTTTTTACTGCATACAGTCACCAGATGCAATTCTTAGCCCCCGATTTATGACATTGCACTAGCTGTAGATCTATCTGAAGGGATATTCCAAAAGCCATCAGCTTAGAGAAATTCTTGAACAGTCTAGAGTCAGGACAAAAAGTTTCATGACACTAAGCAGCAGCTATATCGCCTTGCATGGGGCTTGTCTAGAACTTAAGGGTCCAGATCAGTTCCAGCATCCTAGTTGCTAGTGCCATGTTGCTAACAAAAAGTTTCCAAAGTCTTTTACTGGATGATTGTCAAATAACATGGTCAGGAAAACGAGATTCTCTTCTGTGTCATATAACAACAGACCTATCTACCCATAAATAGATCTTTCTATCCATACACATTTATATTTTCCAGTGCTAAATAGCATAATGTGTCAAGGAATTGTGTGGGTAAGTCATGCAGTATCTACAGATAGTGGCTTAGGTTCATGTACGTCACTCCTTCAAAGAGGTGAAACTACTAGAGAGCAGTGGGCAGGGGACCCTCCGCCTAGGCTGAGTTAATATCTCATGAGGATCAGCCAGCTATGCTTGCCCAAACACACCTCAACTTGGGCATTATGACATCACCTGACCACAAGCCTTGAGTAGATTTAAGAGATGTGAGAGGAAAGTAGCATGACAAAGAGATATTTCTGCATCAAATGTTAAAATTGGCCATTAGAAAGCTTGGTTAATGCATTTCTACCAAAGCCTGCTGGGGAGTAATATTGGTAAAGATATTACATTTATCAAACTAAGAGATAGCTGTCTTTTTTTTTTTTTTTTTTTTTAAGCTTTCCCTCATGCAAAAGAGGAGGAAAGGAGAAAAGAAAATAGTCAAAAAGGCTCTCATAGTTTGTGTATTGTTATCATAAAAAATTTGGTGCGAGTTCTTTTAGAGTTTAAAGACAGACTGATAGACATTTGAACTCCTGTAGCCTTATTCTGGGCTTTCACTTTGTAGCCTTGTTTCTCATGTCAGGAGAAAGGATAAATAAGAACCCATGATATATCTCTTTTATATCCTTCATGTTTTTACATGCTTTCATCATGATTCCTCCCAATGGTCTTCTCACACTGAAATCATTTGATTCTCCCCAAATACAGAGTTCATGCAATGCCCATAATAACTTTCATTACTTCTATCCCTTGCCATTCTTATTTAAGCTCTTATTTTCACTTATTATTATATTATGACAATCCAGTATTTTCAGTGTTCTTTAGTCCCTGATTTTAATGTTTCCCTTGCTTGTTCACCACAGCTGCTCACTGATTTGTCCACCGATAGCCAAGTCCTTTTCTGCAATGTTCATTTAGAACCCAGCGATGAGAACAAAGTACATAAAATTATTCCTTCCAATGTGTATTAGCATGTATTTTTCAGCACTGAATTTCATCTGACATCATGGTCCCCAGCCACCTAGCTTTGTTAAGTCCCACAAGAGTTCCTCAACATCTCATTTTGTCTGGACTAACCTAAATAGTTTTGCAGATTTTGCAACCTCAACATTTTCCTCCCCCACTTCTTGCAGGTTATAAATGAACCCATTAAATGCTTGGGATCACACACAGAACATCATCATATCATGCTGAAAATCAACCAGGTCTTTTTTGGCCTCAATGCCAGCCATGATCAGTGACACAACTTCATTCCCACATCCTTCCCTTGAAGGACTGGATTTTGTTGACTTGATTTTCTTAGTGGCTTTTTGAAAAATGAAAACTGTTACCTGTTAGTTCTCAGAAGCTGAAGATAACTAACATGTAGTCCTGACTAGTGTCTCAGGTGCTGAATGTATTAATTTGGATGAATATCTCATCTTTTGACACCTCTGCTTCCATAGTCAGGAAAAGTATCTCTGAATGCTAGCTCTTGTTTTACACTCCTCCCTAGACATTTGCTATTGGCCACTTTTGAGACAGAAGCTGGGATAAATGAGCCTTTGGTCTGGCTTGGTACAGCCATCCTTATCCAGTAATCTCATCTTCATTATCTGAAATATTAGGTTACAGGTCAGATTTTCCCTAGACTCTCTCTGATGACAAATGATTTAAAGAAAACATTAAGACAAAAATTCTTGAAGGTGGCTGATTTTGGGTGGCATAGGATGACAGTTTTGTATCATGTCTGAATGTAAATAACTTCCTCCTTACTCTCACCTTCGAATCTTTAATGGAGACAGTAAAATAAGACAAATCTTATATTAGTATACCCTGGAGCCCATCAATCATTTCTCTTTCTCAACAGAATACAATTACCTTTGTTTATGATTTTTCCTACAGTTTCAAATCCACATGACAGTGTCCATACTCAACCACCTTTCAATGAATTAAGAAAAAAATATTTTTGAGATGCATGTAATGTTTCCCATGCTGTTATTATCTATATGCTCAGAATTTCTTTTTTTTTTTTAAAGGAAGAAAAATTGCAGGCAAGCACATATATAAAGCAGATAGTTTATAATCCCATGCTTGTGATAAGAGCTCCACAGAAGTTGTATTTCTTTCTTTTCTTGTCTTATTTGGTTTTTTTAATGGTATTAGACAGCCAAGTTAGACAAAAGATTCACTCATCCTTCTATTTTGGAGTTTATTATGACACTTGCCATTATTTAACACTGTAATTGAGTGTCTCAGTCCTAGACTCTCCCACTGACATCGGTTAAAATCTTCTATCATTAGCACTGGGCTTCACTTCAGTTAATATTTTAAATTAGAAGTTGAATGAAGAGCAAGTTAACAGCATTTGCATTGAGTTGCTCTTTGTACCAAGGCAGATGTGTATGCTTTAGACATTGGGAAAATTAATCAACAGTGGATATTTGGGCAATATTCATCCTCTGGGCCCGTTACTCACTGCCAATTTTTCAAAAATATGTGAGGTTGAGAGCACTGGTGATTAGGCTTTGTACTTTTGGCACAGGGTCTGACATCTGGACCACCCAGGTGAAAGTCCACTGCAGTTCAAGAATCAGTTGACTCTGAAGGCCTGGGAATGTCCCCTTTCAAAATGATGTTTGGGGGCTGATCCATGAATATGCTGCAAACATCTGCTTATGCTCCAAGCTTAGAAGACCTTTGAAATTACACAATAAAAAAAACTCACCACAACAAATTTGTTGTTTTTGAGAGCCCAAATCCTAGACCCTCAAATCTGAGTGTCATGGGGAAAAAAAACAAACAAACAAACAAACAAAAAAACATTAAAAGGGAGGTTAAGGCAACTGCTTTGGGCCTCTTTATCATTTTTGACTGCCATTTAGCCTGGAGATGCCATGTTCTGCCCACAAATCACACGTTCAGTGACCAATCCAACCAGTCACAGCCAGACAGTAATTGTTTGCTGCACAACCTCTGTAACACTTCATTAGTTCTGCCACACATCTACTACCACTGAAGGTGACTTTCCAAAACAAAAATCACAGGGCAACATTACAACTTCCATCTATTTTTAGTGCAACTTTAAAAAAAAATACAGGAAATGCAATTGAGGAAAAGGGTTGCTTGCACTATAGTGTACAATTTAAAGCAAAAATACGGCATCTGTTGGGTTGGGTTTTTTTTCTGTCAATCTTACATTTCTCCAATGAGCCTGTGAAAAATGTGCAAAGTTATGTGATCATTTCTGACAGTTCTTGGCAGCTGGGCAGGCAAGCATTGGAAAGGATATCTCTCTCCTGATCCAAGATTAAATTTGGACTGAAACACAGGGCTCATTTAGGCAGCAATTAAAGGACCTTATAGACTGAGGGAGAATGAAATGATAAATGCAAAGAGGCTTATTTAATGGGGATATTAAGTAAACTGCTGGTAAAAATGCCCATTTATCATCCACTGATTCCTAATTGGTTTCCTGTTCCTGCCTGCATGTGGCATTTTCAGAAGGAATTACCTTCCTTTAGTGCGACTGTTGCAAATGCAATAAATCAAGCCCATAGATTTCTAGCTAATTTAGATGGAGACTAAATTGGAGCCAAAGCATGCAAGAGTGCTTGCAATTAATGCTCATTACAACTTTTATCTTCAAAAACAGGAAAGATCATTTTAATGCACCATTCCCGAGCAAGGACACTCTTTCAGGACCTTATTTGCTCAACAAAGACACTTGATTTTATAAGCAACTGGCCTTCCTAAAAATTTACTAGGAATCCAGGTTGAGGTCTAGCAACCATTTAAACACCTGTACTTCAGGAATATTCCCTGCTTTTTGTTTTTCCACACCTCATCTTTCCATATAGGCCAACTTACACAAAAATAGCTTACACTCACCATATTGTTATTGATCTCAGCCGCCTGATTCCAGCAACATAAACTTTATTTCCATCAGGTAGTGTGGGAAGTTAACAATTTTCTAGCTGAAAAATCAATAAACTACAGTTTCCCAAGCATAAACTTCAGTAGATGGTCTATGATCTTTCACCATATTCCTTTTCCAAGGTTCAGCTTTGCAGAAGACAAGGAAAAAAAAAACTTGCTAGTGTGGGAATTTATATGTTTTGCCATTTTCCCAAGGTGCTTTAGAGATGCAGTCTGTGTCTTATTTTATAGTATTGCTTGATATAGCAAGCTGCTTTCCAAAACATGCACAGTGACCCAGACTTTCTCTGCAGCTTTTGGCACTTGTTCAAATTGAGTGTGGCCCTGATATGCAGCACTGTGGCCATAAACAAAACTTGGTTAGTTGTTGTGTGTTCCAAATAAAGCAAAATGAAAAAAAAAAAAATTTTCTGAATCCAGTGAAATTCATAGCATTTATTTGTATTCAATGGAAAGAAAATTAGGTTTACTAATATTGTCATCATTTCTCTTATCCACTGAAAGAAAACTTTGCTTATTTGCTTGTTTTGCTTCAAAAGCTGCAATAAACACAATCTAAACACCTTGTAACAATCAAGATAAATATATTTAGAGACAATTTCTGTCCTTGGTGGCATAGAACAGGTGACTATCTTTCATTTAGACTTGAACCCAGCTACAGTCCTTTTTTTTTTGTTGTTCTCTTCTGCTTGGTCATTCACAGTTTCATTCCTTATTTTCCTTTTGGATCACTGCTCACTGAATTAACATTCAGAATTTACAGCCTTCAGAGCTGGCATGTTTGTTGCAAATGATCAGTTTTGAGTGGGATAGGTTGAAGCCCAAGTGGGTGATAAAGAAATCCATTAACTTACTGACACACAAATCTTCCATCTTCCTCTGTAATGTACCAATGAACAGTTAAAGGCAGTACCCTGGGGAAGATGAGGGTTACACTTACTCTCCTCCCTCAACCATATGTAGATAAATATTCATTGGGAGAAAAAAAAACCTGACATAGAAATATAAATGTTGGTATTAATGCCCATATCAAGAGCCCATACTGTGGAGGAAATGGGTTGGCAATCTGAAGATCCAATTTCCTTTCTCCAGGCTCTGCCACCAACTTTCTATTTCACTGTACACAGAACATTTCATTTCTCCATGCCTCATCTGCTCCCTCACAAAAGCATGACTACATTCCACAGATGGGAATTACAATATACAAGCACTAACTACTTTCACTTGTTTAATTTTAAGCAGCTTCGGGATATTTTCCCTGAATGCCAGGATCACAGAGAAATATTGAAGCAGGCCTGGGAATGCTCTGCCATCATGGAAAGCCAGGAGTAAATGTTCCTGAAGTGAAACAGCCTGTCTCTTGCCCCAGTCACACTTCTGTTTCGACACTTGCTGCACATGCAACTGAAATGACATATGTAATATTAAAGGAAAGTGCGGGTTAAACAGAGAACACTTAAATTTGCCATTCTCCCTAATGATTCCTGTTGATTTGATATTTGATGAAGCCAGCTGAGGTCCCAGGCAATGGAAATTCACATTTAATTTGCACAACACTTCAAACAATAGAAAGTTACACTTCTAAAAGTACTCATTTGCCTCTTTTTTCTCCTTTTACATTCATCTAATACTGTAATACATCAGAATCTACCCCCATCTTGACTATGTCTGCTTCCCACTCCCAGTCTGCCCTCTGTAGTCAGATGGCAACACCTGCCATTTGCAGAGGTTTGACCCAACCTTCACCAAAGCAAAAGTGGGTTCTCTGTGAGCCCAGGACACTTCAAGGGATGACATGAAGTGGGGCCAGTGTTCCACTTCAGATGTCTGAAGCTTTGCCTCATTCAGGTGTCAATGACAGCCACAGTCAGCAAGATTTGCCTGCCTGCTGTGAGCTCTCCTATCTTTCAGCCAGTCTACAAGGTGAAATTATCTCCTTTCCATTTTTTACTTCAAGTCATTAACAATGAGACAACCACAATGAGCACCTGTCGCTTCTTTTCACAGTGCCTGCTCCCTGTTGCCAGTGGAGCAGTTGGTGGTGGATTGGTCGCTGAGGTTTCCCCACCCAGACCTTGCTCAACTATGTCCTCCATCATTAATGCTTCAAATTTGTTTTTGACTGGAACACTGGAGGGAGGGTTGCAAAGCAGGGCTCAAGTTTTTTTGTGTTACCAGGGCCCAAGGCATTTCATTTTCAGCAGAGGCTGGTGCCTGTGCTCAGAACTGTCTGTCAAGCTCTAGCTCTGCTCCTCTAATACTTTGGAGCCTACTAATAGTTTCTTGCAGCAATTTTACCTGATGCGGTAGCTCTTGGACTTGGTGGCATCTATCACACATACTTTAGCAAATGTACCTAAATGCCTCCTGCAGTCCACCTGCACTGAAGCATCCTTGCTACACAGCATTGATCTTCTGCAGGGCATTCTCTTTCTGAGCCTTGGCTTTAGCTTACAGGTGAGTCCTCACTGTCTTGTCAGGTTGAGATCAGAGTACTTCCCTTGGTTTTGGCTCTCTGTGTGAGTAGCAGGTTGTTCCCTGCCCATCCTCCCTGCTCACCCTGCCTCCGTCAACTGATGCAACAGTCCCTGGCTGATGTGCTGCACTAATGGTGGACTAGTGTAACGGCCAAAAGCTGGAACACAAAAACTTCCACTTCAGGAAAAACTTCTTTAATGTAAAGATGACAGAGTACTGGAACAGGTTTCCCCGGGAGGCCATGGAGTCTCCATCTCTGGAAGCCTTAAAAACCCACCTGGACACATTCCTGTGTGACTTGATCTATGCAGACCTTTTTGAGCAGGGGATTGGACCAGATGATCTCTAGAAGTGCCTTCCAACCCCTACCATTCCATGATTCTATGATCACTAAAAGGCTAGAAGATTTTTCCCAGCAGAGTATATAAAGCTGTTGGAGCCTGCTACATTGAGCTACTCTATGTCAAAAGGCAGGGATTACAGATCTTGGACTATGGTCCTCTCAGTTCGAAATAACAGAATAGAGTTTGATCTCAAATTAATTGGTTTTATACTGTGTTAATGCCACTGACTCTGGTGGAGCTACTGAGGTTTTTACCAAGGTAAGTAACATCAGAATCAGGCTTCAGACCTCACAGTTGATTGGCTCTCTTATCTAACCAGCTTAACATTTTTATTTAAAATCATCATTTTACCAATCTCAAGGCCTTGCAGTTTTAAAAAAGGAAGATGTTTGGAGTTTTTATAAACCAGATGTAGTATGTCTGCCAGGCATTTAATCCAATTAAGTCCCAATTTCATATTATTTTTCAGCCACATGTTACAACAAACAACAGAGTAGAAACCCACATATGGTTTCTGATATTGGAATAATGAAACTGGAAGAAAGAAAGAATTGAATTTCCTGTGGTTTCTTTTAAAAATATAAAATGTGTAATATTTTAATGGACTAAAATAAGTATGCATGGAATATTACTTGGTCCCAACTGACTACAAGGTTGTACATTAATGGAAAAGTCCTGCTGATGTAAACGAAGAGGCAAAACATTGTACTAAATAACTTGGCAATTATTACTCAACCAAAACCATGTACAGGGTTGGTACAAGTCAAATACACTGGCAGAGGCAGAAAGCATGTTCATGCCAAAAGCAGCTGCATGTGGCCAGTGGTGGCGGTGTGAGCTGATTCTGATCTCACACACCTACAAAAGAGGAGTAGTTACAGTGTTTTCCGCAGAGGCTGTAAGAGTGTAAAACAATTGTAGAAAAATCTTAATCAGGCCATAATGTAATTGATTTCACCAAGTCTTCATGAACTCATCAGCAAAACACATCTAATAGTGCAGTCGAAGAGATATGGTCAAGTACATGTCATTCCTTTGAAATGGCATCTCTGCCCTGTAAACAGTCAGACCTCTGCCATATCACTTTGCTGTCTGCTTGTTTTGTTCTGCAATTAATGGATTTGATGAGGGAAGATTAAGACTTATTAATGTTCTACAGGATCTTGAACAAGAGGGCCCAGTAACGTGTACACTACTGGTCTTTCCCTTATAAAGACTTCACAGAATCAATACACACCCAGAATGACAGAGGTTTAACTCAAGCCATTCATGTTTTTGACATCATTGGTTCAGTCTATAGTGTGTCAGTAGCAATGTCAGTAATCATACATGCACCATGGAAAGACCCACTTCAGGGGGCAATGGCCAATAGCCACAGGATATTAGCCTTCAAACCTGGTTGTCTCACAGTAAGCCATGAAATGTTAAGTTAAAAGATGTTCAGGTGCAAATTATTAATTCCGTGTGAGGCTGTAAGGAAAAGAACTGCAGAACCCAAAGCTTCTCATCTCCCTCCATCTCTTAATCATTTGTCACAACTTAGGGGAAAAAAAAAAAAGAGTTAACATAGTGACCTGTGCAACCCACCTCAAAACACTCCTGTGTGAAGAAACTACCATTGTTAACCTTCCCTTTGGCATATAATAATCATCAGCATTATTCACATCTGTAGGGTATCAGGCACAGGAGAGAAACAACTGCAGTTAAGTAGAAAACAGGACAAAGTAAAAAATACAATCCAAGTCTCCTGGACAATAGCAGTATGCAGTAATCCACATGGGTAAAGTGACCATTTCAAAATTAACTGCAAGGATTTACAGCTGAGAATTAATTTCTTCTCTATTATTATGTCAGGTAAAATAGTTGCAGTTATACACTAATTTATATGGAATCACAAAGGAAATCCTATTTCATTAAATGGATTAAGCATTAATGTATTGCCCTTTCCATTTTTATCTTCATTTCATAAAGCGCTTAACAGGAGGTCAAATTAAGAGACCAAATTAACATTTAAGAAAGTCATAGTGAATGCTATACCACAGTGATTCTAACCACACTATTCTTTATCATGATGGCATCAAGGCTATTTTAGCCTTGGTACTGGAAATTAATAACTGTTATTTCCACAGGGAACCTTTTTTCCTGAATGGAAATCATTCACCAAAGTCAAGCAGAAGAAACAAAAGCATTACTCATTTTGTACATAGATGTAAGCAGAACAGGAAGACAAAAAGCAGAAAGTGCTAAATCAATTTCCTATTCTCCCTGTATGAGCCATACAAAGGAAACCCTTACAAATCTCCACTCCTGTTTATGACTGAAACCAACAGAGTCCACCCTAAGTCAGTAAATCAGCTATTTTGAAGGCTTTTCTTTAGTTAGTTACCAGTTATTCAAAACAAGATGACGTGGCTATCATCCACGTAAAAACATATGCTCACGCAGAGCCTTATAAACAGTTACTCACCAGATCAGTTTTCCAAATCAAATTCCAGCCACAATAGTTTGTGCGCTCTGCTTGTGTTTCTTTACAGCACATAGTCCTGCTAACACAGTTTCCAACTCTGTTATTTGCTCTTGGTAATTCATATTATCCTCAACTAACATTAAAGGTTTATCACTCCAATGTTATTAGATCAGTTTTCTGAGGAATTCCTATTTTATTTGTGTAATGGTGTTTATATGTCAAATATGTGTCAGGTCTGAGGGCACTGAGAGTTTAATAGCTTGGACTAACTAGTGAAGTCACATCTGGAAAACAGCATTTGTTGGAATCTGAATAATAAATTCATCTTACCATAATGACAAACAGGAAAGATTTCTGTATAGAAATACTTAACTTGGGAAAAATATTTGTTGTATTCCAACCTTCGGAAGCACAAATGCCAGGATGTAGCTGGATTAGTTCAATTAGCACGTGTAATCACATCTGCTTTTTTACCCCTTTGCTCATTATAAGCTTTAGTTTGAAATGTTTTTCTACACCAGTGAAAACAGATTTTCCACATCACATAGGTAGAGAAAAGAGTAAGAAGAAAAGCACTATATGTAAATTGAATCTGTCCTCTGTCAAGGACTTAGATGTGCCATCCTCCCACCCCATTTTCTCACCAGCTTGCAAGTCTCACCGACATCCTCCAAGTCTTTTCCTAAGAGCCACTCTTTCTGTGCAAGCCATTTCACAAACTTTCTATTTCAGCAGTGTCTGGCTGGCGTCTCCACCATCCTACTGCTCCCACATACAAGCGGGGCTTTTCCATTGGCTGGTATTCTTCCTTGTTCATATTTCTTCTCAGTTTTTGACAGTTAGAATTCCTTTTCATGAGATTTACCTCCCTCCTTAGAGATTTCCTACACTATGAAAAAAAACCACAAAGACAGCTCTGACTTCTCTCTGCCAAACTCTCTTTCTTACTCTTCCTCTATCTTTCAGCAAAGGAAGTTCTGGGTTAGTTGCCAAATGTGGAAAAACTGGTTGATGTCGGTGGCTGGTAGATGTACTGGGAGAAGAGAAGAAACATGACTGGGGATGCTAAGATAAAGTCTTTCTGGTACAGCCAGGATTCGTTTTGTGGATACTGTGACTGAAAATGTAACTATGGATCAGATTACAGAACTTCTGCAAGTTCAGACTGTATTTGGCTGATCCTGAGGTTTCAAAAAATAGCTTACCACATTCACAAAAATTTGTATCCTCTAGATTTTATATGTCCATAGCTGATCTATTATTCCACAGCTAAGAATTATTGTTATCATACTGCACAGCAATTCTGGGAAAAGAAAGTGCCAAGTATGTCTGAAATGTCCTACTCTTACAGCATGAATGGCTTTCTAAGCATCTTTCAATGTCTGTTTTTCACAGTTATTTTTGAGATTATTTTTATATTATTTTTGAGTCTTGTAGAGACGTTTAGGCAAGAAATGTTATGCTTGTCATCTGGCAGAGTGGCAAAATTCCCTAAGGTGAAATTCAGGAAGATAATTGTTTATATTGTTCTGTAACAAGTACTCTTCTGAGTGTTACTGGGCCTTTATCTAGCCAGTTTGGCCCGCTGCACATCAGGGACTAAATGCAATGCATGCCAAGCAAATAGGTCACCAAGACTGTGGCAATTGCTCTCTGTTTCTCTCTCTTACTTGACTATGGAGAGAGGCTTAATGACTACTAGAATAGACCACTTGGATTTTTAAAATGCTCGAAGTGGAAGAAACCAACTGTGTGTTCACTGACACACACACCAGAAATATAGTTCCCCATTAACCCAGCCATTTCAATGCAACAAGACAGAAGAAGACAATGAGATGCTACTAGTTGTACTTGGCACAGATAATCCAAACGTATTCTAGTCTTGTAGAAAACCAATTTACAGATGTGTAGATGGGAAAAGGAAACAGTGTTGGTGTTAGTTTATGGTGCATTTGAAAAGACAAAGCTTAGGGAAGGCAGAGTCAAGAAAAGTCTTGTTCTTCCAGGCCAGGTGAAATTTCTTCTGTTTCTTTCCATTTGCTCAAAGTGTCACTAAGCTGAGATCACAGATGGGAAACGCTGAGAAAAGTCACTTCAGTAGTTCAGAAAAGCAGAAGGGAACTTCAAAAATAATGTTCAATATTTTAGAACTTGCAGAGTCCAGTGTGGGGCAGGCAGATCGCAAATCTAACAGGCTGGCAAACAGGAACTGGCAAAGGGGTAGAGGGGTTGGGGGTCCAGAGAAGCTGCTGAATGAGGTGGATATCTGATCATTTCTTCACAGTGCTATTGACCACATGGAAAATAAGGCCAGAAAACAAGCCAGAATGACCACACTGGCCAGCCATCCTGATGGCAGCCCTCCAACAGGTGGAGTGGATTATGGAAAGAAGAATGATCTGTTTTGTACAAGTTATTGCTGAATAGTTCCCAGATGTGTTAATAAAGCTGCAGACTATTCAAACACCATCTCTGGGTCTATCCTTATTCTTCCTCTACCTCCACCTAATCTTGAAAAAACAAGAATCTTAGATAAGCTGGTGACTGGCTTAAGAAGTCTCCCTTTGTCCTGTGAAAAAGATCAAATTTTGTTTAGAAAAAACATGAAATTTCAAAAAAAAAAATCAGGGACTAAATGAGATTAAACTGATCAGCAATAATAGAATGGCAACTCGACACAGTTCCATATGCAAAACATATTCCAGAGCTCAGAAATCCAAAAGAAGGAATTGGCTTTTTTATGTAGGACCACAAATTGAAGTCCAAAAATAATTTCCTACAAAACTATGTGAGCTTACATGGGTATGATTTAAAAATATTCCTTTCAGGTACCAGTAAAATAGCTTACTAAGCCATGGCATTCTTAACCTAGTGAGTTTCAATTGTTTCCATCTTTGGGAATCTGCAACCGAACTACAAGGAAAAAATGCCTTTCCAGGTATAGTCCCTGTCAGCTGTTTGTCTTTCCTCTGCCAACTGAAATGAAGCTGTCAGTCCTGGCTTTTCAACAAGTCCACGACCAGCAGAAGTCAGGAAAACTGGCTTAGTTCATATGTTCCTAAGCACTGAAAAGAGATATTCAGGCACACAGAAAAAACTACAGACAACAAGAGATTAAGGTATTTCTGATTATTTTGCCGTATTTTCTAAAATATTGCTTTTGTTTGAAAAACAGCAAAGTTTATAGCCCTCTTTAATGCCTTCACTATGTCAACCAACAGTCTCTGCAGCCAAACAGACTGAAATAATAGCTTTATTCATTTAATAGAGTGTTAGCTTTGAAGTTTAATTATCAGGGATAGGAACTCTCCACATTCAGGGAAATGCAGACTGAAGTCTGAAATCCAGTTGGCTGCAGATCATTTCTACTCCATGTCAGTGCAAGGAGGAATTTCAATTGCGTGCCTGCAGAAGTGAAATCAGATCTGTAGGCTCTCCTTGTTGCCTCTTACAATCCCAACATCCGATCCAATCCATACAACCTCTCACTCATTTCCTTCCAAGTCCTGACAAATTCTACTCCTCTTCCCCCAAAGTGGCCCCTGGGAAAGAGGAACTTGATTGGATTGGATTTTTCATTTCAGTTGCTGTCTGTACTACCCTTTGGAGCATCCAGCATTGCAGCTTTGGCACAGACATCAACAATCATGTCAAAAATCCTGAGACTTTGGGAACCATCCCAACTGCCTGAGAAATCTCCTAGAAGACAGAGATATCCTTCTCTGCTGTTTAGCACCTTGGCCTCTCATCTCACCTCTGAGACTAGGAGTAACACACTCCCCTCCTAGTACAACAATTATCACTTGAATTACAATGATGTAAATTGGGTTGATCAATCTAACTGGCAAATCTGGCCCATGCAGTCCATTCATCCTGCTGCCCTTCTTCCTGAAGCCTCAAAGGAGATCAGGAACAGTTGTTAGCACTGCACAGCAAATACAAAAGCGTTTTGGAAACCTCTCACACTTCGAGCACATGGTCTGCTATTTGGAGCTATGAGTGGCCGCAGCCACAATGAACATGGAGACAGTCCTCAGGCTGGCATTCAGCCCCAGCCTAAGTTGAGACATCATGAATTTAAATGATCCCAGGGAAGTAATGAAAGAACAACACAAGCTACATGTCTGCAGCAAGACAGATCTGCATGGGAAGAGATTTACTTCTCAGGATTTGGGTTTTTGTGAACATTAAACATCAAGGTTATAAACAGGACACCGAACCATCTCTGAAAATGTCCCTGTACTTCATTCAAACAATCTCAATCTGATGACAAACAGCAATTTTTTTTCCAAATTCAGTAACTGAGCTTCCTCTCAGTGCCCATTCTCAGCCTACAGGCTTAAATGTCAGCTAGTTTTCTTAGAGCCTGGTTCTCAATCAATGCTTAAAATATTTTTTATTTTTGTAATATTTGTTACTGTACACAATAATTTCCCCTTTGCTCATCTTCGATACCTCAAAAAAGACTAAATATTTCATATAAATATTTCAAAATCATAAAAATTGTTCAGTCCTGCGACAATAAAATCAATTAGCAAAACTTCTCACATAAATCATTTGAAATCTCAAGGCTTTTTTTTTTACAGTCATTCTGTACAGTTGAAAAATCACTATTATTTTAACTCAGCTATCAATGATATCATAGTAACTATCACTACACTATTTTAGGACTAGAATAAATGAATAGATGAACATGTAATAGAGGTACGAAAACACAAGATCATCAAACTCAACAGTTTCACAGTGAGTTTAAAAAAGAATTTTAAGACATTAGTCACACAATTGATTGAACAAGAATATGTGATAAACTGCACATGCAGTGTTTGTGGTAAACAGCTCTGCAGCTTCTCCTCCAGTATCAAAAGGCCAGGTAGAAAAACAAACACTTCTTTAAAAAAAAAAAAAAAGTCACTTCTGACAGATAAATCCCCTTAAGCTAAAAAAAGACAAATGGGATGCAATAATTAGGATGAGTTATCCAGTATGCAAATCAGTTTCCATGGATTGCTCAGGAGCTGCTGAAAGTTATACAGCAGGTGTATCTACAGAGAGTGGATTCCTTAAAAAAAAACATCCTGGGAAAAAAGCACAGTGGAATGAATAGGCCCTGCCCTTTCACAGAACATCTAGCTGACATGTAGCTTGCTAAAAAAATGTAAATGATTTAAAGAAAGGCTAAGCAGAAATGTACATCAAGTGCCATTATTTTTCACCCACTTTAATCACAAGCTGCTGTTCAGAATGGCTTGGGATGTTGGTTGTTACAGAAGAGATTTCTGTACCATTATTAGTACCTCTGAACAAATGCAGCGAGCGGGGAAAAAAAAAAGACAGCGGGAGGAGAGAGAGTGAGAAGGAAAATGTAGCAGCGGTTAAAGCATAGTTTAATAACTCCAATCTCAGTCACTTTTTTCATATGTATTGTATGTGCAAGTCCATAGTACAGCATAATGTGTCATAATTTGGCCTCCAATTCTGACAGCACTGCTTGACTTGGGCATTAAATCATTGCCCCGAGGAATTCACATTCTGGCAATTCCTGATGGTAGGACTGTCATCTCCTCCCACACATGACCTATCATTTTTGACATGATTGAATCAAAATTAGTCAGTACATTTAGATGTAAATTAGAGACATCCAAGAATAATAATGAGCACAAAAATATAGCTCTGTGTAATTGACACGGCAACAGCTTAGTACGGTCTTCCACAGTGTCCTCAAAATTATTAATATCATGATAACAGAAGTACTGTATCAAAAAAAGTGAGAAAACTTTTCTCTTTTTTTTTCTTTTTTTTTTTTAGCGGGGTATATTTAACTAATCCTTAAATCCTAAAGGAAATCTGTAAGTGCTCACTCACATGGCACTTGCATTATCTGGATGGTCCTAAACAGAGACATATTCTTTAGTAATAGCAGCATTTTCATTGGGGAAAGTCAGAATCCCCAAACCAAGAGACAGGGGTGAGGAGCAAAATGTTCCCATTACAATTCAGGAGGAGATGGTCAGTGACCTGCTGCTCCACACTCATGTGCACAAATCTATGGGCCTAGATGGGGTACATCCCAGAGTGCTGAGAGAACTGACTGGGGTGCTCATCAAGCCACTGTCCATCGTTTATCAGCAGTCCTGGATGACTGGAGAGGTCCCATCTGATTGGAAGACAATATAACATCCATATACAAGAGGGACGGAAGGATGATCTGGGAAATTACAGGCCTGTCACTTTGACTTCAGTGCCCAGGAAGCTGGTGAAGCAGATCATTCTGAATTCTATTATGCAACACATGCAGGACAACCAGGTGGTCAGGTCCAGTCAGCAGCGGTTTATGAAGGGCAGGTCCTGTTTTAACAAACCTGATCTCCCTCTATGGCCTCCCCTTGTTGGATGAAGGAAAGGCTGTGGATGCTGTCTACCTTGACTTTAGTTAGGCATTTGACACTGTTTCCCACAGCGTTCTCTTAGGGAAATTGCCGTTCTTGGCTTGGATGGGTATACACTTTCCTGGGTGAAAAACTGGTTAGATGATCAAGACCAAAGAGTTGTGCTCAACAGAGTTAAATCCAGTTGGTAGCCGGTCACAAGTGGTGCCCCTCACAGCTCAGTACTGGAGCCACTCCTGTTTAGCATCTTAATTAATGATCTGGATGAGGGGGTAGAGTACACCCTGAGTAAGTTTGCAGATGACACCAAGCTGGGTGGAAGTGTCAATCTACTTGAGGGTAGGGAAGCTTTACAGAGTGATCTGGATGCCTGGGCCAAGGCCAATGCCATGAGTTTCAATGAGGCCAAGTGCTGGGTCTTGCACTTGGGCCCCAACAACCCCCAGCAGTGCTACAGGCCTGGGGAGGAGTGGTTGGAAATCTGCCAGGCAGAGAGGGACCTGGGAGTGTTGGTTGACAGTGGCTGAATATGAGCCAGCAGAGTGCCCAGGTGGCCAAGAAGGTCAATGGCATCCTGGCCTGTAACAGGAACAGTGTTGTCAGCAGGAGGAGGGAGCTGATCATGTTGTCAACAGGAGGAGGAAGCTGACTCAGCTTTGGTGAGGCTGCACCTCGAATACTGTGTCCAGTTTTGGGCCCCTCTCTGCAAGAAGGACATAGAGGTGCTGGAGAGGATCCGTAGACAGACTACCAAGCTAGTGAAGGATTTGGAGCATGTCTCCTATGAAGAATGGCTGAGGGATCTGGGGCTGTTTAGCCTGGAGAAAAGAAGGCTCGGGGAAGATCTTATTGTTCTCCATATCTACCTGAAAGGAAGTTGTATCAAGGCAGAAGTCAGTCTGTTTTCCATAGTGACAAGCAATAAAACAAGAGGAAATGGCCTCAAATTTTGGCAGTGGAGGTTCAGGCTGAATATAAGGAGGAATTTCTTTAGTGAAAGGGTTGTCAGGCACTGGAATGGGCTGCCCAGGGAGGTGGTAGAGTCACCATCGCTGGAAGTGTTTAAGAGACAGTTGGATGTTGCACTTATGGAAATGGTCTAGTGGTTGATAAGGTTAGGACAAAGGCTGGGCTCAGTCATCTTAAAGGTCTCTTCCAGACAAAACAATTTTGTGATTTTTATGATTCTGTGATTCTATATGTAACCTGCCAGCCAAGGAGCATGTGAGCTCTCCCACCTCCAGCCCTACCTCACCTCCCAATCTTCCACCTTCCCTACCATTTCCCGTTCAGTTACTGGTCACCACCTGCCCCAGTGCTGCCGTAGTTCCTGCCAGAAGCACTGCCATGCTCCCTTATAGGGACAGCTGCTCTCTCCAGGCAGTGACATCTTCCAAAAACAAGCAGGACCATTCCAGCACTACCCTACAGCATGCTGCCACCAGTGTTTTCTCCCCTATTAGCCCCTTTTCTGTGTATTTGTACTGACTGAGAAAGGTGACACTGTCTGGAAGATACCAGAAGCTACTGGCATGCTGCTTGATGGGCTCAGGTCTCCCGCTACACCTGGGCAGCTCCAGATGGGAGGGTAAAATCTCTATGGAGCACATGAGGGAAGAAGACTGAAACTCAAAGAGAAACTACTCCAGTCCTTTCCCAAAGCTCTCCTTCACCATGCAAAGGGTTCTCCATGTTGCCACCACCTGAGGGAGCACCCTCACTCAGAGTGGGTGTGAGGAGTACAAGAAGCAGACTTTAGGGAGGAGAGACGCCTTCAACTCTGTAAAAAGTGGAGTATGAGACACTATCACTTCTACATACCCCTGAAATACCGTTTTGTCAGATGGGAAGAGGGGGCAAACCAGAGAATCTCTTGGGTTTTATCTGATTTCCCCGTTTCCAAAAGGGTCAGTTGCTCTCAGAGTGGGCAGGTACCTGAGAAAAGGCCAGGCCTTAAAAAACCAAAGCCACTGCACACACTAGGCTGAGGGAGACAGAAACAGGCACAAAATTAAGAAACAATGCCAACTGGTTTCAGTCTTTTCCCTATGGAATGCCATTTAATGTTTCTGGTGTTGGCTTGAGCTTGAGGTGTGCCAACACCACTATCCTGGAGGAGAGGATGCATCACCTTCGGCCATCCCGAAGCCACAGGGTGCATTGCAAAACAAGAGCCTGATTTTGTTCCCATGTTCCCTACAGGAAAACAAGTAACTGTTTAGGACCAAAACAATTCAGCGAGTCCTTTTTTATTTTTTTCACATGGTAGGAGCATTTATATGTGTTAATGTGATCTTGATAACCCAAGTCTGTATTACTACCTTGAAGCAAACCTAAAATCTCCTGGGGTCATGCCAACATCTCAATGGTTGCGTACTGAGTATCTCCCTAAAGTCTTTGATTACCATGTTGCCGGGGGAAAAAAGAAATTAGCTGGAACAATTTCTGTGTCAGTTGTCTGTGATGAAAGAGGAAGTGCCCAAGATTACTATGTCCTCAATGCACTTGCCATACCTTCACTCAACAGAGATGTTAATATTTTGAGCAACCAGGTGAAGCAAATGTCAAAGCTGTTTTATGGGAATATGTTTTTCTGGAAGCCATAAATCATAAAACCATTTTTGAAACAATATTGCAAACACTACAAAAGTTTCCCGGTGCAGAGCATATATGGCCAGAAACACTACTTAGTGAAACTAGTGCTGGTAAGAAATTGTCTACACCTTGCAACTAAATTTTCAGGGCTAATTAGTAACTTGCACCCTGAATGCTGCAGTTTTCAGGTGCTTAGTACCTCTGAGAACATCACTAATTAGTGCACATCATTTGTGACTTAAATGCCAAAGCTTACTGGGTAAAGAAATCTCGTAGTGTACATGGCCTCAATAGGTCTGTTTAAACAATACAAATAAAATCCAGGATTATTTCTGTGAGAGAAGGAAAACAGAAGCTGTTCTTACATACTTCAGGCAGATGTTCAGCACTAGTCTCTTTGACAGAAAAAATGCTTGTTTTCTACCTGTTTTCTTACGCTAGTGTCACTGGATAGTTACTGCCTTTGAGTTTGCTCCAGCATTCAACATATGCTAAAGCGCAACTTCAGTACAGGTTGCTTCTGGGGTTGGAAATGATCCACCCACTAAAGACATAACACCAGAACAAGTTCTAAACCCAGTTGCAGATTGTGCCAGCTTTGGCTGAGTAAATTCGTTCTGTAGGACATATGACAAAGTTCAACTGGACTCAGACAAGGTGGCAGTAGTTAAACTAACAAAATGACTTTTGCACTATACAAAGATTCACAGTCATAACATATCTATGCTAATTTAAAAAAAAAATTAATGGCATTTCAAAATACAGTTTGGATTTGATGCAGAACACTACTAAGAGGACAGGCATTTGGGAATGTAAAAAATTGTTCTCTGGTAACAAAGGGCTTTGAAATCAACATAGAATGTCTGGCTTTCTTTCAAGGATTATGCCTGAAAATGACTGTCATCTCTTCTTCTTAACACAGACTGACTTATTTATCGTTTTTTTCTACTTGAGAAATGCTGCTTCTAGTAGAGATTACCCATTGTGGTGGGAAGTGGCTAAAGAATAAAAATGACGCTTAAAAAAAGGAGAGGAGTCTCTTATACTTCACTATGGGGAAGAAACTGAAGAAATAGAGTGCAATGAAAATTAAAGAGAAAATAAATAAAGTATGAGATAGCAATAGGACTGGAATGCCTTCTCAGAGCAGCATTACTAGGCTAGATTAAGAAGTTTCAGAAGAAGGAAAAATGAAGGAGTTAACGGCTGAGCGAAACACATTCGCTGATTTATGGAGAATGCAGCTGAGTCTTGGTGAAGCTACAGTGCACTGCCAATGGGAATTAACATTTTAGTATTACTGGAGGTGGAAATCTGAATTCACCATCTATAAATTCAGGATGAGAACCCCTCACTAAAGTTGAAAATAACCAGAACATAACCCCACTACACCTGACAATATTCTATTTTAATTCCTTACATTTTGGGAAGGTGAATTATGTTCTCTTAGCTTCTGGCAACACCAGTTCTGATAAGCCTGCACTACAATCTGCATTACACCTAGGGATCCCAAAACTCAGGATAGGGGCAGAATTAAACATTTCCAAGCAGCCACAGAAATGAAATGTTATTTCTGAAGTTACTTGAGAAGGCTGCTAAATGCTACAACAAGCCCAAACCATAGATGTCATGCGCTTGGAATTGTCTGGTTAACTTTTGAACATACACACCTCACATTTGAGCTTTACTCCTTCAAATGGCTTAGAGTGGTAAAACAAGGGGAGAAAATGCCACACGAAACCTTGCTATGTCATGCTTCCCCACACAACAAAGCAGAAAATGTTTCCTTCCTCAGTGAGAACACAGGGGTGGAATTACCCATATAATGGACAAGAAGTGATCTGGTGGGTGTCTGCAGAATTGGGGCCTTTCTCGTTAATCATCCAGCTGGTTGTATATAGTTTGGCAGATTAATTGCCCAAGCAACACTTCCACTTTTTTATCTGCCTTTTTTTCCTGTCCTACCCTAATGGTACCAAGGAAACCAAATGCAAAAAACAAAGGTATTAAATATTACATTATAAGAGAGAGCATAAAACTCCTTGATAATGCTGACAAGCCAGCCTTGGGGAGAAATATTACAAAAATAATTCTCTTGCAAACTTTAGCAATATTCTTTTGATACAAGCCTTCAAAAATTGAGGCAAATCCCACCTCAGTTTGACATGCAACAATAATAAAAGACATGCGTGATATACAAAATTTCTGCCTGATAAACAGATCAGCCAAGCTACATGAAATTAGGTAATTAACACTTACGTAGTTTGTCAGACATGTTTAGTGAAGAAACTTGATCCTTGAAAGCATCATTATATGTATAGAAAATCTCCTCTGGTATTTCTTTACTTGAAAAAAAAAAGAAAAGCCTGAGACAGTTAGAATTATAGGACCTCTCAGATACATTTTGAAGGAGAGAGCAAGTCAAACTTTACAGCTGTGTTTAATGATTACCTCTAACGTTGTATCAATGACTGGTCTAACTAGGACAAGGTGAAAACCCGCCTCCAGCTCTGTAGAGGCAGGAAAGCAGAGCGTATATTTTTTATCACCCTAGTGAACAGAAATTCACATGTAAAATAATCATATGTTTTTATAAATAGGGCAACTCAAAATCCACCTGTATCCATATCTTACAAAATTGCTTTGGCAAAATGAAATGCAAATCACATTAAACAAATTATTTGGTAATATTTATTTTAAACTTGTTTGCTACCTTAAGTATTTTTCCCTGTACTTACACTATAACAAATGGGAAATGTTTTTGAATATTTTGAACCATTTCAATTTAAGCCTTCATAGCATCAGGAAAAAATTCAGTTGTTACAGAGTCCTGCAGAGGTGATGGAAAAACTGACATAATCCCCAGATTATGTTATGTTTGCCTCAAATTACCCAGCATTTTGGGTGGCAAAAGGTATTCAGCAAAAGGCATTTAGCTTTTAAAAAAAAAAAAAACAAAAACAAACCAACCTTTCTACCCCATCTTACCTTTGAAATTAGCTGGCACTTTCTGGTATACAAAAGATATCACAGAATGTGTCAATCTGTGATATTGCAGGATTTATGCAACCTCTGATAACAGCTGTGTCACAGAAGACTGCATTCGGAATGTCTTTAGAAAATTAACAAACACCATGAGGATTACACAGGAGAGAGAAAAACTAAGAGTTTCATACTCAAATGATTTCCATATTCCTCAAGGTAGTTCTCACAGAAGTCTAGCATTAATTGTTTTCTTGTTAGCACACTTCATCTTCAAACTATGACAGAGAAAGAACAAATTGTTGTGATACTGTATGACAACTTTTCAGTGTCTCACATACATTCTTTGTTTATAAAATTGTATTTTCACAAAGACTAGTGTGTTGTTTGAGAGATTTTGGGTAGATAAAGGAATTGTATAAAAATACTAACTGGTTTTAGTTGCAGTGTTATGGATAAAAATCTTTTTTAGACCCTGTTAGGTCTTATCCAGATTTCAAAATCTCCCCTTCATTCACATATACTCAACACAAAAAAATTGGGACTGAGCCTGAGGAAAAGATCATCCTTTAATTCCCTGGGCTATCTTGGAATATGTTACTTTAACTGCCAGAATCTCAGAAGTTTTTCCTGAACCCTTTATACACGTTGTCCATCTGCATCTCAAATATCCTTGTTCCTGAATGCTGCACCTGCTCTTAGTCCAATGCCACAGATGTTTTTTACCAGATGTTGGAAAAAAAATGTTCTCAATTGGCTGCAATACAGTTGGTATTGTCTTAAATTTTGTTTTCTTTCTTAAATTTATTTGTTTTACTAAGTTTGTTCCATGAGTTTTTCATGTACAAATTTGATGGGGCAAAAAATAAGTAGTTGATATGAGCATGCCCTGTACATTTCCAGTTAGAAGACAAGTTAGAGAACTTAAACTGAAGTCACTATGAAAAAAATGTACACCTCTTTTTACTGTAAACAACAAACTAGAAATTACCCAAAGTTACATTCTCTTGAGTGTGGAAAAAAAAAAACCCGGAGGAACCAAGAAAGTGTGACTATTCGAGAACAAGTTTCAAAGCCCTCCATAGTAACAAATATTCTCTTTATGAAATATAGAATTAATCATGAGGACGAAGACAGTGGCTTTTGCCTGGCGAGCAACAGACAATCATGTTTGAGGAAAAAGATCACATGCAAAACAACACTCATGTATTTTAAGTTTTGAATGCTCTAAAGACCCTAACCCCTTTTGACCATTTTTCTTCTTGTTTCTTACGTATTTGATCATAAGTTAAATAATAGCATGAACTCTGAGACAGCCATCATTAGGCTTCAGAGTCAACAAGATATTGAAGTGAAAGGAGTGAATATAGGCCATTCTGAGTTGCTGTCTCCAGTTATTACAGAAGCTAGAGGCAACATGGCATCAATTTGCTGTCAGTCCAAGTGGAGAAGGCTATTTTTGCAATTATATGCTAGAGGCTATTTTTAATGAAGGATTAGAATTTGGAGCACAAGATGACAGCTTCCTAAAACAATAGGGCTTGTTCAGCTGCTGTGAGCCAACATCATTCATTCACTGAGTTGTGGCCCTGATCCGTCAAAGCACTGGATCTTCAAGGAGACTATTTGCATATTTCTCAGCTTTATTATTTGAGCACCTGGATGCTTTTTGTCATGGGCAAGAATGCCACTGTGAAAGGCACTGTACGAATGTCAGCAAAACAGTCCGCTCCCTAGCAGCTTACAGTCTAAGCTTTCTTCATGTTTCAGATTCTGTTGGATCAAGAACTTCCTGTATCTCCTAATCCAGTTCTAGTAACGCAGATGTCATGAGACAATGGAAAAGCACAGTATTTGTCTTTTCCAAATTACACCAGTTAAAAGAGGAAAAAAAGAGAAGAGGGAAAAAAAAAAGAAAAAAAAATGGCCAGGGCGAAGTTTGAAAATTACTGTAGGACATATTTACTTGGGCTAGAATACAAGTAAGAAAATGCAGTTTAACAATCCATAATGCTGGATCCAATACAGTATTTTCTGCACTTAAAAATAATAATGTGCTCTGTAACATTCTATTTTAGAAAGTGTGTTTCTTTCCTAAGGAGTCTGCAATTTGGCTTTCAAAGCCACTGAGTTCTTTGCTATGTAATTAATTTACTCCATTAAAACATACTGCAAGTTCCTTGTCTGAAAGCAACTGTCTTGTTGAGGGAGTGAGCTGGATTCCCAGCTGCCAACTCTTAAGCTTAGTGAAGTAACAAAATTAAAATGGGCTTAAATTGTCATTTTTGGAAGAGCACTGTTTCCCTTAGTGTTTTGGCTCATCACAACACAGACTGTTGACATGCACAAAAATCTAATGCAACATGGTGAGTCAAATTATTTGGCTAGTGTCACTCTGCAGAAGACTGTCACTGTGTTAATACCCAGATTTGATAGATTTTGGAAAAGTGTCATTGCATATCCAGTGTTCAAGCCCTTCTGCTGGGAGTATAGTGAAAACTATTGGACCTCTTACGATACACAGAATACTCCAGCAGGCAATTACCCTGAAGTTTTACGGTCATAATTTACCATGCAATTATAAAATATTATACAGAAATGTCTGTAGATAAATTGCAATAAGCAAACTCCAGTGTGACTGCAGCTCAACAAGAACTCAAAGTGGCTTACAGTGATGAAAAAAACACAGCCTTTGTATGCTTAAACTGGAGAGACAGGAAGAAGAGAGGAAGGTGGTTTATGACATTGGTAGTCAGATGTGGAGTCCATACTCTAAGAAGGAAATGGAAAAATGGGAAATGTAAAGAAAACACCCCAAGAGTTAGAGAAAAATGCCTCACAATGAGACACTCTAGGAGCTTAAATATTTATTTTATTGAAATAAGACTGAGGTTACACGATTTCAGTACATGAACACTTTCTCAATTAGAAAATACTGTGCAAAGTTCTAGGAGAGATAAGTATAACAAGAACTCAAAGGCTGAGAAGCTGAAGCCAGATGATTCAGACCAAAATGAATGTGTATGGTTTTAATGCCACAGGATGGCAGTTAAGCATGGGACCTCTCTACCACTAGAAATAGCAGGTTTTTTACATTTCTTGGATTTTTCCATGCAAATCAAGAAATGTAAAAAAACCTACTGTTTCTAGCCATACAGAGTTCCCAAGCTTAAATGCATTTCTGAAGATATTATTTCACCAATGTACAAGTTATTTGGGTTCTATATATGTAATTTGGGATATGTAATGTTCTTTGATAACACAGAAGGCTAGACGACATGATCACTTCCCGGTCTTCAACTCTATATGTTCTGGTAAAAGAACAGACACAATTTCTTATAGCAAGGGTTTTCTCTTTGCGTTAAAACATTCACATTTAAAATAATCTTATTCTTCAGTGCAAAATTCTGCCCATTGAGTAAAATCAGAGCCTAGGCTGACTAATTCGTGTTTGACTGGGTAATATCAGATTAGAAAATTCTGCCTAATGGTGGTCAAACAAGATCAGCATTCCACCCCACTCAATGTTATATAAGCAAAGAATAACAAATAACCACTTCTCCTAAGAATCCCTATTTAAAACCTGACACATAAGATGAAATCGTAGCATTATGACAGTGAATGTTCTGCCACCTCTACAATTATTCTTCATGAAGGAGCAATGTAGTAGGGACATTACACTCCTGAGCGTACAGCTACCTTCTCTACCTGCATCATCTTGTCTCAAGGGTGTTAGTAGTGGGACTACACATCAACAAGGGAGGGAAAAGTAGTGCAAATAGGTGGAAATTGTTTATTTGCCCCAGTACTACTCAGTGTCCACTGGCCACAGATGATTATTCAGCCAACCACTAATTATGGATTTTAAAGGAAAAAATAATAGTACAACAAAGCAGAGTTACCAGTCCAAGTTTTACCCAACTGGGGTACTCCAACAGTATTGATCCAGAAAAACATCACAGAATTCCCTGGATTGGTTTCATTGATATAACTGGATTTGTACTCCTGTAACTGGGAGTAGAACTGAGGGTATTCTGTGAAATAATTTCTTTAATGTAAGAAGTAGTTTGGTTTAATTTTTTTTTCCTTTAAAAGGAACACAGATTTATTAACAAACTGATACACTGTGAAAGATAGGGTATCCCTAAAGATGTCAGAATTAAGATTACAAAATTAAACAGCAAATTTCATTTTTCTTTTTCTTCCTTGTTCTGCTGTATGACATTTACACAGGCTGAAAAACAACATTTTTGTCGACCTGAGCTAAACTGGTGTCTGACAGTGAACAAAATGCACAAAGTAGAGAAATGAATTGACTGAATGTATATTTCTCATATATGCGGCATTAATACAGAGATACATAGAAAAATCAGAGATAGTAAAAGAGAAGAATTTACATAAATCAAGCTAAACATGAACAAATACATGTGCACACACAAAAAGTGAAAAGTAAGTGTGCAGGAAGAGATATGAATTTTATTTTGAGATTGCCAAAATGGGTCTTCCACAGAACTTATGTCCTACATCAGGGTGCCAAAGGCTGCCACTGGCAGACAGAAAGCCCTACAGGGGCACTTGAACAGTCCCTAGAGGATGCTGAGTTCCTCTTGAGAGGATTTCCAAGGCTCTACATACTGACTGCAGTGACTGAACTGCCCCATGCAGTGCCATGGTGAGGGAAATGTTTCTGAAAGAGGCTTTGGCCTCTTCAGACACCCCTGAGCCTGATACGGTGTGCCTCTATTGTGACATTACAAAACAAGCTACATTAGATATAAAAGCGTTATTGTTTTGTGTGCTTTGAATGCAGGATTTTCAAAAATAACTAGCAATTTTGGAAGGCTTCCACTTTTTAAGGGGATTTAAGACCTCTTTAAAAGGATTCAACTTCCAGAGATTGGGTTCTCTTCACATCCTTAAAGTCTAGTGCCTTTAAAACTCCCAAAATGAGCATTCAATTGCTGAGAAACCAAGAATCACTAAATTGCTTTGGAAAAACTTCAGCTAAAGATGTACCTAACTGCAAGAGGTTGATTTCAGCTGCATGACATCAAAACTCAACAGTTACCTTTTCTGAAGCCAACAGCAAGACTTTATCTGATAAAGTGTTCTCCAAAAGGAACTCATTGCATCTGACGGAAAATTAACACAGAGCAAAGAAGATCACAAAAGACTATGACCTTTCTCCTATATGAATATTTAATCAGGTACTTGACCTCACCGGATTACAAATTAACAGTAATTGGGACCCAAAAGGTTTCATCCTCCTAACAATTTTTTTTCAATTGAACATGTTATTAAATTGGTTCAACTATTTTTTTCTAGTAGAGGGGATTTTGTTACTTACGAAAAATATATTGAGGGACATTAGCAAGACTGTCATTCTTCTTACCAGTTTTCTGAATCCATGCACTCCTCATCTTTTGCACAAAGAAAGCCACGCATCCTACCTAAACTTCTGCCAAAGAGATTGTAGACGTGAGTCTCAACGTTGTTTGTCTTGGACCCCAAATCTCAAACACCAGGTGGGATGCTTAGAGAACCCTGTTAATATCATTTTCTCCTTTCACATGTGCACAATAAAAACAGGGAAACTTCCTCCAAAGCTTTTGAACATCTCCTGAAGCAGCAAAGAGTGGATTTTGATACAAGATCTCAGATGCGTTGAAGGTAAGAATTTTCCAGTCTGGGAATTTTGTTTGCAACCATCCTATTAAATAACATGCACATGTAGTAAAGATTATATGGGCATGCCTGTCCGCTCACAGAGCTCTCAAGTCCATAACCTGCACTCAAGCAAAACTATCACTGAAGCTTTCAAGAGGATTTTGATTTGCCCCAGGCTTTCTGACTCAAAAAAAAAGTCTCTTTCTTTCTTCGTTAGTGCAGCAGTCTCTGCTACTTATGATTTTAACAGCAATGCAATTATTCACCCTGCATTTTCAGAAGTTCATAAAGCATATGGAAAAAAAATATATGAAAGGAAACAGCCATCATGTTTTAGGGAGAGGACTTTTACGGGACATAAAACACTTTGGTTCAGCGGTGTGCAAGTTAAAAAAGAAAAAAAATAAGCAAATATAGCAATTTTGGGAGGCTGGTTGAATTTCCTTTATATCTGTAATTCTAAACCATCTTTGAAATGACAACTCTGTGTTAGCACAGAGATTCATTCTTGACTGCAAAATGCTGCAATGATGTCCATCTTCCTGAACAAGAAGAGTGTCAATCCTTGGGACTGCAAATCTGCAGTTTCCATTTCAGCAGGAGTTACAGTGCTCAGCACAGCTTAGTTGCAGCCTTTCAGATCTAACAAAACCTGCTTTGGATGACCAGAGACTCCCCTGCATAAAGAACATGAAGACACAGCCTGTGGAAGGAAGAGCTAAGAGCGACCCTATCAGTGGCAGTAGGAGGTGATTTTACCTGTGATCTGGCTGCAGCGTAAGTGAAAGGGGAACTGAAAGAAATGACTGTGGGAAACGGGCCTTCAGATTCATTCAACTAGTCTTCAAATTAACCTCGACACAACGACTGATAGATGTACAAAGCTGACTTTACTCTCAGCCTTGACAGTTAAGCACTGGCAGTCAAAGAGCTATGTAGTTCTCAAAGCTCCTCATTGCCTGTTCTTCATGTCCTGAAGACCAGAAAATCAATGTCATGCTCACTATCACTCTGGCTATAGCCAAACTCATGCTAAACACCAGGCTTCAGCCCATCACATGAGTTGCACTAGGCTTGTGTTGGGCTAACTGATCAGGGGAATTCTCCAGCTCTTTCCTAAGGTGACCTTGTAGCTCTTATTCTAAAAAAACAAACAGGCATATCAGCCAAATATTGAAGCCTAAATGAGTTTTCCTGTAAGCACAATATCAAGATTATAAGTTTGTCTGTGGAGTCCATTCACTGGCTCCAATCCCAGAATGTAAACCAGGTGATGTATCTTCATTCCTCTTTTCTGACAGAAGTAATCTTGCCAAAGTCTGTACTGTGGCAAACACCTGGTGACTGTTACAGTTCTTTGTCCACTTTGGCTTTTCTAGGCCATTTGCCAAAAATCACAGTTATATGTCGTTCTTTGATTAAGGCTTGTCTCTGTGTCTCAGATACCTATGCAGACTTCTATGGCTCATTTTCATTTTTTTCTACGGTTCTCTTGTGCCAAGTGTTTTCTGAGCAAATTCTTCCTCATACAGAGAGTGTCCTCTGGTTTGCTTTTGGATATCTGTGGTTAAAGACTCATTTGAGTTGCTCATATATGGACGCCTTTAAGTCCCTCATAATTCCTTCAGCACACTTCAGGTATGTCTTGCATCTTAAATGGAACAACAAGCCTATATGTGGGCAAGTGAACCAGGCCTTTGATGTCTTATGTTAAAATGTGTACACTGTAGAAGCATGTGGGAGTTCAGAATTAGTGAAGTGTAGTAATACCTATTCCCTTTCTTAAGCTATGTATGAGTTGTGACACACTTCATCACAGCTGTGGTCTTTTCAATTAGTTATATGCCTTGAGACATGCTATGATTATCCACACAAACCATGTTTCATAGAATCATAGAGTGATAGAGTTGGAGATCATCTAGTCCAACCTCCCTGCAGAAGCAGGTCAACTTAGATCAGGTTGCATAGGAACATGTCCAGGCGGGTCTTGAAGCCCTCCAAGGAAGGAGACTCCACAACCCCTCTGGGCAGTTTCACTTCTGATTTTGGAACCTGGGACACAGGAATATGGACATACAGTCTAACTTTCAGAGATCTACTTGATGCAGCTGGTCCAGTCTTTATTTATGTTCACCATTTATGATATCTCTCTTCATCTGTGACTAAAGTACAGCTTTGTTGCCATGTTTTTTGACTAATCATTCCAATGTGTCCTTGATGAACTTTTTCCTTACCTTTTTGTTTGCCTTGACATCGTAACTGTCATTCTTGTAGTTTTTGTGACTGATCTCTGAACAATTCAAAGTGAGCATGAGAAGTGTTTCCTTTTCATTCTCTGCTCATAGTTCATATAACTGCATGCATAACTCATCCCACATCCAGATTAAATACAGAGCTCCATACATTCATAGCGGTCCAACACTCTGTTACAGCTCATTCCAGGTTAACTGATTGCATGACATCAAGCAAAGCATATAATCTTGGCAGTATGCTTACAATTACTATTCAATGTCTTAGCTGGACTGCCACATTCATAGTCTTCTCTTAGCCTTTCCTTCCAAAAAAAAAAAACCTGGGATAAGATTGGCAATAATAGAATCATAGAATGGTAGGGGTTGTAAGGGACCTCTAGAGATCATCTAGTCCAACTCCCCTGACAAAATAGGTCTACCTAGATCAGGTCGCACAGCAATGTAGTTTGCCTTTGAAGATCTCCAGAGAAGGAGACTCCATACCCTCCCTGGGCAGCCTGTTCCAGGGCTCCCTCACCCTCACAGAGAAATAGTTTTTTCTTATATTTAAATGAGAGGTTTCGTGTTCCAACTTCATCTCATTAGATACAATAGGAAAAATGAGATGCCCCAACCTCCTGACACTCACCCTTTAGATATTTGTAAATATTAATGATCCTCCCTCAGTCTCCTTTTCTCCAGACTAAATAGTCCCAGTTCCCGCAGCCTTTCCTCATAAGGAAGATGTTCCTGTCCCCTGATCATCTTGGTGGCCCTGTGCTGGACTCTCTCCAGAAATTCTCTGTCCCTCTTGAGTTGAAGAGCCCAGAATAGGACATAGGACTCCAGTGAGGCCTCACCAGGGGAGAGGGGGAGGAGAAGCTCCCTTAACCTGCTGGCCACACTCTTCTTGATGCATTCCAGGATACCATTGGCCTTCTTGGCCATGAAGGCACATTGCTGGCTCATGTTTAGTTTATTGTTAACCAGAACTCCCAAATCTCTCTCTGCAGAGCTGCTCTCCAGCAGGTCAATCCCCAGCCTGTACTGGTGCATGAGATTGTTCCTCCCCAGATGCAGGACTCTGCACTTGTCCTTGCTAAACCTCATGAAGTTCCTCTCTGTCCAACTCACCAAGTCTTCTCTTTAGTTTCATATAAAGTGATCTATGCTTAGTATCTTGTCTTTTGATTCTAGACAAAAATCACAAAATTCCTGCAGCTGTTGCATGTTCTGCTTAGAATATGTATTTATACACCTGTCTTGTGTCACTGTCATAGCCCTTGAGGCTTCTGCTGTAGATGAGTTAGGCATCATTCATTTTGTGGTCTACTTCTTTCATTAGCTTGAGATTGACAATTTGGTGCTGTTCAATTTAAGGCTGATTCTTTTTGCAATTTCCAGTATTCTCTCCAATCATTCCTGATGTTCAATAGTGGTGCTGCCCCTTTCTATTATGTCATTCACATATATTTTCATTCCTGGGAGACTTCCTAGTGTTTGGGTCATTGTGCTGCAATATGCTAAATGGATTCCAAAAGGCAATCTCAGGAAGCAGCATCTGCAAAATGGTGATTTGAAAGCAAATTTTGAAGCATTCAATGTCCAGGGGAATATGCCAAAAGCTTCCCTCTTTATCTAATCTTCTGAAGAACTTGGCTTCTGCCATCTCAGCAAACATTTTGTTCCTTGAGAGCAAATGGAAATGTTTCCCTTTTTAAATGGTATTGTTCAGCATCTTGTGGTCACTGCAAAATCTAAAACCAATCCTTTTTGCTATTTTTCTCCACAGCTACAAAGAACAAGCCTGTTTTATTGCTCTGGCTGATCCTGTGAATGAAGCCATCTGTTGTCATGTTTTGCTGCACTTTTATTAGTGCCACATGTAAGAGATTCTGCATCTTCCATTAACTGTACCTTGAATGTCACCAGGTGACCCTTTTTTCTGCAAGCACATTTCACTTCACGCGTTGGCACATTCACGTCTGGTTCAGGTTTGTTCCTGGGGCTATGAATCTACAAGGCTTTGGCACACATTTCAGTGACAAGACCAAGCTTATGCCCATGGACTACTGCCTCTCTTTAGTGCATTACCACAACGTCTTGTTTTACTCTTTGTGCCTTTGAACATCAGTGACACTTCACACTTGGCCAGGCCTGGAATTTGTCCCTTGCTTTGAGATTTCAGTGTCACCTTTGACTTCTCTAACTTTATACTTTCTTTTGAACAAGTGTGTTTCAATTTCTCTCACTTCTTTCATTTGTGCTCCTGGGCCTAATTTGTGCATCACATGGAGGCCATTTGTGCTTTGTTTTATTAGCCATTCTTTTGACTTTGCAGCATCTTTCTTTGTTAAGTAAATGCACAGATCGCCCTTCTCACACTACTTATTTAATTTCATTACTTGCTCTAGTCTGAGCATTTTTGAAAACACATGTCTTCTTTTTCCTTCTTGATATCGGCATATATACTGGACTTTTTAATACTAATTTACATCAGCTGACAAAGCTATTTTTTACTTTAAAAAAAAATAAGTGTCTGCACTTCTCCTGCAGACCCATTTGACTGGTGTTCACAGTCATGGGCTCATACATTTAGTTTGAGTATTCAGAGAATACAACTTTCAGCTGATCCACCATGAAGTGTGTAGTTTCAAACAAACACACTTTTCAGTGCTGTAAATTCACAAGGACTGACCTGGCAGTTTTGAGACTGTGACAAATTACTCTATTGTTCCATCTGGATTATCAGTAATACCTCTCATAGAGGCTTTTCTCTTCCCTTTGATAATGAAACGTTAATTTCTTCCACTTTGCTCTCATGAAAAATCCAGTACTTCTATGCACCAAAATCAGTAAAAAATTGTGTAACTCTTCTGGTTTATCTGCCTTCACAGCTTTCATATAACCTCTATGTATCTGCCTGAGCTTTCTCCTTTACCTTTTCAGCATTCACCATAATTTTAAAACATTGGAGACTTTTATCTACTCCAGTCACTGGCTTTTTAGCAGGAAGAAACTTCTATTTTTCTGCTCAAGGAACAGCTCCAGTTGGCTCTGCTTTTGTTTTTTGTTTTTCTAGATCCTGAAATAGATCCTCTTGGTGGCCCTCTGGTGAAATTGGGGAGCTACTCTAATTGTGTCTCTATATGATGAAAGTAACATCTCCCATTCATAAATCAGAAACAGCCCCATAAGTCATCCTGTGAGTGATCACTGCATTTCCAGCCCTTATGACTCCACAGGCAATCACAGAAGATTTGCAGACCTGCCAGCTCTCCATCAGTTTGTGAAAGTTAGTCCTAATGAGGACAGGGAAATGTCACACCAGATTACACTTCCCTGGATTTTTTGCCAAATCCAAAGCACTCTGTTTCGCTTTCCTCTTCCTCTTACTATTTGTCCCCTTTTTTGGACTCTTAATACCCTGGTTTGCAATGCATTGCACAAACAGACCTTCAGATTGGTGTGCCAGTAAGGCAAACTACTAAATTTGGAACTGCAGCTGATATGGCAATGTTATACAACAGGCATCACCTGTAACTTCATACTTTTAGTAACGTATTTTCAGGGAAACCTGTGGCATTATTTTATAAATCAAATGAAAATGACCATGAAAAATGATGAAGCTGTGTAACAGAAGATTTGAATGACAAGCTAGCACATTTGGATTCAAACAGATGGGCAAGTGTTTAATACACTGCAGCTAACCTGAGCCAATCTAACACAGTTTGTCTCCCCTTTGGTCTGAAACTGCTTTGCCAACCTTCCTGCCAGGCTTTATGTGGAACCATTTTTAACCAGAACAAAAATGTTTTCTCTCCTACATAAGAAGAAGACTGTTATCTCCTTGAGTTATTTCTATTTCTTGGAGTCTTTCTGTTTCACTCCTCTCTATATTGACATCAACTTTTGCTTCATATTTCTTATTAGCATTCCAGCAGAAAGTTGCATATGTGGACCAGAAAGATCTGAGATGTCTGGATTGAAGTTGTTTATTATTCCCCCATTTATTGTTTCCTTTTTTTCAACTGGGAAAACTATTGTGAAAGTAGTAATTGTATTCTTAACATGTCTGGTATAAGCATGCTGTGGTTCTCTTAGAAAGTAATCCTTAGTACTAAATTAGGCCAACGTATCCTGGAGAAGGACTTGCCATGTAGCTTTGGGATTTTAACTGTCATAATGTTCTTCAATAATGTAGCAGGCGGTAGAGGGCTGAAGTATTATATTCAGCCCTTTGAAGTATGAAGCTGGGTGGGTTGTATTGCTGAAATGAAAGGGAGCATGTCAGAGGGGTTATGAGGTGGGTGGAGTGCTGTGGTGATAGGGAGAGAATGTTAGGACTGTTATATTGCGTTGAGTTAAAACCTTATTTCCAACTTGAGGTGTTTCTGGTGTGCAGACTGCTCTAAGGAAACGTACTTCTGATACCTTATTTTAAATAAATATACAGGTATTTAAAGACAAAAGACAAGCTGTTCCAAAGGATGCATGCAAGAATGATCCCAAATGATAACACCGAGGTACTTTAATTCCCTCAGAGTGATTTGCTTGCTTGCTTGCTTGCTTGCTCTTGGAAATGAAAGAAACAAAAATCCAACTTTGTACATCAGACAGTGCATTGTCTTTCATGTCTAATTCTTTATTCTCCGGGTTTGACCATATTTTAAGAGATAAAATATTTGCACCCAAGAAAAAGTATTTCATCTCAAACAAGGCCAATTATGTACCTAAGCTCTAACACTAAAGAATTTCTGGGTAAATAATTCAAAACCACCTAAATGACTTAGGTGCCTGCACGAATTTCCAAGATGGAGTTGAAGGACTTGAGAGTGAGAGAGGGGACTAAAAACTGCATCCAAAAGGAGGCATCAATTTTGTAACCAGAGTCAAACTCTAATTTAAATTTAAATTTCTTTCAATGTAAATATTTTCAAAGATTTCCCATTTAGCATGTCAGTGATGTTGATATGGAATTTTCCTGAAGCTCCTACCCTCCACTTGTTGTAGCATAAGAACGACGAGGGAGTCATGAGCTGTATAAAAATGGTAAGATTATAAAAACTGTAAGATTAAAAGGTCAAGCATGTCATCCAGTAGAGATGAAAAAGTAAAAGTAAAGCTCACACAAATGATGAAAAGTAACTTTTTTCCAACTCTGTACGTCCTTCATGATACTTGAAAGGTGGTTTGTTTTTTTATTATTATTATTGTGTAGTTCATTTTATCCCTGGTAATTTTCCCACAAGAATTGTCCTTCAATTTAACAGTATCAACAATCACACCCTTTATGCTAAAAATCCTGTTCCTTTGCATGACCCTCTCCTCTGTTAAAGTAAAAATATTCCATTGCCATGCAAGCAGCCCATCCCACTGTGCATTTCACTTGTGCATTGAGTGTTCTCTGTAAATAGGAAGAAAAACCTACAGACTCTTAGCATCCAAACAATTGTTTCTTTTAATGTAGGAAGCCAAGCTAAGGTCTAGAATAGGCAGATATTGAACATGACTAGTCTAAATATATGCCTAAGGACAGCTTCATGGTAATTCTATGTACCACCCCCTCTGCAGTCCATTGAGTCAAAAGCAAAAGCACAAACATGAGGCAAACATGGAAAATGACGTGACATTATTTTGAGTAAAACAGCAATCCAGTGTCTATGAAAATTTAATAACCATTGACTTTTTTTTTTATTTCTCACTGTGAATCCAGGACAAACTTTTATTTGACAACCATATGTCCTTTAAAAGAGATCCATAAGTCTTCAAATAACCCAGACTGCTCTTCCCTTTCTCTTCCCCTCTCTCTCTCTCTCTCTCTCAATCTCTCTCAGTCTCTCTTTTTAATGCCCACATCTCCACTATCAGGAACAAATATGATTTCTGATTGAACATCACTTTATTTGCCAGTTCTGTGGTCTTTTCTTATCTTGTTCCACACTTCTCAGGCTTTGTGGTTAAATTATGTATTAAGGTCAATGTCAAAACACGGAAGATCTGTAATCTACAGGGAGCTCCCTTTTATTCGTTATTACAGTGAAGGCTGAGCGCAACTGTCAGGGAGCTTGGGATGTGCTCAGCATGGAGGCTTGCTACACAGCAGGGCTCTACAAAGCCTCTCTCCTTGTTCTCCCAGGACGAACCCTTGATAGATTTACCCAGATAACCCATCTCACTTTAAAGCTCTCTTGTCTCTGCTTCAATCTGAAAGCTGTCAAGTGCACCTATATAGTAATGTCATAAATCAAACGTAAAATGTGTACACTGGAGACACTGCGAGTGTCATGTATTCACTTGTACTTTGAGATCTTCTAAAGTAAAATGGTGTCAGAATAAGGAAGGCTGGGAGGAATGTTTTTTTCCTTAAAAACGACAGAATATTTGAAAAGATTGGCTGTAAACTTTTTTTTTAAACTTTTGTTGTTATAAAGCCAAATTCTGGTTTATCCTAAATTAATAAAGGACAACTATTTAGTAAACAAAAAAAAAAAAAAAAGAGGTTGCAAGATATCTATCTGTAAACAATGTGATTTAATGCAAGACCATGTATTGATTTTGTTTCTTTGGTTTTCTTCTTGACAAGCATTTGTCAACATGGATTTGTATTAGTTCCCAGGTTTGTTTATTAAAGACGCATCATTCTTCCCCTGAACTAGAAACAATTCTCTTGCAGCAGGAGTACAACATCAAAGAGGGATCCTAAAACAAGATGCCAAGAATGACAAGAAAGAAAAGGAGCCCTCTATGTGGAATGTACCACCACCGAACTTCTTTTTTTTTTCTTATCCTCAAATAAAGAGAATTTTAATTTTTTATTGGCAGAAAAGGCTTACCATTTCTTATTTAGCAGAGTTTGCATTTTCTTTTTCTTGTGGGAGGAAATGGTTGCTTTTTAAACATCCAGGTTGCCTCGTAATCAGATAACTTCTATCAAAGCATTGTACAAAATTGGTCCTGTAATCCAGACTTACTTCATTTTAAATGTTCTGGCTCAAATTATTCCTATTTTGAGGCCAGGTTACATCTGACAGTTAAGAGTATTTGCAAATCATATTGTATTGGTAAGTCATTAATCTGTGGATTCCATACTACATCCCAATCCAGTCTGACAAGTTTACATCATTAATATGCAAACTAAAATAACTTTGAAAGAATCTTACCCATAGAAGCCCTAAAAGAGAATTATCTCTCCTTTTAAATCATTTGGAAATGAAAAGTATCCAGTTCAGCTGGGACCCAGAGTGTATGTGTGCACTTTCTGGTAGAGGGCGAGAGGAGGCCCGAGAGGTGTTCAGCTCTGGAGACAGATGTGTGAGATTGAGCTATAAACCAGCTGGTGCCAAAGGTCACCCCAGAGGGTGCCAGATTTTTTAAGTTGAACAAAAATGGGGAACCAGCCTGAACAGGATGTGATACTAGTTTTTTCATTCCCCCTCCAAGTGCTGGCTGCAAATCTCCACAGCTCCTTCCCCAAACATACCTATGGTCTGCTTAGGTTCATGGAGGCCCTTGAATCTCTTGAAGCTATAAAATTATTCATCTTTATTTCTTTGTACATCATTCAATATTTCAAAAGGCTTCAGGTATGGGTGGTTGATTTCTCTGTACTACTAACAGAGACATCTTTGCTACATAAGGTGTTACATTTGTGCTTTCCTAATCTGCATCTTTTGTCTTGTTTTCATTTAAAACAAAAGCCTTCCTGCACGATAGCATCTGTTTCATCCTCTTTGAGTTTTGAAAGTGATGCAGAAATGCCTTGCTGCCAAGATCTCAACATTATCTCTCAGGAGCCATAATATGAGAACATAAGAGTCATCATGCTGGGTCAGATCAGAAGCTCATTTGCCTAGTCTCCATTTGTCAGCCAAAAAGCACAGAATCAAGTCAAATAGTGATACTTTCGGTGATTGCAGCCCCAAACAATTTCTTGTTTAACAAGCTCCTGAGCCAAAAATCATTTCTTTATATTTAATAGACTTCAATGGACATTTCTTCCATGAATGCGTGCATTCACTGTGTCACTATTTAAATTTAAGCATCCACAGCAGGAGTTCCACGGTCTAACTACACGCTGTGTCAAGAAGAGCCTCACTTTTGAACAGTTTATCCAACATCTATAAAAATGAAAAAGAGTAGAGGAATGTTAAACGCACCTGACTTAAATGGAGCCAGCAAGTGTTAGAAGCTTGTCTTCTTGTCATCATCTGGAATATTTTTATTATTCCAAGTAGGAGAGGTCTTTTTGATTGTACTTTCAAGTGCATCTAGATATACAATTCTATTATTGTTGTTGTTTAGAAAGATAAGGTTTCATGAGGACAGCAGTCCCAACCTGTGCCTTTCCTTTACTATGAGATTTTTTTCCTAATTTCTTTTAAATATTTTACTTATTATTGAAGATGAGAAAGTCTGAAAAAAGCTTTTTCCCCTCATCCTTCAGCCAGATTTCTTTGGAGTGACCCACAAGTAATGACAATGCTCTGCAAATAACTGATCTCACGGATTGTATCTCTGCATTGTAGGTTTCAACGCTACTAAAGGAGACATTAGTTCTGAGAAAGAAAATACTTTGGTTGGAAGTTTCAGAGTATGAACCTTTGTACACCTTCTTTTTCTTAGGTAATATTCTACTGAGACTAGTTATTACTAGAATTAGCTAAGAATCATGATTTTCCAGACTGCTGCAGTATAGAAACTAGAGCTGTGCTTTTAGATCAAAGTATAGTTTAAGATTTCTGCAGAAAATATTCTTTTCTCTAAAGCTAGTCATTAGAATTTTAATGATTTCACTTTCTTGAAATGTCCAAGGAAAGAATACCAATCCATGTTCAGATTTTACTCAGCACTTCCTCGCAGAAAAGTTCTTGTAGCCTCTCAAAAGTATCTCTGTTTTCCAAGGGTACCTTGAACTTAGCTGCTTAATGCAGTAACTAGTCTAACATGACTTTTTCCCCCTTTTTGTTTTTAACAAGAGTCAAGTAGGTTTGTTGTTCAATGTTCTTCTTTTTGTAGAGGTCAGAGGGTATACCCTAAAAGCTCTTGGTTACATTATTATCAGCAACAGCTGATCAAGAGAGGAATGAAGAGTCAGAAATACAAATCACATTATCATCCATCACCTATATTGTGCATCTCCAAATTCTTTTCAGTGTCAACATTCCTGAGTGGCAGCAACAGTAAAGAAAAGTTCCTGAAAACCCTGCAGATTTTTAAACAGGTCACTCCAGAGAGCAAGTTTAGGCCTTTCTTTAAATTCATGTTTTTATATTCTCAAGCCGTTGAGTGTCAGGCTCACCACTGTTCCACTTTACATATATGCTTTCCACTTCAGAAGGAAAAGCCATGGTACATCTGAAGTAAACCCTATCTGAAGAGCCATGAAAATAACTTCTGACTACCAGGCCTAATTAATGCCTCCATGCTGACCTCTACATCCAGCCCATATCAAAAATGTTACAGCAGAGCTGATTCAACATGAACTCAAGATCAGGCAAGACCTGGTACTAATGAATACTAATGAACCGTAATTACTGGAACTCTGCCACAGAAACCCACTGCAGAGACGTATGCTAATGGGCTTTACACGAGCAGGCACAGGACTTCATATCCACTCAGAAACTTCTGCTAGACTAAGAGCAAAATGAACCATATGTCATACACAACCCTGTTTGTACCCATTTCCTCCCTCGTCCCCTTATGCCTGACATCCAGCTTCTGTCCCCCATACTGGCCAGCTCAGGTCCAGCTCAGTTCCAATTTCCTTGGCAGGTCATTTGCATCAGCCTGGTGGCTGAGTTTGCTTTTCTGCTCTCATTTCTCCCTCAAGATGGGTAAAACATCACCTAGTGAGGGGAAAGTGATTTTCATAGGACAGGTCTTGGACAGGTCTTGATCCCTAACAATTGTACAGATAATATTACCCTTCAGCGGGAAGAGATATCAGATTATGACATCTGGACCTTCCCTCATACATTTTATGGGAAAAAAAACACATTTTAAAGTACATTAAAAACCACATAAAAATACATTTTGTGGAAGCAACACATAAGACATTTTCAAACATGGTGGTGGTCAGTTTGACAAGCCTCCTCCCTTCTGTAACGTCTAGTTCCAATCCTGCCTCACTGATAGGATACCTCAGCCTCAGTGAAAATTGCTCCTAAGGCAACCTTGACTTTCTCCTAATTTCTGGGACCTAATCCTGGCAGTAAAGAACAGTCACAAGAGTAAATGTAACATAATCAAGCCTCCAAGTGAGCTGTTTGTGCAATAAACTTACTATTCTGGGCCAGTGCAAGAGGTCAACATGAGAAAAGCAATCAAGCTTAGGGCTGTATGAAGCATCTAAAGCTGTGAGTGCTCATGAGGCAGCATGGAGCAAAAATACCCTAAACTGAAGACTGAAGAAGGATCATCTATTCCTTCCTGGACTCACAGATAATTGATTTGCACAAGGTACATAGTATCTGTTTTTATTGAAGCCTCAGCTCCTGGAATCATATAATTAGGATCTCAGCTTTCATTTTATTTAGTAAGCAATTTTCTAACCCTGGTTGGTGTGGGCAAAAGCTTGTAAATACGGTCCATGTGAACATTCATGGCTCCAAAAGAAAGTGCTAATAAAAAAGTCTGATGTTCGTTTACTTGTCTTAACTATTTGATTTAAGACAACCTCCTCTTTGGACTAGATTTTGAATTACAACACTTAAAAGTTATGACTATGTGTAAGCTGCATAGAGATTGTGCTGAGACTGCTGTCTACCTAATGATTTGCACTCACCTTTGAGCATAGTACACAGTGGCTGACCCTGATGCCCCCCTCCAAAATTCCTCAGTTACCAGGTTGTTGCTGTTCATACCTCACTCAGGTTATGTAAGATGCTTTGAATTTGCCATATGTTAGCTTCTGTCCTGGTCTTCACACCCATAAACGTAGGAAGAAGTTTCTGGTAGGAAAAAATAACCATCCCTGACAATTTTCATGGGCATAGAAACAAAAAATAAGCACAAGGGCACATAGCAGGTTTATCTCTTCACTTGACTACATGCTCCTATCCATATTTTTAAGATTTGGGAGGGTTCAACTTTTACCTAGTAAGAGATGATCCTATGCGACCTGATCTAGGTGGACCTGCTTCTGCAGGGGGGTTGGACTAGATGATCTCTAAAGGTCCCTTCCAACCCTACCATTCTATGAATCTATGATAGCATAACACATGATTACCTGACATAAGGAAGAGAACCAACTGACATGACAAGCAGCTGCACGCCAGACTCTGTAGAGTCATGGACACTAAAGGACACAGGAAGCTGTGATTAGTATTGCCAGTTGTCAGGTACCCAGACACTGGCTTAACTGACATTTAGCATTCTATCCATACATATTGGTTATTCTTTGTGACTTTGGATGTTCAGTTCTTCTCTGGGGAGATTTTCTGTCTCTCATCCTCAGTACTTGCTTCTTTCCCCTCCGTTTGCCCCTATTGTATGCAAAGATAAACTAGTAACTCATACTGCCTCTGGTTCTAGAATTCACTGCTTGGTGAGCTGGGAATGGAAAGATTTTTGTATTTTGAGAGGTTAGTTTAGCTGGTATGTCCACTCAGGAAGAGTGCTGGATACATGTGCTTACATTTAAAAGTTTCTAGCCTTCTGGACAGAACAGAAATATTTTGTGGTTTTCCCCTTTAAATAAGAACCTAAACTCTACAGAATCTAAACCTACCACATCATCCATAGAAATACATCAAACATAGAGAGCCATCCCGTGGGCAAGCTGTTTGGCATCTGGTTCTTATTTCTTTACTTTTCCTTCTCCTCTCCAGCCTCCTCCCTTCTCTTATCCCTGCTGCGTTCATATCTCTCTAACTGAAATTGAACTAAACAGGACATCATGATGTACCCATAATGGTTAGCAGAACAAGAGGTGTATTTGTCAGATAGAACTGTTTAGCAAAAAAAAAAAAAAATGTACCTGCCAGCTGAAAGATCTCGATACACATGACCTTCAGTCTGAAACAGCAAGCAACAGTATTGTTTTGCTACCACCTAGGCAATACATGAAAATCCATATTCCTTGTCATCTCGGATGTTAATGAAGTTGTGTCATTTCTAGAAGTTAAGGATTCCTATACTTTTCTTATCTCTTGACCAGCACCATTACTTGACCTAGCACTCTGGAACAGTTCTTGCTCATATATGTATCTCTTGATACTTCCTGGGTTGCAGAGGTTTTTTTCCTCAAGCGGGAATGTAATTGATTTTTTTCCTCATTGTCTATTGTTCAAAAGCAAGAAATCAATTTAACTACTATCCACAGTATCTTTAATTAGCTACTACAAGCTGAAGAAAACAAATGCAGTATCTGTCTGCTTTGGCTATGGAGCTGCTCCTCCTCATATGTTCGCCAGAACAAAAGCTTTTCTATCAGTTAGCAATCAAGCTGTTAAGCTAGAATAAGATTTTCTTGATCAACCATGTTTTACAGAATTTAATACATTAACATTGCTGGTCATCCTCTTCAGCACATGCCTTTCTCACAGGTTTTTCTCATATGATTTTCCCATAGCTGATATAGGCAATGAAATTCTCAGTGCTAATAGGTCACAATTCCGTAATAAAGAGGAGGTACACACTCTAAGTCCCTCCATTCAACCATGAAACATTGTAAACCTTCATTACCATTTTTCAAACTCTTCAAGAGCAATCAGTGAGGTACAACACCTATTAAAACCAACATTTAAACACTTGTCTGCTTCAGTGCAGCCAGCAAGTACATCTGAGGGAAAGTGCTCCTGTCATTCACTTGTCAGGCCCGTAGTCCCACAGTTTGACAATTTACCCTTAGAGCTCTTTGGTGCTCTGGTAGACTTTAAAGACATGCAGCTGAATCTTTTTACATATGAAATCCTATGCAACATTTGCACTAAATTTTGTCTGCTGTTCACTTATTCTAGTAGAGGCAAGGGTACAGTTGAAAAGACTGTAGGAGCAAAAGCCAACTTTGAGGGCCGTTTAATTCAACCTGCTAGTCATGAAACACAGGTACAGATTAACTAGAGGATAAATTGGAGCACAGACGTGCTCCTAGTCACATGAAGCTACAATACTTGGCTTTCCCACTCACTTTGCAGCTGTAAATAGCCCTGAGAAAATGGCATATTATATCAAGCTTGTCCAGACTTTGTTAGTCCCCTTAACAAACTTTAACACACTTGTAACCTTATACCTACACAGGCACAATAACACATCAAGTGTTTCTTATCATAGTGATGTTTCGGAATTGTATAGTGTTTTAGAGTTCAATAAGTCATAAAAGAATATGGTGTTACAGCAACTTTGGTCCTACCTGTAGTTTCAAGTTCCATTACAAATGTACTGTGCAGGACTGGAGATGGAAAGATGAGAGTTCAGTCCCTTGAATACTTGGATGTCAATGGTGCAAAAGTCACATATAAGCACAGATCACAGAATTGTAGGGATTGGAAGGGGCCTCTAGAGAGCTAGTCCAACCTTCCTGCTAAAGCAGGTTAACCTAGAGCAGAAATAGACCTGCTTGTACATAGAATCATAGAATGGTAGGGGTTGGAAGGGGCCTTTAGAGATCATGTACTCCAGCGTCCTTGCAGAAGCAGATCCACCTAGCTCAGGTCACACAGGAACATGTCCAGGTGGGTCTTGAAGAACTTGCTGCTTTATTCCTAATGAGAAGCTTCTCTGAATAATAATCAATCACTTCTACCACTTGTTCATCTGCATGTCAGTAGTATGTTAAGTACCTGAAATGCCTGATTGTTTTAAAATACAGCATCTTTTAAGGCTAAGTGGAACTTAGCTTTAGCCTTCAAAGTCAAATGAAAAACAATAACACTGCTGATCATAGAATCAAAGAATGGTAGGGGTTGGAAGGGACCTGTAAAGATCATCTAGTTCAACTCCCCTGCTCAAGCAGGTCCTCCTATTACTCCCTATTACAATGCCCACATTTCTCTGTAAGACCAGATACCATCACACACTTTTAAAACATAGTGGAATTCATGAGGATGAGAGTGAAGAAATTTTAACCACACAGTACATTAATTCCAGATTGAGATTTAAAACTTTACAGAGCCAGGTTGCAACTTATCTCAATGCATCACTGACAAACTTTAAAATATTTGGTAAGAGTAAAAACTTTCGACTTTACATCAACGGAAACAAATTAGATGCTCAGTGAGCATGATTTCGCACAGTGTTAGTCATGAAGCACTTTAACAATTCGGTTTTAATGAGAGATGACAACAGGTCTTCTTCTTGCAACTCAAATCCCTGAAGAACGGTCCAAATTTATTGAGATAAAGGTCAAGTCAAGGTGAAAAAGCATAGATTTTGCAAGGCAAGATGCAGAGCATTGCTTAACTTTACAATCCAAAGCAGAGCAGAATAAAATGTAAGGTTTGCCAGACATATCTATTTTTAAAAGGTAAGAAAAAACATGATCCTAAAAATTTTTACCTGACATCACTTCCAAACTAGCAGAATCCAGCATATCCTTCCCATTATTGGATGATTATAGGAGTGTTAAGCTGTTAGCAGTTATTACATCAACAAAGATGATGTTCCTTCAATATGCTGTCACAACAACATGCATGCCTTAAAAATTCCATGAAGGAATGAGAACATCACTGTGAGGAGGAACAAATGGTGTTTTCAAGTGTATCTTAACTGACTCCCATAACATCCTCATGGCAAAGTCAGGAAGTATGGATTTGATGAGTGGACGGTGAGGTGGATCGAGAATTGGCTGAATGACAGAGCCCAGAGGGTGGTGATCAACGGCACAGAATCGAGTTGGAGGCCTGTGGCCAGTGAAGTTCCACAGGGATGGGTTCTGGGGCCAGTCTTGTTCAACATCTTCATCAATGACCTGGATGCGGTCACAGAATGTACCCTCAGCAAGTTGGCTGATGACACCAAACTGGGAGGACTGGCTGATTCCCCAGAAGGCTGTGCTGCCATTCAGCAGGATCTCAACCGGCTTGAGAGTTGGGCAGAGAGGAACCTCATGAGGTTCAACAAGGGCAAGTGCAGAGTCCTGCACCTAGGAAGGAACAACCCCGTGCACCAGTACAGGCTGGGGATTGACCTGCTAGAGAGCAGCTCTGCAGAGAGATACCTGGGAGCACTGGTTGACAGCAAACTAAGCAATGAGAAAGATCTGGACTTTATAGTCAATGCTGAAAATATTTTAAGAATTCTGCAACTTTAGTGATTGATAAGAATGGCCACTTGTCTTGATGACTCCTTGAAGAGCATTGCTATATGCAAATAGCTGTCTGAGTTTTTCCACTGGCTTCTCTACACCTTTGACCTGGTACTACAGTGTTGGAGTCTAATTTAGGTACCGACAGATCAATGAGGTTTTAAGTGAATCTTTAAAGATACGCTCACTCAGGCTCAGTGTTCCTATGCTTTCTGTTTTTTCAGTCACAGTTTGGTATTACTATGTTTTACTGCTTTTGACAAGAAATACTATGACAGCATTTTAAAAAATATTTTCAAAGAGTAGCCTTTAGATATTATCTCCAAAGTCATTAAATATTTGACTGCCTTATTTATAGGAAAAATAATCTCCTTCCCCATTAATTTCATCATCTTCTTTTATCCTTGTAGTGGTTTTGCCTGGGCCAGGTTTTTGGTAGCGGGGTCGCTACAGGGGTGGCTTCTTTAAACAAAGAGCTGTCAGAAGCTTACCCTATAGCTGATAGGGTCATTGCCAGTCAGTTCTAAGATGGACACACTGCTGAATAAGGCCTGGCCAATCAGTGACTGAGGTAACACGTCTGTGAATAACGTATTTGAGAAGGGTAAGAAGTCATTGTGCAGTTGCTAAACTGCAGCAGCAACAGGGAGTGAGAATGTGAAAAACCTCTCTGCAGACACTAAGGTCAATGGAGAAGGAGGAAGAGGAGGGTGCTTAAGCCCTGAAAGAAAGACCCCTGTGACCTCTGGTGAGGACGATGGTGAGGCAGATGTGCCCCTGCAGTCCATGGAGGCCACCAGGGAGCAGAGACCCACTCACAGCCTGTAGAAGACCCCACACCAGAGCAGGTGAATGCCTGAAGGAGGCTGTGACTCCATAGGAAGCTCACCCTGGAACAAGTTCCTGGCAGGACCTGGAAGCCCATGGGGAGAGAGAAGCCCACACCAGAGCAGATTTGCTGTCATGACTTGTGATCCTGTGAGGGACTCAGGCTGGAACAGTCAGTGCCTGAAGGACTGTTCTCCCAGTGGATGACCCACACTGGGGCGGGGTGTGAGGAGCTGCCCCTGTGGGAGGCCTCATGCCAGAGCAGTTTGTGAGGAACTGCAGCCCATAGGAAGGACCCACATTGAAGAAGTTCGTGGAGGACTATCCCCAGTGGGAGGGACTGCACAGTGTAGCAGTGGGAAGTTTGAGGAGGCTTTCCCTTGAGAAGCAGCAGTGGCAAAGTCCATCTGTAACTAACTGACAGTAACCCTCATTTCCCATCCCCTGCGCCACTGTGGGGGAAGGAAGGGGAGTCCTAGGAAGGCAGGATGGAGGGACTTGTTCTAAGATTTGGTTTAATTTCTCGTTTCCCTGTTCTGTTTTGATTATTCATTAATAAATCAAACCATTTCTCCCCAAGTTGAGTCTGTTTTGCCTGTGATGCTCATTGCTGAATGATCTCCCTGTTCTTATCTCTAGTCATGAACCTCTCCTTGTGTTTCTCTTTCCCTTGTCCAGTTTAGGAGGGGGAGCGATATTATGACTTGGTGGGCACCTGGCATCCAGCCAGGGCTAAACCACCAGAATCCTTCATTGTAAATCTGCTGCAGATAAACCTCACCTTGAGTAACTTGATCATAATATATATAGCAAGTTACCAGAGAGAGTCCTTTATACTGCTTTTAATTTCATTAAAGCTGTTTTCCTGCAGTGTTGGAAAAGTTTCTCAGTAGTTAAGTCACAGGAGAGTAACTGTGCAAAGGGGTATTTGTCAGTAACGTGGTAGGAAGTTCTGTCAGGAAATGCCAAATTTCCAGTTTTGTGCAGAGCTATCAAAGTGTTACCATCAGACCAGGAAACTGGTGGATCTCATTATGCCCCTGACCACAATCTTGCTTGCACCTTTAGGCCTCTTCCCTTTAACAGGCAGGACATTTCACCACAGGCAACACAGGGAGATCCTTCACGTATATGGGTGTTTCTGAAGGCCTATGTGTTCATTGTTGAAGACTGGTACTCATTACTTCGTTCATCTTCACTGGAGTGAGGATGGGCTCTTGTTAACATTAGTAGAGGAACTGTATTTCACTGATATACCCGTATGCTCTTATATTTATGGAGATTCAGGCTTAAGATCAATATGCCAGGCAAATAGATAAAAAGAAAACACATGTACATTTTTATATATGTGAATGATTATACTGCAAATGTAGCAACTTTCGGTCATTACGTACTACAAGAAAACCTACTTGAGGTTCTTCACTCTCTCCACCTTTTATAGTCAGCTCCACCAGTATACTCCCCTCTTTTGGATAAGCTGCATCATCTGGCAAAGCAAAACTTTCCAAAATACCAAAGATTTTTGTTTCCACCTCTCCCATCTCTGTTGGAGGGTTGATGAGGTGTATAATTATATTCCAAAATGTGATGGCTGATGTGAAGGAAAAAAATAAAAACCAACCTGTTTAGTATTCTATTTTGCAGTACAAAAGCAGAGAATAATTTCACAGTGCTTTTTCCTCCCTTCTTAGAATACACAGCTCCTGGGAAAAGTCATTGTTTAGTGCTCTTTCTGGCATTCTTCACCAAGATGCCATATTACTGAGATCTGTATGAACACACAACTGTCTTGTAAGAGTGGAAAAAGGCAAATCGGAGAAATGAGAGGGCAAATAGCTTCTGAGACCTTCAGAGAGAGAGCTTTTGGCAAGATCACATTGAGAACTGAACTGGAGATCTGAGATCTCAGGCCTGTGTTTTACCAGTAGATAGCAGTGCTCCAGATCAATGACATCTCCCTGTCTAGAAAAGAAAATTCAAGGGAAAAGCCTTGGTAGAAATCTGTGGTTGCTAGTAACCCGAAGCCACCGAGGAACAATACATTCCATCTTTGGTCGTGCAGGTGTTTAGTTTGTGCTCCTTTTTTTACTTCATAATGCTCCTGGTCTGATCTAGAAGTGTTGTCAGTCTGTATCTACAATAGAAACCTCCAGAGCTTTGGCCTTGAACTTCCATGTAATGCCTCCCTTTGTTTTGCTACTAGCCTCTCTGCACACCTGAAAGTACTGTAGATTCAGGCTACAGACAGTGAAATCTTACCACTCAAAATATAATGGAGAAAGAGCAGGATCTACCCTTTAGTCAATCCCTGATTGTGCTGCGTTTTCCCTGAAGACACCATTCTGCTCTTTTCCCACTGTGTCCATACTGTCAAAAGTGATAAGCCAAAAGCTTTCTTTTATACAGCTAAAAAGATATCTTTCCCAAGTCTCCTTTCAGATTTGATAGTATTATCTTTATCACAGATGAGATTAATGTGTATATGCAAACACTCTTCATTGAAGATTTTTTATTTTTCATTAAAACAACCATTTTCAAAATTTTTGATAACTTCTTTTTACTCTTAACAAAGATCTTCCTGATTCTTTCCCTGTTTCTTTTCTGAACTCAAGTATTCAATCCAATTAAATTATCATCTTTATCCAGTATTTAGCATGAAGAGTCTTACTGTTTAATACATGCAGTCATCTCTTTCTTCTGTCCAATACTTAGTTTTTTTCTTCAACTGTTTGTACCTTGAGGAAGATACATATTTCATCAAAAGATCCAATAACACATAAAACACATACCCCCTCCTACCTTCAAAAGATCATACTTAACCCTCTCTTAATTTGCTGAGGTATGTAGCCTTTATCCAGTTTCTACCAAAGACAATGAAAATAAAAATTCTGGTTTTAAGTCGGATAATTCAAGCCCTCAACAAGCAACTACAGCAAATCCAGGGCATATCCAGAAGGAGGCATCATTTTCATAAATGGAGGAAGATGCTAGTCTTGCAGCTATCAGTCTGATGCTCTCATGTGCTTCAAATCCATTAAAACTACTCCTTTAAAGAAACTGAGATAAAAAGCTCATGTGACACAACATAACCTATCAAGGCAATAAATCAAAGAATCTGTCCATGATTACAGGTATTATCTCCTATTACCTGCAAAAGAAAATATAAGCCAGATATCCTATTTTGTATCCAGAATGTCTCTAGTGGCTTAGCAGCTTTCTAATGAATATCAGCTTAAAATAAGCTCATCTCCTTAGAGATCTGCTTCTGTGAAGGCAATATTCCCAAAGAAAACCCGTGACTGCTAAGTAACCTTTGTTATACTCATATGGCAATGATCTATTGGCCTAGGAAGCATGTACATTTTGTACAATTCTCAGTAAAAGGTACTTTTTTTCCCTGGGAGGTTTTAAGAAAATATCCTTTTAAAATGTTGATGTAAAACTAATTCTATTTCCTGACTGATTAACAAAAAATATTGCTACTGTGGAAGAGAAATGTCAATGAATGTGACAGCAACCTGGGCTGGATTTGAAAAACATTAGAAGAAAGGTGGAAGACTGTAAGGGAAATGTATAAAGGCAGGACTTGCAAAACAGTCTACTTGGATGGCATGAAATCTTTTAAAATCTTGTATGTGAAAAATGAGTTTTTATCACTTATGTCTACTTTGCACCAAATTATATCGAAGAGTCTTAGCAGGCTCATGATGCAATTTTTATTCATCCCATGAAAGCTGTTAGAAAGTTACCACACAGTATCTTTTGCAAAATAAATCAAATGAAAAGAAAACCCATTATTTCACTACACTTTTCTGACAGCTACAGTGCAGTAATAGGAAACTTTTTCAGCAGCTAATCTGTATCCAGCATAATTACAATGTTTAACAGTTTAGTTTTGACATATTTGTTACTTACCTCATTATCTTCTTATAAACCTAAATCATCACATTTAATGATATTTCAAAAATCCTCCATCCATGTTGAAAAGTTTTAAGCGACAGTCTTTCCCTTTCTCTTTCAGTACCTCTGGATTCTGTTGTTTGATTAGTGGATGCCCTGTCCTCGTTTAAATATGCTAAAATACCTCTTCTGATTAGCAGAGTCTGCCATGCAAAGCCTTTGTGTTGCACTTTCTACTGATTTGTACTGTATTACACTGAGATCCAAGTATGTGTCTGCTCTTTTCTATTGAACTCATTTATCTTTGACGGTCAAGTGCTGGAGAGAGAAGCAGGCACAGAAATGCCTCTTCTCCTTACTCTTAATTTTTGTACTGAAGGGAATGTGGATTCATTGCCTAGCAATTGCCTTTCAAGTCAGCAGCAGAACCACAGATAATTATCAGAGTTTGGATTTGAAAACACTGTGCCAGACAAAAGGCTTCTTGACAAGTCTGCCTCTAGGGGATGGGAAAACGTAGCAGGATGAAAATCACAGAGGCCTACTGCAATGAGAAAAAAGTAGTATACAATCGGTTCTTGGGTCACGCTCCCTCGGTGGTTTCAAGATATTGTTGGTACTGTTCCCTACCCAGAGTAGGAGAGGGTTGAAAAGGTGATGCATGCCTTGCTGCATCAGCATTTCTAGGGTTTCTAAGAAGACAAAAAGTCTTCTGGCCTTTTCCTGCTGGTTGTCTTTCATTTCAGCTGATTTCAATGCAAATAAAGGGCCAAAGCTGTAGTTAGTATACACTTTCCCCCCTTCCAAAAACCTAAGGTAAAACCTGGCCTACTCAGGCAGTTGATGGCTCAAGTGGCAAAACTGAAGCCTTCAAGCATCCTTTATCATTGGCATACCTTCTGTGATAACTGGGTAAATATGGCAGCTCTGCGCTGAGCAAGGTGTCCAAGAAGGAAAGAGGAGGTGACAGACTATGCTCAGAACTACAGAACTATGCTAAGAACAGAAAACTTATATCTTTAGGTCTTTTGTATATGATGAAAATATTTTAAAGAGGTTGGCCGTGTCTCTCTTCTGAGAAACAAGAGCTGAAATCACTGTGGTGTCAGCTCTGAAACTTTGGTACAAGTGTCCTTAGCACCAACTCTGTTAATATTACCGGCTTCTTGGGTCGAGCCTCAAGTTGGTGCACCTAGTTTGTTATCTATCTGTCTTTGCTTGTCTCAGAGGAGCACCTGTGGAACATGTGTCAGCCCTGAAAGGTGCACAGGGCATGTGGCATGTCTTGCTGATTCAGAGGAGTAATGCTAGCATCTCTAAAGTCAGAGCTGAGCCTACAGGCTGTAAAGCTCTGTCAACGTTCACCAATAACACTGTTCAAACTATTCAGTTGCACTGGAAGCGTATGTGTTAGCAGTGTACTGTGGCTAACATAACCCATACAAAAAGCATACCGTTCGCAGAGCACCCAAGTCCCAGTCTCCAGTGACATCTCTGCAGCTCCATTACAGCAAGGCCAGGAATGGTTGATCCTCCTCCAGGATGAATGGGGGATCCAGGATGTCTTTATTCTGCCGGCAATGCCTGCAGCTTTCCTAGCCATGCAGCGGTTTGATACCTCCCAGAGCTAAGGGCAAACAACTCTTACCCCAAACACATCCAGGTGACATGAGGATGGCACAAAACCCTCTTCAGTCCTTCCATCCCTGAAAACAAAATCAAGTTTGATCTTAATGGACAGTCAACTAGAGGCAATTAAGGGAGTGGCAGGGTGTGGAGGGGTTAATCCCTAGCTCACTGATTACCCTGTGACAAATGGACCAGACATTGAGGAATTCTCAGAGGAAAATGCTGAGTTCCCATGAGACAGAAAGTGGCGTTTTGGGAGGGAAATGCTGGCAACCCTGGAACCTCAGTGTTTCCATCTCTTGATGAAGATATTATTTTTCAATGTGCCAAAACAATGAAAATAGAGGAACCAAAATAAAACACTTTTCCCTTATTAAAGAAGTCTGATAAAAACTGTTCTTTCATCTAGAATTTGATACTCAAATGCACTTTCCCATTCACAGTTGGATGGAGATATTTTTTTTCAAGTTCAATCCTAATTTATTTATCTTAAAGCAGGCAATGTACTGTAATTTTACAATAAAGGACTTCCAATCAAAGCTTACCTTATCCAGAGGTAATTAATACAAAGATTGTTGAATTAAAGATGTGAGTCTTGACACTTTGGCGGGGGGTAAGGGACATGGTCTCAAAGGCCCAAATTATGCCTGAAACAGACCAATTAACACCATGTATCTTCTTTTATGTTAACTTCAATTAAGCTTTCTTAAAATTTTTAAAGTTATTTTCTTCTTTACAATCTCAGAATGTCAGAAATGTACATCAAAGAAAAACGCTTCAGTGTGAACACCATAGGTAATGCTCATTTGCACACAAATCTGCATATTGCAAAGGAGTTCAGAGCCCATTTTGCATGAATTATTGCCGGATGTGAGTCAATGAATTAAACAGCTAAAAAAATAACAACCATGCAAACCATCCAAGCGATGATAAGCTGCACCTACTTATGTTGACATAATGAATTTCAGAAAAAAAAAAAGCACATCGGAATTGGAGCTAAGTTACAGTGGAAATGTAGAGGTGATTTAAACTATAATGCTAGTCAGGCCTGTGTATTTTAAAATTAATTTCAAATTAATTTTGCTCATCGATTATTGTGCTAATCCAGTACATGATTCCTGCACTGGACTGGGGTATTCTTTTTTCTACCAGGTGAAACAAAAATGGATAAAATGTCATACTCTTGTCTCTCTCCGTTTTGACATTCAATCCATTGACTTTTTTTCAGTGCTACATACTGTATGTCATTATGTAGCTTTTATTCTGCAGTCATCCATCTATAGGATGACTTTGTCCTTGTACAATTCCTCTTGTAAGGTGCCATCTCTTCATTTGCCACTGATTTGCCAGAACTTCACTCTTTTCCTTGTGCCGGTACGAGCAACATATTTCTGAAAGCATCACAGAAAAAAAGAAACATAGGCTACTGCAGAAACAGCTGGCTAAAGAATGAGTTTATTCTTCAAAGAGTTAAACTTTAATCACAAATAAATCACGAAATAAAAAGCAGCATTCCAAAGGTTTTCAATGTAAATTCTTGTTTTTCAGAGTCAAATCTATCCCTTCTTGAACCTGTATGTGGCTCCCACCGACTCCAGTGTGCTCGCCCATAATCAGAACAGGCTGCAAACAATGGACTCCTCTGCTGGAGTCTTTTCTTTCCTCCTTCACAAATTCTCCACATATGGAGCAAGATTTTTTTTTTCCCTGAGCTTGTATGCTCTTTGTAATTGTTTGACTGATTGCTTTTATGAATATATATGGGTTTACGGATTTTCCACCAATATTCATAACGAGTGTTCCGTAGGGCTTTTGCCATTTAGAATTCAAACCCCAGATTGTGCGAGTGGTTATATTTGTCACTTGGCATGCTGCTTCTCTCTTCGTCAGATGACATCCCTTTTATAAAAAGAATGGTAGCTTGAGAAGTCCGAAGTTGACTGCCTTTTTCAAAAAAATGAGAAGAAGATGTTAGGAGAAAGTGGTAAGTGGCATTAGAAAAATTCTGATTGCACATAAGGGGAAAATATTACACAGTGAGAGTGGTTATGAATGGGAACAGGCTGCAGAGAGAGGCCATGCAATCTGTCTGTCCTTGGAGACATTCAAAATACAAGTGGAAAGGCCCTGAGCAGCCTGATCTCACTTGGAAGTCAAGCCCGTTTGGAGCAGAGGGTTGAACCAAATGTCCTCTAGAGGTCCCTTCTGACCTAAATCTGTCCATGGCTCTAATCTGTGACTCTGTGGCCTCAATATTAATGGAAAAAGAATTGCCAAATTTGACTGGGCCAAAAGCATGATGTAGTTAACAGTAATGTCTACATTTTCCCACATATTCTCTCTGTTCTCCTGATAGCTGCCGCATTTGCTACAACGTTTAAGCCAGTGACAATCCAGAATCTATGCTCAGAGTAGAACTTGTCATTCTCTATAGTTTATTACATTTATTATATTAATTCTAGCAGCTTGTCCTTTACAGAGCATTAGAAGTGAAGCATGACCCCAGCTTCCACTACATTAAAAATGGCTTAATCATTCCCAACCACCACAAGAACAAGTAACAGTTAAGGTCAAATGCAGGTTTTGTATGTTCTTTCCTCTCTAAGGATCCTCAAGAGTTTGGAAGTTATAATACATTTTACACCTGTATTACCTCAATCTTTTCATGTTTGTGATCACAGGGTAAAAAGAAAAAAAGGAAAATGAAAAAAAAAAAAAAGGAAGAAGAAAGAAAACGCCAGCTCAGCTCAAACTGTAAGGGCTCAAATTCCATCTGGTTTAGTTCAGTTTTTCTGTGAGATGTCCGTATTTTTTAAAAACCAACTGTGATAAAACTTAACTTTGATCAACAATTCTGAAAACCCTGGCCCTTGGCCAGAACTCATCCGTTTCTCAGTTTGGGCCTAATTCAAAAGTCTCTACTTTTTCATGTACTCTGCCACGAAATTCCTAAAGGACTGCAGCTCCAACAGTAGGGAATCATCCTGCGGAGGTGACAGGCAAATTGTTCTACCCTTGCTACCTAAGTAAGCCCTTTCCTAAAATCAGTCACAGAGCTTCACTCTTCTGGACATCCCAAATCTTACTCGCTGGTACGGAAGAAAACACTTTTTGATTAAGAGTAAATTCCGGTCTTAGTAAATAAGACATTCTCATCTCTTTTTGTTTTAAACCAAAAAAATTCTGCCTGTAATATGAATGTTCTGTTCCTCAGCTGCAGACTGAGAAGAAAGACTGTGGTAGCTGATGTTCAGCCAGCTGATGTGATTGTATCAGCAAGTTGGTGTTTTCAATGAAAAACTTGTGTAGAGACATTTAGTTGCAAAGAATGCAGGTGGTCTGTGTGCTATTTTAGAACTGATAGTGAGCCATTGTCCCAAATGTTTGGAATCATTGGTAAAGACAGTTACCATTACTACAAAGATAAGAGACTGTCCATTTAGCACCTCTTCTGAAGAGCACAATGTCTGAACTGGAGGAGGAAACATTAATATTTTACCACCATAACACTCAGTATGAGTCTCTCCCCTACTCCTACTACCTCAACCTCAAAGAAAGCAACAGAACTACAAAAAAGAAAAAAGATTCTGTCCTTCTTATGCTCTCTTGGAGGACATAAATAATAAATACAATCTGTGCTACCACCTATCATCTGCAAAAAAAGTTGAGTGAATGACACTGGGCAATCCTACACAGTACTGTACCAGGTCAGGGTAGTAGAGGAAGTGTCAGCTAGCTGTGAATATTCATTTAGAGGTAGGTTATTAAGCATCCAACCTCCCATTAGAAATAAGATGTGAGGCACCTGAATTGGTGCATTCAGACCCCAGGAAAACACTAAATGCTGTAATTTATAGCCAACCCCTTAATAACAGAATTGCACAATTCAGTCTGCAAACATCATCACGAACTAAACCCTACAGAATTCTCACAATTGTTACTATTAGGCCAAGTAATCATCACCAAGGTAAATGATGGAAGCATTGTTACTTGAGTTATTTAAAGCTAGATTAGAAAATTCTCTAGGGAATACTTATGGGGGAGAAAGTGGGGACTTTGTTATGATTAAATGGATGCTATAAATAGGAAGGCATTAATGCAGTGCAGCATTACTGAAACAGCAATACTGTTTTATGGGGCTTTTATAATCTGAAACTAGGGAAATTCTCACTTCCACAGCAGTCTCCACCATCTCCAATTGCTCCTATTACATTGACCGGTAATAACACCCTGTGGCTTTTCATCCATTCTGCAATGCTGCAACTTCCACATTTCTCTCATCAGATGTCAGAAACAGGGAGATCTTGTGCCTTACTGTGAGTCTGCATGTGGCTTTTGGTTCCAAAGTTTCCAACCCAGGTTCATTTGGTTGATCCAGTAGGACTTTTACCCAAAGAGCATAAGTCTCAAAGCAATATGGTTAAAATAAGCATAATTTGGCACCTCTGTGCTATACCTCCAGAATGAGGAATGCATAAGAGAGTGTACGGACTCTGCAAAGATGAGCCATCAAAGATGGCTATCCAAACATATTCATTTGAAAGTAGGCATCATTTTAGTCCATATTTGAATAGACTTTGGAAGGTGTCATGTTTTCTTCTGGGCGGCAACATACATTTTTATTCAACTAGCTGGAAAAAGAGTTCAAGGGAACCTCTATCAATAGGAGAGTGTAATGATTGAGGAACCTGCTCATCTATTTTTTTTCTGTCCTTGTGTTTTTGGGTTTTTTTTTCAGTTTAGGCTAACTACATCTTTCGTCTGACTTTTCCTTGTTTGTTTCAAGAATACCTTCTGCCTCTTCAGTTCAATTCAGAAGTAATGAAGTCTCTGGAAGGTATATCTTTGCTATTTTATTTCTAATTCTGACCCATAGCATCGTGACAGGCACTAACATAAGTCACAGTTTATCATTAAAACAAACCCTTTTCTTCCAGTGCATTCTTCAAATGAGGCTTATATGCCTAGCAAAATGAGCCAGAGTGGTGCACTTTTGAGATCTATAAGCTTAATTCTGAATTCACCAAGAAAATGGGACCTGACACGCAGCACTATGGGATATTCAGTCACTTCTGACCCACCTGCACGTGTGGCTTCTCAAGGCCATATGACTGTGTTCTCCACCAGCTTCGAACAGCCCAACAAACAGCACCTGGAGTGAGAGCTTGCTTTTTTTTTTCCCCTTAAAATTTAGTGTGTAGATTTAGTACATATGTTTAAGACAAAGCCAAGGAAAATGCACATGCACTAGAGCTGGGCAGATAGGTTCAATAGGCCGAGTGGCATGCACACACGCAAACAAACATGCTTGAACACACACAGAGGAAAGCATTCAGATGGCCTAATTCCCATCCTACTCTCACCCATCTTTCTTGTAACTTTGCTACGCTCGTTGCATTTTCCTGTGGGAATAGCGGGTGAGTTGTGTGGACAGGCATGTGAAATACCTACAGGAGTGCTATCAAGAAAATCACTGTTGATGAAAATAAGTAACAGTAACACTTCCGCTCTCCCCATGAATGCACAAGGGGACACATTGTGAAACACGTCAAACTGTTTACTAGTTCTTGTCTCAGTTCTTGCTCTAAGTCCCCACTGCTTCTTACTGAATACTAGTTCTTTTTAACAGCTAAAAAAATACTTGCTACTGCAGCATTCCAAAAAGCACAAGCCATGCTCAGACCCCTCCTCTAGTGCAGTCAACATCTTTCTTCTTCTGCCGGAGCAACAGCATTTTACTGCAGCTAACACAGAAGAAAAGCCCAGCATCCCCAGCACTGCAACAAGTAGACCTTCAGAGGCCAAGGCCCACCCTTTCCTACCACTGCTGTGTGTGGCCTCAGGCTTAAAAATGCTTTCCTTTTGCCATGTCACTATTTGTTTTAAGCCAGAATTTTAGACTAGACATTTGCAAAGAAAAATGTTCTTTTAAGTATTGTTTAAACACCCAGGGTGAGGCAGATTCAGTGCACACGATGCTGTGGAAATTCTCTCTGCCCCATTTCAGTCACTTGCAGACACCGCACACAGAACTGCTGGTGACATCTCAGCAGCAGACAACAAGAAAACCCAGAAACCACCCAAAGAGAAGAAATACGAACCTTTCCTTTTTTTTGTCCCATTCTGAAAGGAAACTTTTAAAATGCAAGGATTTGCATAGCACTCCCCATCAGTCAAAGTCCTTTCAGTAACAGTAACCGGATTTTAAGCATAAGAAAGTGCGGAGTGCTTCCTTACCCTGACCTGGACATGCAGACACACCACAAGACATTTTCAAAAGCTCTCCTGCTGAACCTGGTTTAAAATCGACATGCAGACAAACAGCAGAATATAGGCTATGGTCGCTGTCTGCATTAACAGCTTCTTGCTTAACACAGAACTAGGAGAAAGGCATTTCCCTGTTAAAAAAAATGTGGAAAAATCACTGTTGTGTCCTCTCTAACACAGACTCTGAAACATCGCTGTGTGCCCATTTTGATCACTTCTATTTCAAGTGATTTACTTGAAGGATCTCTTCAGCCAAATACAGGTCCCTAGAAGAAAGCAAACTCAGCCTATAATGACAGAGCCAGTGGGACCTCTCTTATCACAGCTTAGTCTTGCCCAATGTATTAATTTCTCTGTTTCCTTTCAGCCTTACAACCACATATCGATTATTTCCTATAGTTCTAATTACTTACATTTGTAGCATGGGTATTTTCATAGCTGCAACTTCTGCCTAGATAACAGCACAAGGAAAAAAGATATTCATGTGACTGTGAGGCTAAAATCACGTAAGTCTCACAAGAACTTATTCAGCACTGGATATTGGTTCCAGTGTTCAATACCATTGTTATGCTAGGACTTTGATCAGAATATTGTCTTTGTCAATATCATATGATCTGGCAAATTTTAAAAGTGATCTTTGGAAGGCTAAAGTAGACCTCTGAAAGATCATGTTAGGAAATTGAAGTGCTTCCTGGAGTCTGCCTAGCCTGGTTTATTGTACTGCTAGCTCTCATTTCCCTTAGAAGATTTTAATTTTACTCTTCTCAGCCATTCACCACTCTTAATTCGTAATTCCTGTACCAATCTGAAATTATAAAATGAAAGAAAAAAATCTTGGGTTTCATTTTGTAGTATTTGGGGGTTTAGATTCTTCATTGCTTTTATGATACAGTGAAAAACCTGTGTGACAGGTGACTTCTGCAACAGAGACCTTATTTTTTATCAAGCACTGAGCAGTCTGGAGACAAATGTCAGCTACAAACAAGGGTGCAGTAATTAAATCCTAAAAGTCAATGGGCTGTGAAATAAAGTTTTCTACAAAAGCTGTGCAGCAGAAGATGGACCTACAGGTGACTGTCCCAACCAGAGCTACAACAGCAAGAGTGCATCTGCCATTCATCATTATAAGTCTTTTCTCAATATGTTTTGGATAAATCACCGCCAACTAAAAGCTGCAGTTGAGAAAGGTAAACTTAAATGTTAAAAAGGTGCGAGATATCTTCTGTAATTACCTGCTTTTTTATATTACAACTATTCAGTATTTTTTCAGGTCACAAGGCAGAGGAAGAAGCGAGGTGAATATAAAGAAACGTAGCTTCTGTTCATCCAAGAAGACCAAAGTTCGCACTAAACAATTTTTCTGTAACTCTTTGACAAATAAGTCATGAAATAAGCACAAGAGAGAACATATTTATGATACAAGTTAGGTTAAAACCAGCTAGTAAAAAATAGAGACTTTAAGTATCTTTTTACACTAGCTTTCCTTGGCATGGTAATTACACATAATGCAGTTAGCATAAAGGGACCTGACTCACTTCTTCCACTCCTGCACTCACCGCCAACTGAGAAAAGTCCCATCAAGCCAGAAGGACAATACAGAGTGAAAATAACTGCAGAGATGTCAGGCAACATTAACGGGAGCTCAGTGAGACATTCAGAGACAAGTTACAACTAAGTAATTAGGAATTTTTATTTCTTGCAAGTTTTTACCTCTAGCATTCACCCAGGACTTGTGGACAATATTTTTGCCCTTCCAAGTGACAGTATTTAGGGTGCAAAAAAAAAAAAATAAAGCAGAACATTTTACTTTTTTCCCCGAAGTCCAATGTTCTTTGCACTAGCCAAATGAGTCTTACAAACTGCGGGTTCAAAGAACAAGTTCAGTTATTACAATGTATGGAAATGCTGATTTAGGTAGCGTATCAGTAGATTATACTGTCATCTAGTGGCAACCACTTAACTTGCATCTCAAAACGCTGAAAACCACTACAAACTGCAGGTACCAGTTTTCTCTTGACTGGCTTTCTGAAACAGCCCTGTGATCGAGGGCAATTTCGTAATACAGAACACCATAATAATAGAAGACACAGATACACATCCTCCTATATACTTTGAGAAGAAAATACTTCCAAAAACCTATCTCAGGATAGGAAAGTAGGACTTACTCTACACCTAGACATCCTACTTCCTGAAGGTAAAACCCATGAGCTGAGAGTGAGAGGAAAAACAGAGCCCTCTACCATAATGCAAAGGAAAATGTGCAGGTCCCTACTACATCACATTAGGGACTAGCTGATGGTATTTTACTCTTTTTTATAGGAATGCTTTTACTGGGGCTTCACTGACATAAGAATGCATACAGCTAAATATTAATTTGGAAATAGATTTAGCAATAAAGTCAGAGGAACTTCCAGGTGTTCAGAGAACTGAATTTAATGGATAGAAAAGGACATGTTCATCACTAGATGCATATAAAAAGTGGTTTATGTATGACTAAGAATGCACAGGCACTTTTCAAGGGCCACAACTTTAAGTGTTCACCCCATTCTAACATAAAACTGCCCATAAAGTATTTGATTAAAGGATTTTTAAAGTCAATCCACTATTGACAGAGCAAGCCAGAAAGAGTGCAACATCACTGAACAGTTTAGCAGGCTAAAATACTGATCAGCCTGTCCAGAGAAACACTAGATTTAAGTGTCCAAAAGCACAAAATCCTCCTGCCACAAATAAATTCCCCAAACCATTCTGGATCAGGTTTAAGATCATTGTAAGAAAATAATGATTCCTTTAAGTAGATGGAAGAAAGAGTAGTTTTAAATTTTCTTGTATCACCAGTGAACACAAGCAGATTGGGGTATCTGCTGTCTTTTATTTTTCTGAAGGATGTACAAACATGGAAGAGAACCAGAAAAGAAGCCCAAGAAGGAGATGGAAAATGGTGAAGAAAGAGTAGACTTAGCCTGAGCCAACACTGAAGGCTGGACCCCAGATAAATATGGACAAGACCCATGGGGTCAGATGTTGTCTGAAAGTGGTATCTGTATCTGTGGGTACAGATACTGAGGACAGTATCTGTGGACACAGAAGATTCTGTGTAAAGATTCATAGATGTCTGCGTAGTAGACACAAATACTGTACATTGCTCTTTAGTTCATCTGGTGTCCAGAAACAGGGATGGATAAGACTCGAGGGAAGGGAGGATGCACAGCGATGGCTGTGACCTTGTCATACAATATGGACATCCTGCATCCTTTTCTCATGGATATAGCTCTTCCTGCCCAAGTAAACAGATAGCTCTACATCCAGACATGCACTAAGAAGCATCTGCTCCTGTATCTGCAATACCACTGATTTACCCACCTTTTTTGTCCACAAAAGGGTCAATGACTGTTACAGTCATGTTCTGCTTGCAGCACTGTGACACAGCTCACATATAAAACATCTGTCTAAGAGAAAGCAGACATGAAAGTTATTTCTAGCCTGCACCAAGAAGGCAGTCTTTCAGAAATGCTGCTGCTGTTAGTTGTTTGTTTTTGTGGTGGTTTTTTTTAGGCAGATGAATACAACGTTTTTCAAAACTAATTTGTATTCCATTTCTTGCACATTCTAATATTTTGTTTGCTTTTGTGGATTGCTGTGGGAGAGATACTAATATTTGCTGGACTAGAACTTTGGATTGGACTTGTGCAGATGTCGTTGTTGTGAAATCCTGCATTCTCTATATCCATTATCCGTCTCCCAAGCCATCCAGTTCTCCAATGAATTCTTTTTATGGCTGTAACAAGTAAATTTCCTGACTTTCACAACTCGTGAGGAGAGACAGCGTTCCCTAATTTATTTATACTTATATTTTTGTAATTTGCACAAATGAAATGATCTACAGGAAAGGATTCTCGGTAGTATAAAATACGTGTTATCACAAAGAACACATTTGTAACATCATTAAAGAAACTTCAAAACTAAAAAGCATTTTGATTGCAGCAGGCCATTTAATATGCATACTCCTCACTGAAATTAAGCTACATTAGCTAATCAGCGAAGAAATAAGAGAAGCAATATCTTGGTGTGAATTAACAATGCTGCCTCTGAAAGACAGTTAATTGAGAACTGAAACATAGGGAATAACAAACAAGAGACCAAAATATTTAGAATTAGCACATGTTCTGAAGTTGGACAGCACTTCTATTTAACAAAAAAAAATTCTGATCTTTCGGTAGAAAGGCAGAATCTAAAAATCAACCACCAAGAGGTGACAATTCATTCATTTAACTGGGGCTGGGGCTGAGGTTTACAGAGGGTAAAACTGAGGGCAAAAGGAAAGGCAACTATTTATCCTGTAGTTTCTAAACCTGTATTATCACATGCTTGCTGCTACCAGTACTCACTGCCACAAGAGCATCAGTCTTGAACAAGAAACTCCTGTGTTAGACACTGAACAGGAAGAGGTGGATCATCCTTAGATGCCATTCAGGTGACAACAGGTGGATGGAGACAGACCACTGATCACAAGGAGGTAACAAGCAGACAGGAGGGAACCGCAGTCTCAGAGCATGGACAGCCCAGCACCTCTCTGTGTTGGGATAACTGCACTTAATCAAGGATCCTAAAACTCTTCCCAAGGAGATAATCAGATGGATTGTCTCAATTTCATAGATGGTAGGGACAACCTCAGCAAAAAAATGCTTCCTGAATAAACATACACTTTATATATGTATAGATAATTACTGTACTGCTTTTGAGGACCCTGTAACACCCTACTAAGGTACCTCACAGTCCAGGTATAATAGTCAGAAGCCAAAAGCCCATATAATATTTAGAAGCCAAAAGCATAAGCATGCACTTGTCCACATATACATCTCTTCCATGCACTGTGCCCTACACAGCTCATGACAGAGCAAGAGGACAAGCCTGAGTCTGCCCATTCTCAGCCTATCATTTTAACTGGTGAAGCTGGTAGCTCTGCAACATGCAGCCTTTTGCTATAGGTTTTTAGTTTAACATACATTACTATATACTTCAGTTTTAACTGTACAAGTATTATATTTCTATGGAGCAAGCCAATGTCCATCTTGTATGCTCATATAATCTTGTATTGATTACACATTGCACTTTTTCAGGATTTTTCACATAACAGACTCTCAATTAGCCAGGGCAATGAGGGAGACTGGAAACAGAATAACTCAGATCGAGCAAGATCATGGGTAATACAAAACAGATGTAAATTAAGTTGTAACAACAGAGTCAACATATTTAACTCTGAAAATGTTGATATGAAGGATGGGGTAGTAAACATAATGAAAATGAAGTCGTAGGGGAAAGTGGTCAATCCACAACGCAAATAATCTTCATACAGCTAATCAAAAGTAGATTGTCCATGTTTACACCTGCAGTAAGTGCTGCTGCTGCTCTTCTGACCAAAAAAATGCCAGCCCTTGTCTTGTGTAGGCCTGGGACTATGGCAACTAGGGAAAAAAAACCTGAAATTTGACCTTTCTCTAGTGAGGGACATGCAGCCTCTTATGGATATAGAGGTTCTCAAATTGTAGTTAGTGAAGGTGGAAATCATGACCGATACTTAATGCTTTTCAGACCATAGCTTTCTGGCAGACCACAGACCTCTGAATGTGGAAACTAAAGGAAAGCAGTTCCTGGACTCCACGTGCATCCGCATCGATTGCTGGACTGAGACAAATTCCAGCCCAGCTAAGCAGCTATTTTTGGTGCATTCGTGTGCTTTAATCCCTCAGAAGTTTTTGTACACTAAGTTTTGTTCTAATAAAATAAAAACAAGAAAATCAGAAAATTCATGGAGATTTTATGACATCTTGAAGGCTGCTTTGAAAATCTCCCATGCTAAAAAGACACTGTGTGCCATCCAAACCCTGGTCCCCAAGGTCATCCCTAGAAAGTGAGACCAGTGACAAAATGGCTTAAGAACATAGTGTTTGCTTTTAATACTGACTGAGAAGGGCATGGAAAAAGTGTCATGAGTCCATTGAGTCTGGAAGGTTTTAGAGCTGGAGGCTTCTGCTGCAACACAAAAAAATCAAGAAGTCCTTCTACCTTCTCACAAATAAAATCTTGTTTATTTCAAGAAGGTTTGGGCATTCTTGAAGTATCTGATTTATTTATTTGCACTGCTGTAAAGAGCTTCAGAGGAAAACTGGAAATATGCCTGGTGCTGGATAAAATCTCAATTCCAATCAAAATGGATGGGACAAATGCATGGCAGTTTAACAAACTTGAAACCAAAGCCTCAAATTACAATGAAAGCCCATGACAGAGCTTACAATTCAATTTACATTCCTGAAGCTGATTCAATGCCTGACCTACAGATATGTTTGTCTTTTAATCATGCCAATTTACTTCATAATTTCCCTCATTTACAATGGTTATTGAAATTGACAACTGAAAGTAAAAATTGACACAGTTTAAAGCATTGAAATAGGAGAACAAGGAATGCAATCTGGTGTCCAGTGCAGATTCCTACTACCTAACTTCTGCTGCAGTTCACCAGGGCAAGAGTTCCTCTTGCCAGGGTACCAGCAATGGCCTGCAGCCAGCCAAGGGATGATAAATAACACTCAGCTGGCTGAGGCTGGTACAAAACTGCTGTGACCACAACTGCGTGCCAGCGTTATTAAGACTTGTCCTCATTTAGAGAACCTCCCTTGCAAGAATGAAAGATCTTGGCCTGAAGTGTCTCAGCGATGAAAAAATTAGCAATGGGAGAAGTTAACAACCACAGGCTACATTAATTCTAGTTGTAAATATTTAAAACTTATTTCCTTAGTTTATGTGAACTCATCATGTGTATTGAGAGTCCTAAAATGAGATGTGCTCAAGTAGTTTCAAGTTCCATTACCTTCATGAAATGCAGAAACAAAGACCAGTTCACCTGAATCACACACATCAAATTGTTCCTCATAGCTTGGCTCCTTTTGACCTTTTAACCTGAGTCTGCTGTTGCACTGATTTTATTTGGATCATAAGGCTACATTCATACAGAGCTGCCATTGCTCCAGTACCACATGTACAACAGCCACCCCAGGTCTAGAATTAGCTGAGCTGTGTGTAGCTGGAGCCTAGGAGAGCAAATTCCCCAGCAAGAGGCGATTCTGCCCAAGGACACACCTTGGGCTTATCTGGGCTCCCTTTTTTTCAGCAGTGGCCATAGCTCTTCTAACTTCCAAATGTTTTCAGCTTAGGGAATTTCAGCTTGATGTGGTTTGTCAGGCTGGTAACCCCAATTTCTCTTCAGAGTACTTAGTCTCCCCTGAAACTCTCTTAAAATTTTTATTCCCACTACGTCTCTAACCATTGCATGAAAAAACATGTTTCTCTTTGATTTGTACCTGGAGTTGCTCTAACATTGTTGCACAGATGTTTGCTTTGTGAGATAAAATCTGTGGCTCATATTTAATTTTACCATGAAATGTGGAAAAGAGATGGCTACTTGAAATGGGATTCTCAGCAGTCATCTTACCCACACTGTTATTGAAACTAACTGATAGGAAAAGCTGGAAAGAAGGGTGTTCAGTAAAAACACTGACTTCTCAATCTAAGGCCACTGAGGCCCCAAGGAAACATCTATCATAGAATCATAGAATCGTAGAATGGTAGGGTTGGAAGGGACCTCTAGAGATCAAGTCCAACCCCCCTGCAAAAGCAGGCTCACCTAGATCAGGTGGCATAGGAACACATTGGATAAGGATTCATAGCCCTTGCTTCTACTCTCTGATCACTTCCATTATTCATTTCCATGCTGCAATAGGCATCATTTCTGCTCAAGAGGAGGAGTGATTTGGCAAAGTAATTGGAGCTGGGATACTAGTCTAGGATGAAGGAAACATTCAATTCTGCCTTAACCTTCCACATTCCATGTCTCCCAGGAGAGTGTTCCAGTCATCCAGCAGCAGCAGATGATTTTGGTGGCAAACTGCTCTCCACTCATTTAGTTGCTGCCCAGGCACTGTGGCAGAGAGCACTCCAAAATATTGATATTTTGTGATGCAGGAGGCTGCTCTGAGCATTCCCCATCTGATGGACTGGGGAACAGCCCTTCAAACTCCCTTCCAAATGCTGCTTCTGTATTGCATGCTAAGCACCCTGTAGAAGTGTTCCCATCACTAAAAATGGCAAAGTCTTAGTCACGAGAGAGACAAAGAGATGAAGATACATGCCAATGGGGTTTCAGTCCTCAACATTCACAGGAGCAGAAGTTCAGGTGTTCACTGTTCACCTGTAAATACTGTGCTACCTGAGAAATCCCAGGATATCCCCAGCCTATAGCTGTCTCTCCAGAAACTGAATGTTTGCCACAGGACCTGAGACACAATTATCAAGCTCGTGCAGACATTTCCATTACGCACTGGAATGTTTCAAAAGGTATTCAATGCCTGAGTGCAAGCAACTGAGCTGAGCCCACTTATGCTTTCCCTCAAGTCAGTGGAACTTTATAGTCAATGTTGGACAGCATAAGACCAGGCATAGGATTAGAGGTCTCCACGTTGCCTAAATACATCAATTCAAATGCTCTTTAGAAATCTATTCTTCCACAGAGCACAACTTTTTCAGCTGCCATGTCTCACATTAAGAATGTATGGTAGGTGTATTGCATTGCTGATGGGTTTTCCCTTTCTCTGCTGTGCTATGTCACTCCACTAGTGAAATGAACATAGAAAGCACTTTACCTGATGTAAACTACATAGAGGAATCACAAACTAGTATGGTCATGATGTTACTTCATTTTTTTCACTACTCTGTTGGCAAGAAGTTTCCTATTGTACTAATAAACCATGCATCTTTAAAGTGCTTGGAGTAAATTTAGATCCTGACAACTAGTGCTCAGCAGAAGAGCACTATTTTCTCTAGGACACAGATCCACAAGACAGACATGATGTCCTCATCGAACTTTTATTCTAAGAGATTTCCAGGCTTTAGTTAAGGATATATAAAGGATGTATCTCAACAGCTTGTGACTAACTGCCTGTGAAGCACATGAGCTTTCCTGGGGCTGAATTTGCTGTTCAGTATGTTCCCAGGGATTTACTGTTCAGGATCATCACAGGGATTTGTTCTTACTTCACAGCTTGATCTGGTCTTTTTGAGAGGCATGGAGAGGATTTGAGCCAAGCCCTTCTAGTCAAATAATATGTTCCACAATTATGTATCTTTCGATGGCCACAAAAAGCACGTCTCCTGCAGAATAGATCATATGATCTAGTTTTAGGCAGTTCAGCAAGGAGCAGGGAGTTGGACTTAATGATCCTTATGAGTCCATTCCAACTGGAGACATTCTGTGATTCTACAATTTTCATTAGAAATAAAGTATCTGATACATTAAGCAGATTTTCTTGGGCATGAACCAGGTCTTATTCCTACTGATGTCTTTATTCTGTAAATGGCTTGAACAAACAGGAGGTGGTATGCCTGGATCATTTACTTTGAATATGTGATATTTGTCATTTACACTGAGTGAGCTTTACCTTAGATCAATACTCAGACATTTCTTGTCCTTGATTAGAACATAAAGTTTAATGAGAGAAAAAAAAAGGTAAAAGTAGATAATAAAGAACAACTCTTCACAGTAAAATTGCATTACCCATGTTACTTACCCCCAAACCTAGACATGAACAAGTTCAATGTCTTTGACAAGCCACAGACAGTTTGAGGCACACAGACATTGTCAAATGCAAACCAAGTATAAACAAATTTCCCCACATCCTTTATATCGCAGCAGCTAGGCAGCTCCAGTTTATAGTTATGTGGTATCTCTGAATTTAAAAAATAAAAAAAAGTTATTTGCATAGACAATTGAGGTTTTTATAAACCACATGGACACAAAATAGTAAGAGTCTCGTTTTCCCTACTTTTCCTTTCACCTAGAAATTATACTCCTTCAGTGTATTTCTGCAGAAACTACTTAAGATTTTCCTTAAGTACCTTTTTGAATAAGGGCCAAAGATCATAAAATTAAGAACTTAAGACTACAGAAATCAAATTAATAAGGTAGTGTGCCTGGGGAAGCATACAAGAAATCACCATAAAATAGTAAGGGTAATGCTTACATACGTATAAAAGAACACAGGGGGTGTGCACATGAGTGCCTATTTGTATTTACAGTCTCTCCTGGAAAGCTGTATTACACAACATAAGCTAGCAGAGCATCCATGAAAGTATTTCTAGAAGACACAATAGAGACCATACATATCATAGCAATATGAGTAGCTGTCCGTAATAATTTCATGCATCAGGTATACTTTCTCTCCCATCATTTGCATTTGATGGCAACTGCTTACAGGACTGAATGCCCAGGGCGTGATGGGCTTTTTGGGAGATACTTGCTGGTACAAGGGCAACACACAATGGGACCTTCACGTTCCTGCAGAGCTAGTTAAAAGCCTCTGACAGGAAAATTGTTGGGCATATTTTAAACTTACACAGAAACACTTTTGTGGTCCTGATCCAGAGTCCACTGAAGCAGCAAAAGTGTCCATTTCCTTTGATGAATGTTGCATTGCCTGTCTTTGGTTCTTTTTTTCTTTTTTTTGGCTAAGTTAATGCCATGGTTGAAGTCCAGCTCTGCCATTCGGTTGTATGACAGCAAAGTCCACATTCACAAAACTTGTTTCTGGCTTCCAGAAATTAATTTTCTACCTTAAAATTATAAGATCTTCAAATAGTCATGGCAGGGGTTGTTCACTTTCTGGTTTTTCAAGGCTATAGATCCAAAGGTACTTACATCCCATTTTTAAGTTGTTCCTACATCCCTAAGTCTCAGAAATTCATTTTGCTTTTGTTAATGAAAACAGGGTCTCTGGCATAGGCACTTGCTCCAAGGATCTAAGGCTTTAACAAAGACATATTCAATGAAAGCACAAGGGTTAGCTTGTGTTGACTTGTGGTTGACTTGTGTTAACTATGCTAAATATAAAGCTGAGCCGTAGATCTAAGGGAAATAGTATCACTGAAGAGTAAATTTGGAAAAAAAATTATTTTCTAAGGAGTATGAATATTTGCTGAGTCAAATAAACTCTTACAGACTGTTTTAGCCAAAAAAAAAAAAAAAAAAAGGAAAAAAGGAAAAAAGTCAACAATGTCAAAACACTCTCAACATTCTTTCAATGAAACGTTATATTTCAGAAACTTTGACACCTTATATCCTCATTTTCCAAATAAGACGCTGAAATTTCCTATTCAGAAAGGCACCTTTTGCTTACAAATTGAACTGAGCTTCAGAAAGGAGATGTTACAAAGGCTTCAATAACCTGTTAATTAAACACGAGGAATTTCCTCAAACCAGTTGGCCTTTAAAACGAAAAATCTTCAAATCCATTGTAAATAGTCATAAGGAAACCCAGAGCTTCTTCGCTGTGAGGGGATGGCTTGGTAGTTTGAAATTATTAGGAAGGATTCCTCTTCCTAAATTTGACTGCCAGTTTTGACAAGGTTTCTTCAATGACCTTGAGTACATTACACAACATTCTGTGCTTCAGCTTCCTTGTTGGAGACTTCCTGCTTCCTACGTCAGCTACCTACTTGGATTGTACTAGGCTTGTATCAAAATCATCTTGTGTCAAGAATATTAATTTACCAGTATGGATTGTCATTTACTTATCAGTTTGTCTGTGACAAAGCTGTCTTCTTACGTCACTGTCACTGTGAAAGTGCAGCTTTTAGCTGTATTTTTAATCCACTATGGACTAGAGGAGTTTGATTGGTGTGTTTTTTCCATCCTTCTAAATAATCAGGTGATTTTTCTAGTGTGTTTGTATGCACTTCTGTTGCCGTTGCAGGCAACACTACGTGGTGGTTCAGGCTGATCTCCCAGCTCTCCGACAGTCGAGGGAAAGGATCACTGCACACACGGTGTGGATGGTGCTCTGTCTCCGTCTCTGTCTCTGTCTCTCGTCTCCGTCTCTGTCCGTCTCCATCTCTCTCTGTCTCTGTCTCTCTCTCTCATTGTTTATGTTATGCCCTTATATCTGCTGGCATAAGCACCTCCTCTATCTCTGCCCCGTGCCAGACCTCTCACCTCCTCTTCACCCCTCGCGTTACAATCCGAGATCTTCCGGACGCCTACTACACACTTCTAAATTGTTTGAGCTTACATTTGCCACACAGTTGAGTTTCCTTCAAAAATAATTGTGTCAAATTGCATAAAATAATAGAATCGTCATTGTACACAATTCTTTCCTCATGGGGGAAGGTCTTTCACATGACCTACTCATGTTCTTCCTTTTTGCTTATCTCACAAGTAAATTAAACAAGTTTCCACAACCCAGCTTTAACCATCAGTAAAAATACCAACCCACCAGCATGGGTCATTACAAGCAAGACCGTGAAGGTCACAGAAGCAAGCACTTGTGCCTAATCTGTGCTCTGAGACTTCTCAGATGTTTTGCATAATCAGTTACTGGGACCAAGCCATAGAACCATAGAATCATAGAATGGTAGGGGTTGGAAGATACCTTTAGAGATCATCTAGTCCAACCTCCCTGCAGAAGCAAGTCACCCTAGATCAGGTCGCACAGGAACACATCCAGGCAGATTCTGAAGATCTTCAGAGGAGACTCCACAATCATCAGGAAGGTATTTGCATGCAATAGGTTTCCAAATTCCTTTTATCTTTGTATCTCACTCGGTGGCCCTCGGCAGCCTATGGGCTGCCAAGTGGCACTTGGACAGGGACAATGTAAGGCCACTGCTCCCAGGGGACTCGTGTGGCATTGCTGCAAGGCAGAGCCCCAGCTCCAAGTACTGCAGTTTCTCAAGCATTTACTGACCAAAACTGTCCCTAGCAAGGGACAGCAACTAGCAAGGAGCAAAAATATTGGGCAATTCCCAATACCCAGCAGTTTCACTTTGTAGTAAATGGAAGCATTTTGCTCCATCATGGTTTAACCCCAGCTGGCAATTAAGCACCACACAGCCACTTGCTCCATCTTGCCCACTGAGTAGGATGAAGGAGAGAATTGGGAGGGAAAAAAAAGTAGAACTTATGGTTTGGGATAAAGAGAGTTGAAAATGAAGTGAAACTAATATTAACACTATACTACTAGTAATAATAATGATAGAATACGCATTTGCTTACCACTCACTTGCTGAGGCATGGTGTTCCCCAAGCAACTCCTCTCAGTTTATATACTACACCTGGATACACCTTTGGCTCATCTGTGTCAACTGTCCTTGCTGTGTTCCCTCCCAGCTTCTTGTGCACCCCCAGCCTCTGCTGGTATGGTAGTATAAGAAGTTGAAAAGTCCTCAACTTAGGATAAACACTGCTTAGCAATAACTAACACATCAGTGTGATATCAGTATTATTCTCACTCTAAATCCAAAACAGAACACTGCACTGTAGCAGCTACTAGGGAGAAAATTAACTCTATCCCAGCCAAAACTAGAACATGCTCATCAGTTATAAGGACCTGAACAAATGTGTTTATCTAGTTTATGCATGGATTGTTTTCCACCATACAAATTACCTCTGGCCACTTTTGCACTGTTCCTAGGATCAGCAAAACTCTCTGGCTGTGCTCTGGTGGCCTCTGCCTCAAGTCTTGAATAAACCAGCCCAAAAACTATTTGTTCTTACATCCCCACCATTAAAGCCACCAAAGCAGTGTGACCAAACCCAAATCACTTTATGGGAGCAGTCCCAGGCAAGCACTGGGCTTCTCAGCCAAGCACCTTGCCTCTTGCTGAGGCTCCAGCCCCTTAACTGCTACTGGAGCATCTTGGGGGCACCAATGAATTTATCTGGGAGGGATAGGCAGAATAATGTTTCTCAGTTTTGAGGATGAGACACTGACACTAGCAGAGCTAAATTACACAGCCAAGGTTGCAGTCACTTGCCTGTGGGAGAGATGGGCAGAGGCACTTCAGCGCTTTCATAACAGAAATGTCTCCTAGAAGCTAAGAGCCTGCATACACATCCTACAGCTTTTCTAGAGCAAACATAAAGAGGTAATTCTTCAGCTGATGTGAATTCAATTAAGCTATTGCAAAACCAAGCAAGAATGACTGCCAGGTATTCGAAATGCCTGCGCATCTTTTCCATTACATCAAGATGAATACTGCTTTCTGCTATAAACACAGGGTCTGGTCACATTCCTATCAAAGTTAACAGGCAAATATCCCATTGACTTTAACAGTAACACAGGGCCTTTGCAAAACAGACAGGGCTCCTTTGTATTTCCTACTAAATATGAAAAAGAAGAACTTGAGTACCAAAGTCTTTGATCAAAAAGAAAACAAACACACCTTACAGGCTTTTTAATAACTTTTTCCTCAATAAAAAGCGTAAAATTAGTCTGAAATTATTATACCTGTTTGAACAGAAAGCATATTTCCTTCCTAGCTAGGCATTATATCATTCAATCTATGAACACAGAGATGTAATATAAAGTAATAAAGAGGAAATACAACATAAAGTAAGATTCAGACATATTAAATTGCTTAATGAAAACACAAGAGAAATAGAGTGAGCAGAAAATATGGTTTCCTTTATTGAGAATAATCCCTTTTCAAATGCTTAATCAATAATAAGGTTCATATTTCCTGACCTGAGATATTTTTTACATTTATTTTTTTAGAACATTATTAAATATCTTTAATGAATATAGATTATCATTTTCATGCAGCCCAGCCTGGTAGCATCCTGGATAGATTGTTTTCTGCTTACTTTGTTTCCCTCCTGCAGCTGAATGTTCCAAGCAGTGCACTTCATAATTTCATTTCAGATCATTCTTGTCACTGAATTCTATCCAGTCAATGTAAACACATATTCACAAATGCACCTAGGGAAAAGGAAATCCTGCAGGGCCATGCTGCCAGTAATTTGGAGATGAGTCAAGTTAACATGGAACATTTGTTATCTCTTAACATTTTAATGTTCTTCTACTGCAAAGCAGATCAAGGTTATTGTAGTCAAATTGCCAGTATTCCCATTTCCGACCCTAATTCACTGCCTATGGGCTAGTAAATATCTGGAGTCTAGCAACCAGCAGACAAGAATGTAAGACTTCCATCAGTGTGTGAAGCCTTAAGCCCATGTAATCCACCATTTTCTGCCTGAGTATCTATGGTAGAGTATGTTTCTGAACCTTCTTACTTCATGGGGTGGCACATCAGAATTAGTACTTAAAGTAGCTGTCACCCTTGGAAAGCTGTGGAGCACTCATCTTCTATCAGGATCCCATGGAAGCTTTACATCTGCCACCCGGCATGGCCACCTTTTCTTCCAGTATGCAACTGCAAGCACCTTGTGCCAGCCCAGCCTATTTGGGTAAGACTCAAACCACTGCATGTAGTTCCCAGAGGAGGAGAGGGGAAAAGCATGGGAAATCTATAAGATGACCTTAACTGTGGTAGCAGCAGGTTTGGAGCCTCCGGGGTGTGAGCAGTCTTGTAGGCTTGTTTTGGACAGCAGATACCGAAAAATGGAGTCTTTGGCTAGCAAATGCAACAGAAAAGTGAAATAGAGATCCTTCTGTTTTGGCACCTGATTGCCAGCTGGAAGGCTTCCAGCATGGCATCTATGCTTAAGCTGTACTTACTCTTTGGCAACTGATCCCAATTTTTATTTATTTTTTTATTCAAAAAAAAAGGCCTGTANCCTACCCCAGACTACTCGGCATATAAGCCCACCACTCCTCTTCCCTGATAATACCTCGTTAAGTGCCTCTTGAGGGATCACTCAAATTTAGTGAGTATCAGCTAAGGTTCCTTAAACTGCACTTTATCAATAAGGAGTGGGAAAATACCAGTGTGCAGACCGTGGTACAGGGTTTAAGCTGCAGTCATGGCCAAGTGGTGAGCAGGCCAGGGAAGATGGAGCACCCCACATGGATCCATGGCAAAGTGGCAAGCAGGTCAGGAGAGCTGCAGCAACCTCACATACTACACATGCCACGTAGCACAAGCTGCAGGGCAGGAGTAGCTCCTGGAGATGGTTTGGACAGTCGTACCAGGGTGAGGGAAGTCACAGAAGGGAGTCAGGCAGTCAGAGCAATGCACTATAATGGACTGAAGTGATCCTATTTACACAGTTGAGTTAAATTTGACTAGTTTCTAAGGTGTATCACTACAGACAGTATGCACATATCACCTGGAACATCATCTGCTTCCATTATAAACCTCTAATGATGGTTTATAAACAGAAATGCGGTCAAGCTGGAAATAAGCTGTCACACAGAATGCTGACATCTCTAAATAGCAAGAGCATCCAAGAGACTTTTTTTGTTCTCATTAAAAACATTGCCCTCACTTTACTCAGAGGAAGTAGAAGTCATAAGAAAAATCAACATTACATTACCTAATCTTTCTCATTTTCATTTTTAATTCCCCCAGCATGAGGCTGGGATAGCTCCACTCCCGAGCACCAAGCACCATGACAACCAACAGACCCATCAGGTATCTGAACAGCCATTCTGATTGTTACCTGGGGAAAAATGTACGCACTGAACGCTCAAACTCCTTTTAAACCAATTAAATATAAATAACTAATACGGTTTGACCTAGATAGCTGAATGCAACGTCTCATAATATCCCAATGTTTAAAAAAAATCCTAAATGTGGCAGCATTTATACACGTTACAGACACTAAGTAAAGTTGCTACAATGAGTTCATCAGTTTTATTATGTTTTAAGTCAAGCTTCCCTCAGATTAAATGCTGTCAAAGTGAAAACTGAATACGGTATTTAAGATATTAGGTACTAATTCTAAGCTATAAACACAAATTGCCATGAACAGTGTAATTCAAACACTTTGAACCTGTGTACTTTTATAAATTATAAACATCAGAAACCTGGATAACTAGTATCTCCAAAGAAAAATGTATTTTAACTTGCCCTTAGAGCTGCAGCTTTTCCACTTTATTAGAACCTAAAGCACACAGGTAAATAACACAGCTTTTAGCAATATTCAACAATGAAACAAGCTGTAGTTGCATACACATTCAGACCTGAACAAGTAAAATAAAGATATATGAATTTCTTGTCACTAGCCATTAACGCTACTTACAAACAGGTTTTCTAACTCAACTGCCAGTCTTGCATTTCTCTTCCATCTTTCAGTTAATTGATATATGACAGAAATGTTATGTGATACTAATGTTCAGTTTGCAGTCCTTATAAATTACGTTATTGTTTTCTCAGATAATCTATTTAAATGTCCTAATGTTTTCCCTAAGAAGCACCATCGTTCTGGCAGTTGGTCTTTGCAAGAGAATGTCAGGCTCTCACTTGAAAAAAAACCGACAAAAAGCTGTAAAACCAAGCCTCACACTCTTCAGCTGACTCCCTCAAAGCTTTCTTTATCACACATGTGTCTCAGCCAAATTTAAATTAATGCCTTTCTTGGTAGTAGAGGAAAAAAAGCCTAGCATTTACTCTCTATGACCTGGGTAAAGATGAAAAGTGTTTAAGTTTTAAAGTTTTAAGCTTTAAAGATGAAGAGTTTGGGGTTCTCTGGCTGATTCTAACTCTACTTGGTTTATTTCTCCTTTTCTCTAATCAGTATTAACTCACTCTACTGCAGCTTCCCTCTCTAACATCTCTCTGGTCTTCTTCTCTCATATTGAATTCCCAAAGCCTTTATTTTATATCTGATCTTATTTTCTTCCCTTAAATCTCTCTCCAAACACTTAATTGCTTTTTCAGTTTCCCAGATAACATCCACAGATGTTCAAACATTAATGGCTTTGCTTCCAGCTACTGACCAGCCATATAAATCTGTTCACACACCACAACTCTCTTCAGGAAAATTGGGTTCAACTCTGCCTCAAACTTCAGTACAAGATTTGTTTGAAATCCACTGATTTAAACCAGTGTGCCACTAAAAACATAGTTGTTGATGCGAAACTACCACCTTTGTGACCCTAATGTTTTGACACATTTGAATTTGTCAGGAAGTCCAAAACAAATGAATTTCATTTGTATCTGGGAGACAAATAAAATTCATTTGGATAGAGGTTTCCTCATAAACTAATTCCACTAGACTCACTGCTGCCTTTCATCTGGTACCACGCTCATTCATCTTTTCCTCAGAAACAGGAAGAGGAGGCTGCTGCTTCTGCCATCCCTCATTCAGACTACATGAGCTCCACCAAAGATGAACGAGTTGGCTTAAGACTGGAATTTGGCCCACAGAAGCTAGTGAAATCCCCTTTTTCTCTGGTGAGACTCTTCTACACTCACAGAAGTGCATCAGAAAGAAGGACTGTAGGAAAACGTAATTAAACTGCTTGTACATGTTATGCTCTGTAGAGTGTTCTATAATCTGCTACGTTCCTATTCCTCTGTTTCATGACAGCTTAAGTGGGGGAAAAAAAGATAAACATTTAAGTAACATGTGAGACTATTTCTCAAGGTCACTCCAATTACTTATTATTAGAACTATTTTTTTGTTTGCTTGCAGTTGTTGCGAGAGAATTCCTTTCACTGAAGTATTCCCTGACTGTAGTTTCCAATAGAAAATCTATTAGCTGCAATTGAATCAAGACTACCAGCTATGCTCAGCTGCACTAGAGAAATGTACATTATCTGGCCATCCCTTGCATGTTATTCCTTTTTTTTTTTTTTAAGTTTAGATTAGTATTTGAATGAGGAACAAGGGAGTATAATGCTGAGAGGAAAAATACCCAAAAGCAAAAGCATCAAATAATCCCTGCTGAAGAGATTTCTACACAAAAAAAAAAAACCAAAAGAGAACTGGAGAAACAAAGCCCCATATATGACCCAGGGTTAATTGCCCTAATCTATGAAATATTTGTATGTTTCTAGGAGCAGAAGAAGTGTGACAAGTATGTTTTCAGCAAATGAGGAAGACTGTGTGACACACAAGCACTATTAGCCACAGCCCTTGGAGACCCAAAGCAAAGAGATCCCTGCTCATATGAGGAGAGGCAGGTAAGTAGGATAGTAAACGTAGAAGCCTAATGAACAACAGGATTATGGTCTGACATTGCAGGGAAAAACAAACAAAAGCAAACAACGACAGTAAGTAATGTCAAGAGTAGTGATATCATCTGCATTAGATGCAAAGGCAGCAGTATCCAGTTCTGAAAATTCTGCATTTTGGTACTAACTATTTTTGCTGAACCATCTCTGGAATTATGTTCCCTTTACATGCTGGCAATACTGCTGATAGACTTTCATTTGGGGATGTTGGCAAAAAAACAATGGAAAAGTTGACAGATAGGTAACGTAGATGGTCTCCTTCTGGATATCAACTACGCACAGCCAAACTCCTGCCAGCCCACACAGCTCCAGCTCTGTGGTCAATACTAACTGCCCTGTCCCTACCAAAAATTCCTTTGCAGTTTTTCAGCACTTGGCAAAATGCTCTACTTCAAAGTTACAAACAGAAGTTACTTTATTCAATATGCTGTCGCTTTTCCTACTTTGCTGTTGCACAGGATCACCAAGCCAGAGGTCACTGTGCTTTTCCCAACTTGTCAGCCGTTTTTGTTGGGCCAGCCTCTGAGCCCCGTTTCACACCTGCTCCATTAGATCAGGACCACGCAGTGACCACATGAAAATAATTAAATGAGAAACTCCTTACCTTCCTTTGGAGATACAGAACCAGGCATTCGGTCAGAATAATTCCAAGGAGAGGACACCTCCATTTGAGTTTGTGAGAAGCCCTGAGCCAGGCTGTTGAGAGCACAGGATGGGACAGATGTGTCAGCCAAGCTTCCTAAACCATTCAGTCTCAAGTGGGCATTGTAGGAATACAATGCACTGCTGTGCCACGTTTGCATTTCAAAGACCGATCATGTGTATCTCACTCCCTTACTAAGTGAATGCAGACCACAGGAAAACAAGATCTCGACAGAGCTGTTTTGTTTTCTTGCATCACAGCAGGCTGGTGTTACACTTTCTCTGTCTCTTACCTTCATCAAAGCACTCAGTCTGCCAGTAAGAACTTTCATGTGGGGTTCAAATGAGGGGAAAAGGAGGCTTAATTCAGTGTTTGCTTTGTGCAATGTATGTGTGAGAAAAGAGTCAATTTCTGCCACATTTAAGGATATAGACTTTGGCATCTGAACTTTCCTCCTCCCCTCTATCAGCCCAATGCTACTTTTCAATGTGCTGTTTTCTCTCCATGTTCCTTTGCAGCACACTATTCCACTGCCATTCACACTGTCACAAGAATCATCAGATAGTAAGAGCATTCCATGGGCGGGGTTGTTAGCCTTGCAATAACTTCTGGAGACACAGACATATGGTTTGATTAATCCATCATGTATCTTTAAGCAGCTCTTTTCCCCTTTGTGCTCTTAGCTGCCTTCCAAGGCCTCAAGCTAAGACTTCACGGTGCTGAGAGGCTATAATGCACATCTTTGTTTTACTTAGATCAAGCAGTGAGGAAAAAGTTTTATGTCTCTACAAATATAAAAACACCTTTTCTAAGTATTTCACTATCTTCTACAAGATCTAGGAATGACAAAACTTACTCCCTGGTTTGTGAGACAGGTATATACACAACAACACTCCTGTTCAAAAAATCAACCTCAAGACCCACTGTGACAATGTGGGGTTTGCCACGCAGAAAATGGAAGATTGCTAGCTTCCAGTGAGTGTCATCTCTTTCTCCTACCCCTGGAAGAAGCCAGTAAAAAAGCTGAGAAATTATTTACAGTCCCATTTACAGTGTTTTATTCTGTCTTATAGCACAATGCAGTTAGAAGCTGGGGGCTGCGGGAGGGGGTGAGACATGTCTCTATTACCTTCTTACATGATAAAAGAGACAGACTGAGAAAGTAAAAGTCAAAGAAGATATGCTACTTGAGTTGCACATAATAATATAACACAAGCAACACTTTTTGACATTTAGAAGTATGGACACACTTCTCTTCCTACCACAAATGTCTGTGTAAATGGAACCAGCTTGTAGCGGGAACCACAAACTTGACCACGAACACCAGCTTCTACTAACGGCAACTGCCTGTTGTACGTGCTGTTTACTGACCTATTGCATAAACTGCATTTATTTCTATTTATCAAAGTTGTTTATGTGAAACTAATTAAAACCAACAAGATTGTTGTTTCACAGTCACTAACACACAGGCAACAGAAGTGTAATTTTAAAGATTTGTTAAATAAAACACTGGCTGGGGCAGGGTGTCAGGTCTGGCTGCCTAAACCTGCACTTACTGTAAGGGTACAGGATCAGGTAGACTTGTCAGTACTGCACACCAGTGAGAATTAATATAGTCAACTTCTGAGCTGCCACCAGCAGCAATAAAGAACAGAGAATGACAATAAGCCTCACACATAAATACCGATTAAATTTTTTGCAGAAATCTGAGCTTCTTGTTTCATGGTGTTTTTACAGACTACACTTCATATCCATTACATTACAGGAAGCAGTTATGATGCAAAAATATTGTTACACTCACTTTTATGTTTATGTTATGAAATGATGCAAAATGAAAGGAAAATACTGTTTCAGTAGACCACTGAGACAGTACAGCACTTCAGGTGAGAAAAATAGCCCAGACTCTGGAGCATTCAAAAATCTTTCCTATGCACAATCATGGGTTTTATTTAGATATTCAGAGAAAGGAATATTCTGCTGCAAGAGACATAGATGTCATTTGTTGCTGGGAGAAACGTCTTTTATGCATGCTTGTATAAGAGAGCTTTATGTGTCTCTGACATACCATTTACCTGATTTGCCATAAATATATTGCTTCTTCAGCTACCTTGAAAACAGCAACAAAAACCAGAGACACAGTGAGTCAGTCAGTCAGTCACAAGAGCACATACATGTTACTGCCTCACAAGTAGCTGGAAGGCTGATGTTTCTGTTACAAGAGAAAATAATTAAAGCAATAGATTGGAATTGCTAATTTTAACTCTGCCTAACCCATTCCAAACAATACAAAATTTCTCATGTGATTTGAAAATTACTATACATTTTCAGTGAGTGAAGGACACAGAGAGGCAGGCACAGGTCTTTTTATATGATAGCAGAGTATTTATATCATGTTATTATCATTTGAGAGAGAAAGAGAGATATCTATCTGATGCATTGGTTTTGATAAGAAGGAAATAGGTGATTTATTCTTCAGTGAATAGGTAACATGGATAGACACGTATTTTGCTTAGAGCTTCGCAACAAATATACTTGCATGTCTTCTTCTCTGAGAGTTGGCGATGTAATTTATAAAGCTTCACTTCAGAAACAGCAAGCCTAATATTCCTAGTAAATGTTTAGGAATTTTGTAGTGCTGATGACATAACATATCACTCCAAATATGACCTAGAGGCACTGCAGTGGCAGTATGGGAGACAGAGTATCTGCAGAGCCTCCAGCACGTGTAGGAGCAAAGAGGAGGTGAAGCACAAAACTCCTTTCCCTTTTGCAGGTTCACATTGCTGACTTTTCCTAAAATGCAGGATTAGCTAAGTGCCAGTTACACCAGATCTTACAATGCAGGGAAACAAAAAGGATGTTTTAGCTGAGGCAATAATGAGAGATTCTTTACATTTTTCTTTACTTAGAGAAACATTTTGGAAGAGCCATCTTGCAACCGAGATCAAAGTTGTAAGTGAGGTAGATACAAGTTTCCATCTGTGTTAAGTGAAGACTCGTGGGAAATGGAAAAAAAAAATCTTATTCTCTTGCAAAATAGAATACACCTGGGAAGCCTTTGGAGACTCTGGACATAGACTAGTGCTTTACTCTGTTAATATAGCCAGAAGTTTCCCACCTACATGTTTCTACAGCATGAAGAGGAACAGGTACCATGGTAACATGCACAGATCCTTTACATCTTAAGTTATTTAGAACAAGCAAGTTTGAAGCTTCCTTATTCATTCTCAGAGGAGTTGTCTAAGGAGTTCAATATTCTCAGTTATGTATTTTTAAGCAAAACACTTTAAATTATATCAGTAGCATGCCAGCTGATGGGTGTTTTATGCCCTGTTCTTATAAAAGCCGTTCAACTAACTGTGATTCAGTCTTTGGGGATGCTAGGAAGTAAGGCTTTAGTTAATGAACTACGCAGTTACCACTGAGGAACCCCTGCACACATCTCCAGCAACACAATTTCCACTTTCTTTGTTCAGCAGACAGCAGCATGGTCATTAGAGAGCATAAGAAAGAGTTTCCCAAAATTTAATAGGCTTCTCCTTTCTACATCTGGCAGTAACTTGTCCACAGTAAGCCTTTGTGGATGACTGTGGACCCACCAGCATGGGTTTGTTTTACTTAATATAGTTTTCCTCGTTTTTCAAACTAGCTGAACTTTTTGCATTCCAAGAAGATGCTTTGAAATGTCCTACCATGTACATCATCTAGAGTTGAAAACTTGAGATTTATTTTACCTGGTGCTGAATTTTTAAGTTTCTTCAACCAGAGTCTCCCTTGCCATCAGGTAAGGCTGGCAGGTCCATCATCAGGCATAGGTATTACTCTCAGGTAAATTGTGTCTTTGACAATTGGACTGTGAAAATCAAAGGTATGGCCTAAAGATGATTCTGCTTTGGTTCTAATTTGTTCATAACATAGAGAAGAAGGAAAGGGATGTTTCTTCTCTCTTTGTTAGACCCAGTTACATAAACAATTGGAAATTCTATGTTTACCAATCTGATATATTTTGTAAGACAGACTGTTCCATAACACACTCATCTAACCCAATTATATGCTGGTTTACCTTTTCATGTGTATTTCTTTCTTCCTAATGACAAGCTAATCATTGCACTCTGCACTTGTTCAAAGCAACCTCTTGGACAAATCTTGCTTAAGAATTTTGCCAAACAGTAGTTCTATTTTAATAAGCCAGCTACCAAAAAGACAACAAAGTAAACAGGAAAAGCTCTTCTGCAGCCAGACTCTGGGCTTTTTAGTTGTCTCTGAGCATAAAAAGGTTAGTACCTGTGTACACATCCATGCATGAGGGAGAACAAGCTCAGATTTAGTTGTCAGTGTGTATATGTGCATACCACAGTGTGAAATTTTAAAAACCTCATAAACAAGGCTTTGCAACTTTACTTTTCACCAGAAAAGCTCAATACACACAAGAGCTACCTTTCTCATAATCTGCTCTCACCAAATGACCTCAACATAACTTATTCTACTTACTGAAAATTTTCATTGTTGATCAGTTTAAAATTGATCACACTTTTCTTCTTTACTGTTGCAATAATGGCTCTGTAGCTGAAATAAAAGGGTTTCATTCTTATCAATAAAAGGAACACAGTCATATTCATGTTATTTCTCTCATATTGTAGAGTTATAAAAGTAGAGAAGGAAAGTGAGGGAGCAGGTTGCCACTCTAAAAATTTCTATTTTTTATTTAAATAGAAGAAACAATTCACAGAGTGTGGCTACCCAGTTCTGTCAGTTTCTGCTTTTTCTGCTTTTATTCCATTTACATTTTACTGAATAAAACTGTCTTCTACTACATCTGCATCTCTATTTGTCCCACTAAAGCAGTATCCTGCTGGCTGTGACATAAAGTTACATTGAGGTCATTGATAGCTCAAGGTGTTCGAGATCTCAGATTCTAAACTAAGAGATACCAAGACAACTGCTGTACTCCTCTTACCAGAGTACATTCCACATCACAGTACCCTGGGCAGGCCCTTTTTTCACCAGGTGGTTATACTCCAAACCATTTGTGACCTTGCCTGTTCAGAAATCATGTTGTTGACTTGTGGGTAGGAAACTCCCTAATACCTGAGCTGTACGCATATGCACACTGCTAGCTAAGGCCATGCTCCCTTAAAGCCAGAGATGACTCTTTCAGTAGTACTGATGGGAGTTGGAATGGATCCTTCACTCAGCATACCATGGCCCACAGAACCAACAGTATTTGTAAGCTACTAAAGTTGAAAACACCCTCCAGGTATCTCTCTCAAAAAATATATTTTCTATTCCTTGTGGACTTTTCTTTGTAAAACAGTAGCAAAGTTACGAACTGCATTGGAAAGGGCAGAGCCATACTTTAAGTATTTGATGCTTATATTCCATGAGTCCAGCAGGGGTCATATGAGGGACAGTGACTATTTTTTATTACTTTTTCCCTTCATTCCCTCATTTTTCCAGGCACTGCAGAGCCACAGAGGTACACATTGGGAGTCAGAATAGCTCCAAGGAGCCTGGCTCGTTCCCTAGGTTGCTGTCCACGATGCAGAGGGATAAAAAGTGTACTGTCCCTTCACCACCATACAAGCCTTGATGCAATTTGTCTCTAAGGATGTTGGGCCAGGACTTTGGTGACATGCAATTCCACATGGCCATGTTACTCTAGCAAAGTACCTTGTCTCCTACTCTATCCATGCAATATTCCCCACAGTGAAATACCATAGGGCTGAGCTTACTTCCTTACCTATTGGGAACTCATGACTATAGAATTCTTGGTGTCTTAATCCTAACACTGTGCGGAGAAGGGTTTTGTTATTTAAAAAATATTCCCAAAAGTATCAATTAAGTAGGTCAGTCTCTTACCTAAACAGCATATTTCCTTCACCTTGCAGTAGAGCAGTTACTAGGCTGCACTTTCAAGCAGTAGTTTACTATTTAAGCTATTTGTCTGCATTAAGCTTACAAATACATGTGTGGCCTTTATCAATCTCTGGCCTTCTCCATCATTGGTTTGGCCTTGCAAGTGCAAGCTACTACCCAGCCTTGACTCCAATTGAGCTCACCTGAGCTGAGGATCTCAAGCATCTTACAAGAGATACACTGTGCAAATCATCCTTAGGCCCTTTGTATAAACTTTTCCTTCTTTCTTGCCCACATCTTATGGCCCCCTGCTTTTCAAGGGATACCTCTGAAGGGAGGTCAAAGTTTTCTGTCACATCTTGACAAATTCATAACGCATGTGTAGTTCTACTTCATGTCTGTGTAGAATGAGTGTAAGATTACATGCCTGAGTGTAAGATTACTGCATAATCTCTATTTTACATTCCTCAAACTCAGTTTTTTAAAAATGAAGTTCTTCTTTACATTGGTTGACATTGGTTGTAATTTCTTTTCTCAGATCTTAGGATTTAATAGTCCAATTTCTACAGAAGATCTACCCCTTAGAACTTTATTCCCAAACACTGAGGCTTAAGTTTGCTTTGAAATATCACTTGCATTTATTTTCTTTTACTTTTTTTTTTTTGGTGTAATTTCTTTTTATTCGAACAGTTACTTAGTTTCATTTTCTGCACTGTATATATTTTGTTCTGTTCCCATCACCCAAGCACATATTTAATGCTTAGCTATAAATTTGCATTTGCAGGTGTATTTCTGCCTAAAGAATTAATGGTGCTTTTGATAATATATACTCCAAAGGTATATTATTTTGAAAAACTCTTTTGACCTACTTGCTTCCATAATGTTTTGAGGTTTCTGTCAATGTGATTTCTCTTTATCATTTTTCTTCCCTTCCCTTCACCAGAGGCTGATTTTCTTCTAACAACCTATTTCATTTCAATTCAGTAAAATTCCCTTTATTTTTTAATTTTCTTAAGTTATTGAAGTCCCCAGATTCCAAAAACATTAATTTTACATTTTGTCAAATAGAAGGAAGTTCAGTAGATTCAAATAGAACCAGACTGAATAATCTTACCCGTGTAATGTCCTTTTTCCTTCACTTTGAAAAATTCAGCAACTGTGGATGAAACTCTTGTTCCTATGACAGGTTGAAAAGAAAACTAAAGTAAGTCTTATTTCATTAGATCTGAAATATAAAACCTTTTGTCACTTTTCAAAAAAATAAAAATTATTCAAATCTCTAAGTAACATGCAGACACTCCTGATCTATCTAGTAGGAATTTTATTTTACAAAGACTTCAATCTTGCAGTTCAGTCAGAACGGAAGAGCCCTTTCACTTCCACTGAAAGCCAGTGAAACTATTAGGCCTAGGCTTACAGAGGCACTTTAAAAATACAGACAAGCACATAGTAAGATCTTTTAAAATGTCCAGAAAGTGAATTCCCATTCAAAGAATTTCATTCCAGTTATTTCAATATCCGTAACCAACTCATTATATTTTAAATTAAACAAGCCAAAGACATTGAAACGTGGTTTTGGTTTTTAGAACAAAAAAAACCAAAAAACATAAAGAATTGAGATTTCTGTCCCATTAAATAATAAAAAAAAAAGGCTACTTTGTGGAAGGTTGTAAAGGACCTCTGAATCTGGGGGAAAATGATTCATCCCTATGAACTCTGACATGCATTCAGAGATGTCCTGAGTACCACATTGTGACTTTTACTCCCTAACAATACTGAGTGCACAGGTTGACAAAGCAGCAAATGGCCAAATTTCACATCTGCACATACAACCTCTATACCAATAGAGAATTAAGGTTGCAATTGCTAATTTCAGTTGTTGAAAAGATATTATTTTCTTGAAAGGCAGAATAGGTTCATAGTCAATATAAGATACTTTTAAACACAGTATTATAAATACACCAATTCAGATTCAGGTTATTACACTGAGATTGGTGATTTGCTTTCTGGTTCCAGCTCAGAAACCACTGCATTTGGCTTCAATTCTCAAGTTACTTTTCAGAGACTATGAGAAAAGTTTTAATGAGTCCTAGCCGATACTGGATCCAATCCAAACTCAGAACTGGTACTTGCAGTATGAATTCAATGTTCCTTAGAACTACATTGAATTCAAAAGTTCGGTTAAATAAGGCACCATCTATTCTAACTGGACACACTACGAATGGTTATGTAATGATAAACTATTAAAAATTATCACTTGCCAAATATAGAAAGATTTCTGTAAATACCACAGTGAATTTACCTTGGAAGGAATGAATGTCTAGGAACCAACTGCAAACAAAACTGACAAGCACAGGCACGGGATAAGAACTCCTGAGTTATCTCAAGCTAATTCCGTAAATCACAGTGTAATTTACACTGCAAATTTAGAAAGTTGCTAAATTAGCAATCTCACTGGAAATCTTCTTTCCTCTGCAATTAGCCTTAACGTTAGCTCAAATTCTTTTTGTAAATCTATCCTGCAGACACAAGTGTACTGGAGATAGTGACACCAGTCACGTTGCTGGGAACTGAGCAAGCATAGCAGCTCTCTCCTAAACCGTAACTCATAAAAAGCAAGCAATTTTACAGCATAAAAATGTTTACTGTGGTGGTTTAGCCCTGGCTAGGTGTCAGATGTCTACCAAGTCATTCTATCACTCCTTCTCCTTAACTAGACAGGAGAGAGAGAAATATAACGAGAGGTTTTTGAGTCAAGATAAGGACAGGGAGATCACTTAGCAATTAGCATCACGAGAAAAACAGACTCAACTTGGGGAGAAACAGTTTAATTTATTAATGAACAATCAAAACAGAGTAGGGAAAATGAGAAATAAAAAACAAGTCTTAAAACATCTCCCCCACCCCGATGTTCTTCCAAGGACTCTCCTTCCTTCCGCCACAGTGGTGCAGGGGATGGGGGTTATGATCAGTTCATTACAATTGGAGTTTGCTGCTGCTGCTTCTCAAGGGGAGGCCTCGTCACACTTCCCACTGCTACACTGTGGGTCCTTCCCAAGGGGGATAGTCCTCCACGAACTTGTCCAAAGTGGGTCCTTCCTATGGGCTGCAGTTCCTCACAAACTGCTCCAGCATGGGGCCTCCCAGGGGATAAGCTCCTCACACCTTGCACCAATGTGTGTCACCCACCAGGAGAACTGTCCTTCAGGGACAGACTGCTCCAGCCTGAGTCCCTCACAGGATCACAAGTCCTGACAGCAAAGCTATTCCAGCGTGGGCTCCTCTCTCCCCACACACTCCCAGGTCCTGCCAGGAACTTTCTCCAGAGTGAGCTTCCCACAGAGTCACAGCCTCCTTCAGGCATCCACCCGCTCCAGCGTGGGGTCCTCCACGGGCTGTGAGCGAGTCTCTACTCCCCCGTGGCCTCCATGGACTGCAGGGGCACATCTGCCTCACCATGGTCCTCACCACAGGTCACAGGGGTCTTTCTTCCAGGGCCTAAGCACCCTCCTCCCCCTCCTCCACTGACCTTGGTCTCTGCAGAGATGTTTTCACATTCTCACTCCCTGTTGCTGCTGCAGTTTAGCAACCGCACAGCAACTTCTTCCCCTTCTCAAATACGTTATTCACAGAGGTGTCACCTCAATCACTAATTGGCCAGGCCTGGGTCAGCTGTGGGGTCCATCTTAGAACTGACTGGCAATGACTCTATCAGCTACAGGGGAAGCTTCTGGCAGCTCGTTGTTTAAAGAAGCCTCCTGTTACCAAAACCTGGCCCAGGCAAAACCACCAGAACTTAACATTGTGATTTAAGGAAATAAAAGTGCAGAAATTGCTTTTGCAAACTGACTTAGATGGGAAATGGATTAGAAATATTTGAGAATTGTTCTTTCTTAACAAGAAAATTTTATCTATATAAATTGTTGTAATTAAGTACTGTATCTCCTGCACCACTGATAGGAAGCTAAAATTCCAATGGTTAAGGCAATGAAGGACTGGACACTCCAGTTCATATAGACTTTTACTATCTCTTTATAACTGATTGAGAATATTTTCTGATTTATATTTATTTAAAAGAAAAAAAAAGTTTAAACTGTGACAAATATTTCATTGTCCTCATACAGCTCACTGCTGCCACTTGTTTGGAAAAATGAAAGGTAAGTTGAAAAATGCACCTTTTCCATTTTCATCTCTAATTGAATTCTCTCTTGACCCCCTTATTCCCCATGGCTGTATTTCAGGTTTTGATGATAAGAAAAAGAATTTTGTATTTGGATAATACAATTTTCTCACTTGCCTTCAGCGACCTTCAGCTCAATTTCATCTCCCCAGAGACACTGTATATTATAGAATTGAATCAAATTCCTTATTCATAGGAAAAAAGTTCCAATTTAATCTGAATATTCAGCATTTTACACTGGTCAGGGTGATGGATGGCAAATTGAAATGCTTTTGGTTCAGGTAATCAAATGGTAGAATTCAGACTTGTATTGAAAAAAATAATGAAGTCTATTCAATATTCTCATAAGGTGCAAAAAATGCACATTACATGGTAGAACTGAGGCTTTTTCTTATTACCTAACCAATAACATCTCCATTGCAAGAAGTATAGCAAAACATTAAGAATTTATGTAGGTTAGAACATGTGAAAAGCAGCTACCGTTGAGGGAAAATGTGAGCACCTTTCTAAGAGTGCTCAAACGATTGAGTACAAAACTGGGGAAAAAAAACAGATCTGTTCCCAGTATGTACCTCCAGTGTTCCATGTTGGCTTACTGAAGTATTTTAATATGTTTTTAAATGCTTTTAGGAACAGAAACACAGCCTTTTTTATCACTTTGAGACATCAGATATACTAAACTGCTGCAAGGCTTCATTTCCATCCCCAAATGTTTTGCCAGGTAGCATTATCAGGTATCATATTAGCTCCAAAGGATTACCAGCTTCAATTTGGAAAGCTGTCTGGCTGCTGTTGAAGTTCAACCCCAACACAACAATTGATTTGAACAACTTCAGCTTGGCACCACCCTACTGATGCAGCATGCTTGGACATTTGGACTTGGACAAGGAAAACAACAGAGCAATGATGCTGCATTAATATGGTTTGGTTTAAAAACTACATCAACAGTTCCTCTCTTCATTTCTCGAGATGCATGGAGTTACCGTGTTTGGGTTTTAAATACTTTGTCAAAGTTATTTCTTTCATATTTATTTGGAGTATTTAAGCCACAAGGAATGCTTAACTGTAGGCACCACTAGCATTTAATTAAAATGTCAACGCAGCAACCTAAATGTTAAGGCACTATGCTAAAAATTAAAGCCTGGGCTGCCTTTACTGACTGCACTGCTACTCATGCAAAAGAGAAAGCTTCCTCCATGTTCATGTTCTCACCTCACACATGTGCACCCAGTGCACAGCCCTTATCCAGGCCCAGCTATGAAGGGAACTCCTTCCCCTTAAGAGTCACTTCCTCATACCTGGCACAAGTGAGGTGGCCTTCACAACAAGGGCAGAACATTTTTTTCCTTCTGCCATATCACAAGCAGCTCACAACGACAGAGCTCCAACTCAAAGTTCCTATGTGGAAACACAGAGCTCTGCATGATGCTGGGCATGCTCACTGGGCACTTATTCTCTGTAAACAATCTGTCCATGGAGTTTACCTCAACAGCTTATGCAGTTTCACAGCCACATGGTAAGGACAAGATGTTAGGCACGTGAAAAAAGCAGAAGCACTCTCAGGACCAGGGTAAGTACTCAGAGTATCAAGGATAGCAGGTACATTAGAAACATTCACAAGTAGAAATTTCTGAACTAATTCTTCCACATTAACAAACTATAGCAGGAAATGGTGAACACTAGAAAGAACAGTAATTTGAGATCCACCAGCATGGACATAGCAGAAGAGCTGGACCTCCAGAGACACACAGATATATTCATTTAGGTCAAGCCTCAGACTTAAAAAAAACCCACATTCTTTAAAAATTTGCATTTTTCAAACCTAGCCCTGCAAGAGCAATGTAGGAAACAAACATTACGTGGCACTGTGCTGGTGTAAGGGCAGTTCAGCAACTGCCACTACAAGGTACACTGCTGAATACGAAAATACAGCCCAATTACTGTTCACGAGACTCTTACCTCTTCTAGACTGTCAGGAATGGAAGTCATTAAAATGCATTCTTTTAGAGGTTAAAGTGATCAGATACCAAATAGATATACAAAGGAATAAAGTATGGGGTATTTTACATAATCAGAAACACAAAAATGAACTTAAGATGTCATAGAACAGCATGTGATTTTAAGGTAATTCAAGTAAAAGCTTGTATTTTGTCCTGAATAGGATGGGAAATAAGCACAGACTTCTGCCTAACCTGTTAGCTGCATTTCAAGGTCCAGAACACTAAAGACATTTGCTGCATGAACTTAGTCCTGCTGACATTTATTTGGAAATTCTTTTGTGAATGCCTCTGTGGGAATATAAAAAGTGTAAGACAGACATGTGACAGATTTTTTTACTACACAGTAGGAAAGGAAATTAGAAAAATGCTTTAATTTTGTTGAAAAGTTGCGTTCAGCTCTTGATCATTCCAGAAGAGTTCTTAGTACTCTTCCTTGTAGAAGGGCTAGGTGTGAAGTCAAGACAGTAAGGCCACATGAGGAGGCACTTAAAAGTCAGGAAACACATGCATTAAAATACTAATACAATCTGGTTTCGTGTTACCATGGGGACTATTCCCAAAGGCTGTATTAGTATGTAGACACTGAGCCCTGTGGGAGAACTTCCACAACCAAGGGATACCAACTGGCTCTTCTCAGATCAGGAACCCAGATCAAGCCAGAGAAGTCTGCATTGCCCTGATAAATTTAGCCCTTGTGACTGCTCCCCATACATTCAAATTATATTCTTTAGCCTCAATTGTTTTGCCCAGGACATTATGCAAGATTTGTCTTCTTTTGGCTCGCACTTTTCTCATTTCCATAATAGTCCCATATTGGACGTATATCTTGGCAGTTGCTGACTGCTGTCACGTTTGCTTCTTTTTTCAGCTGGTAATATTAAAAGCTAAACATTAATTATGGGGACTATTTCTCTAACCTTGTCTCTGGGACAGAATATTTAGTTGGGAATAGTATAGTCCATCACAGCTGCAGTCTATTTGGTAAGTGCTTCTTAAAAGCCAGACTACTTGTCTGCTGGGTACGCTGTCTCTCTGATGACTTGGGGAGTTGGGGGCTCTTAAAAGGAGTAACTTGGCTCAAAGCAGCCATTTGGTAGTATGCCTCAAGTGCCTTCTTCAGAGAGAAGGACAAACATTGTCATGACAGTGCGGACAATACTCTGGCCCGGCATTCAACAGGCTTTTGTTCCTCCTCTGTACACTAACCCAGAGAAGGTGGAGAGGAGCAGAGGTTCCCATTTCAGCTGGCACACCACGCATTAGTTGCTGATACGCTATATCTTGTTCACTGGGAATGTAAGCCAGCTCGGGTAACAATTTAATAAAGCAGCTGAAGCTAATGCCATTTTTTGGCATCACATAAGAGAGTTTGTTGTAGGGTCACATATATGCATATAAGGGGTCATGTACCAGCAAATTTTCAGGAAATAGTAGACATGCACATTATTAGACTGAATTGCTGCCTGGCTCCAATATCTGAAATATGTAACCAACTCTTAACCCCAAGTCTCTGTGCTTTGATGCATTTAAATCACAAAAACATGTAGGTTTTTCGTGTCTTAAACGAAGTTTCTGGAGTAGGAAAAGAATATCAAGGATGTAGCATCAGATCCTATAAAGAAAAACTTGAAGAGCGATACTGCTGGAATTAGTGTTGCTACTGACACAATATTTAGATTAAAAAACACTTATCAAAATCTGAGGTTGCTTCTAAAGTCTTGACTTTAAAGAAATTAATCTGAAGCTCGTATACTTTTTTTTAATTAGGATTTTTGAGCCATTAATTTTCTATTTCCAAGAATTTATTTGCAGTCACGAAGGCCCTTTTTAACATATACATTTAATGGAAGATAATATTGTTTCATAATCATAGGACTCTGGAGCTGGAGCTTTATAAGAAAAACACCAAATCTTATTAAACTTGTGATAAAATTATTGGTGTTGGCAACCTTGCAGACATATGCCTAGAGCTGGACAGTGTTTTCCTCCTCTAACTACTGTAACTAAAAGGACTTTAATGAGAGCAAAAGAATGTGGCTCTGTCTGCCCAAATCTTTTGGAATTTTCACTTTTTCCTAATGAAAATGAAAACAAATACTTTTCCTTTTTTTTTTTTTTTTCCCTGTAAGCTTTTATGGACATCTGAACTGACTTTTGTAATGAAGACGGATTAAGCGAACTCAGGGAAATTATAAATGTGGTTTGTATTAGCGTACTAATTAGCTCATAAATTTAGGAATAGTTAATCGTTTAGTTTTGCTGGATGAAAATAGCGGTCAAATCACAGATCAGATCTTGGAACTGGAGTAATGCAATGCTGAATTAAAAGCCTCTGAGCACAGGCATGTGATCCCATAGCATTGTGAAAACTGAAAAATTTGCCACTGGCTTTGAAGAGCACAAGATGAATTTAAGCAAAGTTGTAAAATATTACTCAAGCAGCCAGACACTTAACAGATAATAATAATAATAAAAAAGGATTTATTAGGTGTGTGCTTCTCATTCGGTAATCCAACAATGAACTATGTTAATCATTTTTTAGTTCAGTGACCTAATTAGAGCAGTGGTAGCTAGCATAATCCTGAATTTTACTGCAGTGTCCATTTAATGTATATACATATGCACGTAGATATTCAAAGTCAGTGCCCTAGAAATATACATAGATATACATGTTATTTTAGAAACAGTTGTGGGTGCCAAGTGACAAAGATACATTTCCCCATTACATGATATACATTTCTTTAGAACTGGCAAAGTAGAAAGATTGTACAGGCACTATCTGTTTTACACTGACTCCTTGATAATCTGATGGAAGACCGCTGTGATGAAATATGCAGAAATGTGTGTTCTGTCCCAGGAAAACAAGTTTAGACCTCAGTTCTGGGTCATAACCAGCTGGTGGAGATGCAAGAGCCAAGCACCAGGGATTGGTTTACACTATAGTAGCAGACAAGTAGATGGTAGATATGACACTGCAGGCTGCTGAATGCAATAGCTCAGAGTCTCCTCTGCCTTTAATGGTTGCACCAGGACAAGGTTAGAAGAGAAGTGGGCTTGGTAACACTCAGTGTGGAGAATGAATGGACTCCTATTCTCACACCCCATAAACATCCTCATGCACACCTTGTTAACCACCACCCTAGAGACTGCATTTTGAGCAGTTTTCCATAAACTCCATGTGACCTGGATACAATGCTAGATAAAATCATTGGATAAAATATGGCACTAGAAGTATGTGAACCTGGGATTAGAAGATCAGGGTGACTTAATACGGAACCAGCCTTCACATCTGGACTGCTGTAAACATTGCCCAATCCAAAGCCCCTGTGGAAAAAAAACAACTCACTGACAGTAATTCAGTAAAATGTACAAGAAATGTTGATTGCTAGCTCTGCAGTGATGTGCAGTAGGAAATAATCTAAAACCACAATGGCAAACAACTGCTGAACCAATTTTCTTCTTTGGTTCATAGTGGATCTGTTCCTACAGGATCTACATTTTATACTCTTTTTTTTTTTCCTTGCAGAAATGTAAATATTCCAACATTAAATCAACTCCTCGTGTAAAGATAGCCAGTGAGAAGGCCTACACAGTGTGATGAGGAAATAAAATGTATCTGCAGCTACAGAATGTTTAAATGCCTGTGCTCATGACACAAGCTCCAATTTACAAACCAATTTGTAATTACACCTTCGACTTGCTCTTAAGGTGTTATCCATCAGCAAGCTATTAACCAGATCCCATATTAACTGCAGTAGTCCACCTCAAAGTGGTAGGAAACAGAGAAAATTCAAGCCTCAAATCTCAATATCAGGCTCTTCTGAGAGCATTGCTGGCTGCCAAACATGTGCACCAAGTCCGCATTGCTGACATTTTTTTATCTGCATATGATGCTACTTCTGGAGGCAGTATGACCTGTAGTTCACCACCCTAGCTCTATTTTTGGTAAGCTGCTCCAAGAAAGGATAAAGTTCCATGGTTAGCTGGTGTATGTGCATAGTTTAAGGGATTCCCAGTTATTAGCATCTTCTGAGCCTTTCCCTTAAGTGAGGCTGCATAAAACACCCAAAGTCCTCTCCATTCCGTCTCTGATATAGTACCAAAATTAGCAATTATTGAGTGACAGAATGATGAACTTAATCTTTCACTAAGTAGAAAGCAAGATTCATACTCTCCTGAAGTCTCTCTTACTGTGCATCATAAGCAGGTTTACAAGGAACATCACCTTGGCAGTGCAAACCTCAATGAGCCCATCTGGCCAAAATTTTCAGTTACAGCGACTTAAATAAAACTGATCGTCTTGTCAGGGATAATCAGCACACCTGCTCCCAGCTAAGCATATTAGGAAATCAGGACACCAGTTATTTTAGTGCTTATATATAGGTTACAACTAAATTTCATATGCCTAAATATGAAATCTGTGAAATGTGTCAGCAAAAGCATTGTAAGAAGCCTGATCAGTATGCAATATTCTCCTCAAAGCAACATCCTAAGGAGGCACTGTAATTCTCTTCCCTGATAGGCATACAAAAAGCTCTAGGATAAGGATCCATAAAGATCCTGCAGTGAATTGCATTTTGATCTCAAGCACGTGCTCCATCTCAACCTCACACTCTGTAAAACAATGATGACCCTGCTTTTGAGACATGTCGAGGCTAACACAGCCCTGTGCAATCAAGTAAATGTAATACAGCAAACACATTTCCCTACCTAACTATGGACTTCTACCATGTGGTCATGTATGCCTCGGATACTAATTGAAAATCTTACTAATTAGTGGAGAGGAACAGGCACTTTTAAGTCATTAAAAGTTGACCTAAGTTAGATGTTTACCTCAGGATAACGTTAATCAGGCCTCATATATGCTGCTTTACTCTCACCAAGTACAGAGGGAGTGGAGATGCCTCCTTCATACCCACGTGTCTTAAGTTGTACCTACCCAACATTATCAGGGAAGAAGCCCAGCCCTCGCTGTGCAATGTTGATTGGGAATGGGAATATTCACAATGAACACCACTGCCCTCTGTCACCCTAACTGTGACAAATAGAGGCAAAGAAGGACTTTGATATTTAGCCACTAGTGCCTATTGGCAGTACCGTTAATACCATCTCATGTGTTAAGACCAGGAAACAAGGCCAGAAACAAGCTGTATGCAACAGAGCCAACAAGAGCTGCAAGCTAGTGTAAGTAGTTCTTCACTTTCTACACCAGCGTTAGCATCTTCACACACTACATGGAGCAAAGTACTCTGCTACATGGATATATTAGCATGGGTGTACTAACTCCCCAGCACTGTGTGGTGAGGTCCAAGCACTGTAAAAGGTTTGCACCTTTTACAACAATGATAAGTGTGAACTCATCACAGAATGATAGAATCACAGAATGGTAGGGGTTGGAAGGGACCTCTAGATGTCATCTAGTCCAACCCCCTGCTCAAGTAGGTCCACCTAGATCAGATCATACAGGAACGCATCCAGGCAGGTTTTGGAATCCTCCAGAGAAGGAGACTCCACACCCTCCCTGGGCAGCCTGTGCCAGGGCTCCTTCACCCTCACAGTAAAGTAGTTTTTCCTTATGTTTAAGCGAAACTTTTTGTGTTCCAGCTTTTGTCCATTACTCCTTGTCTTGTTGCAGGACACTACAGAAAAAAGTGTTGCCTCACCCTCTTGATATACACCTTTTAAACACTTGTAAGTATTAATGAGATTCCCCCTCAATCTTCTTTTCTCTACGCTGGAGAGTCCCAGGTCCCGCAGCCTTTACTCGTAAGAAAGATGCTCCAGTCACTTTAACTTTCAGATATCAATTAGATATTTCACACTTGGTACTTTATTAATTGTTCAATGGACTTTTAAAGTAGCCCATCCTTACACCAGATAGATCCATAGATTGTAACACACTAGAACAGATTTCTGTTTTCCATACATTGAAAACAACATAGAAAAGGTACAGCTTCCATGCTTACCATACCAGCAAGAACATGGAAATTGCTGTCAAAAAGGAATTTCAAGTTTCAGTTCTTGGTGGAAGATCTGAACAAAGAGGTTCAGTCTGATTATTTTTTCCACTTTTGGCTTAGTTTGGGCAGATACACTACTGAATAGACATGATCATCTAGAAACACGTTCAGAATATCCCTGTCAATTGCAAGTATCTGTATGACCTGGCGACGATGCCCAAAGCACTTTCTGTTTAACAGAAGGCACAGGGAATTGATTCCTCTCTCATACCAAAGTTAATCATGACAAACTCTAATAAAGTCAGAATTACAACTGCTTTGACTATACACTAGCATACACGAGAGAATACTGTGACTGCGTGTATTCCTCAGAGTTGGGGTTTTCTTTAATTTCTTTTTCCTTGCTTCTCCCGTTCCCCTGGGAGATCACGTTGCCAGTTTCAACAAAGGGCATCATCTCTATGCAGATGATATCCAACTCTACAACTCTGTCAACTCGCTCTCTGATCCCCTTCTTGCCACCTGTCGTCAACATGTCAATCAACAGATGGCTACACCATCACTAAGGAATGCTTCAAAGGCATTCAAAATGTTTTAAAAGTCCTCTTTGTTCCATGTCTGCGGCTCTGCTGTAAGTCTTCTTAATTCAGTCCTCCTGTTCTCGGCCAAAAACTTTGCTGCTAGCCCGAACACAGGGTTTTCATATTCTCTTCCCCTGCTTTACAGCTACTTCTGTAATACTTAGGGATTTATCCTTAATTTGACATGTTTCTTCTGTCTGATGTTGAATGCTTTACTCCAGTTTCATATAATGCTGTTTTGTCCACTTTGGCTTCCTAAAAACATACTTTATAACCTTCACCAACCAATGGGCAGGAGAGTACTAATCTGCTTTGAAATGTGGTGACTACCTCAAGAACTTTCAACACTCTACAGGTTTTCTTGAATGTTGAAATTTTAAGACTTGTAAAAAGCTATTTTTATGTCCACAGCATTAAGTCAAAGCTCTCTCGTGTAAAGATGAACTCTATGTTTTGCCAGATGATAACACTTTGAGAATTATAAAAATACAATTGTGTTGAACTCTACCAGACCTCTTTCACCATATCTGCTCTTTTGCTTCCCCTCAGACCTTTCTTACCTATGTGTCCTCTCTCCAAGCCCCCAAAAATGAGAAAGCAAGCCCATTCTTTAACTTACTTACCCTATTTTGTCTGTAGTTTTAGGCCTTCCACTTCAAACTACTGCAACATGCAAACAGTATCATCTCTGGTAAAGCCTCAGTTCCACGTTAATAATATTCTAAGGATTTGTGATAGCAACCTGCCTTAAAACTGGATTGTCTCTCACAGTAAAGTGTGTAAGAATGTAAAATGAATGAACAAAAGGGAAGTGCAACAACATGAGGAAACATGTCATGGAAGTAGCGATCTGATGTTGAAATGCAGGCGACTTACTGATGTACAAAATATCAAGGAAGATAATTATACGAGGCAAGGTTCCACCACATAATGCCCCATTGACTAGGGCACGCAGAGAGCCTAGCAGGAGTGTCCACGAAGACTGACAACCCCCAAGTTTTCAATGTATGTCATCCAGTGCAAGAAGGGGCTGCAAACAGATCACGTTGTTCTCTTCGTAAGCAGATTGGTTTTTTATTTGGTGCTGACTCCACTGCTCTGTTCACCCCATCATGTGTAATCCTCTAAGCCCAGTGGCAACCAGAGCAGTCATGTGGAAATAGCACTTTGTGTTCTCCTTTAATATCTGGCCCCAGCAAAGGTAAACTCATGTAATCTGCCAGCTCCTCTCAGAAACCAGCAAGGAGCAGTCTGTGAGCCACAGGTCAGAATCTGAGGTCCTGTCACAGCAAACCTGTTAATTCACTGCAGGTGATGGTACTGAATTGTGACAGCTCTGGCTGTATGAGCAGAGTGACATGGGCGTGCATTGCTGCAGCACCTCAGTAATCCCACACCCTGCCACTCAAAAAGCGGGGCACTGATTACTGCTGACCCACAGCCTGTGGGGTGGGAGACTGCATCGACCACCCCTTGCACCGCTCACCCTGGAGGCAGAGGCAGAGGCAGAGGCAGAGGCAGAGGCAGAGGCAGAGGCAGAGGCAGAGGCAGAGGCAAAGGCAAAGGCAAAGGCAAAGGCAAAGGCAAAGGCAAAGGCAAAGGCAAAGGCAAAGGCAAAGGCAAAGGCAAAGGCAAAGGCAAAGGCAAAGGCAAAGGCAAAGGCAAAGGCAAAGGCAAAGGCAAAGGCAAAGGCAAAGGCAAAGGCAAAGGCAAAGGCAAAGGCAAAGGCAAAGGCAAAGGCAAAGGCAAAGGCAAAGGCAAAGGCAAAGGCAAAGGCAAAGGCAAAGGCAAAGGCAAAGGCAAAGGCAAAGGCAAAGGCAAAGGCAAAGGCAAAGGCAAAGGCAAAGGCAAAGGCAAAGGCAAAGGCAAAGGCAAAGGCAAAGGCAAAGGCAAAGGCAAAGGCAAAGGCAAAGGCAAAGGCAAAGGCAAAGGCACCCCGAGCCCGCCAGCCTCAGCCACAGAAGCTGCTGGGGCGGGAAGGGGAGGGCGGCGGGCGAGAAAACCCCCAAGCCCGCTGCGGGGTGACGTCACGACGCCGCGTGCCCCACCCCCCTCGTTCCCATGGTCACCGCGCGCCGCGTCCCCGGCCGGGAGGGCGCCGTGAGCTCTCGCGAGATGTGCCTGGGCGGGGCGGGCCGGAAGGAGGCGCGGGTTTGAAGGCAGCGGCGGGAGGGGTGGCGCGGCGCAGCGCAGCGCAGGTGAGCGGTTGCCGTTGCCGGCCCCGTCTTTGCTGCCCGCGGGCTCGGCGTGTCTCTCGCGGGGCCTCAGGGGCTGCTTCCGCGGCGTGAGGCGCGGGCGACTCTGAGGCGCTGAGGTAGGAGGAGGTGTTCGCCGTCCTAGCGGCTGCCCGGGGCGAGCAGGTGCCGTCAGGTGTGTGGCTGCGGGGCTTTCCCTACCCGCCGCTCGGGCTGTGCCGCCTCCTCCCTCCCGCCTGCCTGGCGCGGCGCGGCGCGCTCCCCGCTGGCCGTTCCCCAGAGCCGCCCCCTCCGCTGGGCTGGGGGCTGCCTCCCCCGCTCCGCCCCGCGCCTGCGCTGCGGCTGTGCCCAGCTCGGCCCGCCGCTTTCAAACAGCCTCTGCAGCCCCGCGGGGAGACCGGCCAGCTGGTGTTGGGCAGCACCGCTTTCCTCCCAGCGCGGGCGAGTGCTGCTGGAGGCTTTGCTGCCACGGCCGCGGCAAAGGCGCCGGTCTTAAAAAAACAGGTGAAACAACGCGACTTTCAGCTTCAGCGATGGAATAACCGAACCGTTAATATTTTAAACGTAAAGGTTTAAATAACCTAAGTGCCACACTGTTTAAGGTTTATAGCGTCCTGGGATAAGGACTCAGTTTTGATTGCAATAATGCATTCACTTGCTAGGTGTTATTCGTTTGTGAACTCCAGTGCTTATTTTTGGGTGTCTTCAGCAAAATATTTGCCCGTTTTTCTTTTACCTATGAATCAAATACTGATAAAGGCATTTAAAAGAAAAAAAAAAAAACCAAATCAGGAGGAAGCTCAAGGTTTAGTTAAGCTGTACCAGATAACTAAGTAACTTAATTGCTGAGATGATGACAGTAACTTGAATTCAGTTCTTAGTATTTAGCTCTAGTCCATAAAATCATATACACTTTATTAAAAAAACCCAAACATATATTCTTTGTTTCAGGTGAGCAACTGAACCTGAAGTCATAGTGACCCAGTTCTTTGGTCACTTCGGGGTTTGCATTGGCTTTAAAAAAAAAAAAGCTATAAAAGTGAATATAAAATAGATCAATTAAAATAACAAATGACTGTATGTTACCAAGTGGGCAGGCAACAAAAAATCTTGAGGAAGGATGTTTGAGATTTCAGCTGGCTATCACTCCAATGGGAATGCATCCTGAAATGCAGGACGCAGTGCAAGACTTTTAAATCAGAAGCATAGACCTCAGAATGAAAATTGAACCTTCAGTCTTGACTCCAAATCCATTGACTGAAAGACTTGCTTCTTAAACCTTAATTGTACTATCACCAAGGCTTTGCATAAACCACTTAGTCATGTAGTTCTTAGCAGGTTCAATTACAAGTCTTTTCAAGGCTATTTGTTGTAATAAACCTAGGGGGTTTTAACATCTGTTCTTGGAGAAGGCTTATTAAATAGCTCTTTGAGGAAGTCTGAGTGCAGTTTCTTTCTCTCCAGTCTCCATTGTTTACACAGCGTGCTTTTCAAAGAAATTGTCTTCTGGATGTGACTGATTCATGGCCAACATTGGCAAAATGTTGTTGTAGTCCCATGTAACTCTGTGTTTCGCAACACCTGTTGACGTCTTGAGGGAATCGTAAACATCTAACACTGTTAAAACTGTAAGATCAAGTAATAGTGTTTTTCTTAACAGGAACCTTGGAGCCTGTGAAACCCTGAAAGTCAAGTGGAATAAATAGGTGATTGTCAAGTTTTTAATTTGCATTTAATCCAACAAAAAGCGAAACTGGTAGAAAATGTCACATGGGAAAGTTCTGCAACCTGTACTGAAAATGAAGGTAGACGAACTCTTTTTGTGCTGGTTGAGTCAGCCTGCAACTCAGCTGACATTAAAGGACTGCTTGAGAAGAATCAAGGATGAGAAGAAAGTGGAGATTGCTGGTGGAGATCAAGGAAATGGGAAAAGTGAGAGGTTCTCCAATAAGAATTTCAATTCCAAGCAATGCATATTAGAAGATACCAAATTACCTTTGTCTCTCAGTCCTCCTCAACAGCTTTCCTCTACTCTTCCATTGGCAACTCCAGTCAGCCAAAGGAACCCTTCTCATCTTAGATCAACACGTCGATCCTCAGGAAACAGAGTAGTAAGTTTTTGTTTAATACTTTTATTAGACTTATTTTTTTTACATAAATGAATTCTTTTGTTTGTGGGTTTGGCAAATCATGGAAATTCTGCAAAATTATGGAGTGAAGCAGCAGCACTAAACATAAAATGTGAATGTTTGTGTTTCATTAGCATTAATGGCTAGGTGGCCTAAACTCTGGAAGACTGTCTTGGCTCTGTGCAGCTCTGTTGCTTTTTCTAAACCACACATTCCTGACACAAAATTAAAAAGGAGTTATTTTCTGTTTCTGATAATTTTTCTGTCAAGAGCAATATTGCCTTTCTTTAAAACTATGGAGTAGGGGGCATCTTAGAAATTCCAGTTCCTGTAGAGCTGATTAGATTTGGTATTATCTACCATGTTTTTGAGCTACAATTTCAAACATCACGCAATACTGCTCTGTGCAGCAGCTAATTTGTGTTATGTTTATTTCAGTGTGATAAGCACCGTTAAGGAAAAAGAACTAAATTCTTGCTTTTTGATGCATTGCCTCTTCTATGCAATAACGTTAGGGCTAGTGTCTGTATTCTTGCATTTTTCTTAACAGATGCAAGCAAGCTAGAACCGGTGGAAAAGCTGGAAATAGCTTTAAAATAAAGTAGTTTTCAATCATGTCCTTGTGTTCCCTGAACAGTGCCCATTGTGGAAGAGGACCCATATTTAGAGTTGAAGAATTAAAGGGAAATAATTGTAAAAGCCAAAACTTAGATGGGTTGGATAGTCATGACTAACCAGATGTCATGTGTGGAATACATTTCTTTATATAAGAGGAAAAAATCTATCAGTCTGTTAGATGGGGTAGTTTACAAAGGCTATTTAGTTAAACTAAGTAGATCACAGTTGCTGGATGCCTCTTGTTTAACTTTTTTGCCAAAAGTAGCCCAAATCAGGTTTCGGTGCTTCACATGCCAGGCTTTCAGTAATAGGCCCTTCCCTTGTTAAATGCAATCTAATTGTGCATACAAGTCCCTGTGTTTGTTTGCAGTGTTATTTTTATAACATACTGTTTTGACTGCGAATAATCTTTTGTCCAATGATACCAGGCACTATTGTTAGTACAAGACTCAAATTTGGCTCCACTGAATCTGCATATTAACATAGTAATTGTTTTGGTACTGCATGGTACACTCAATGTTTCCTTTCTAAGGAGGTCTTGATTTATAATACACAATGCCCTTTTTGCAAGAATGATGCCCCTGCCCCCAACCTGAGATTATTTTTTTTAAGCTTGCAGTTCAGTTCAATCTAATTTTAGTGAAAATAAAACTGCATAGAAAATTGTGATGACTGATAAAAGAAAGCATTACATATGTGTCCTGCCTTATCAATGGAGTTGAGGCACACAGTTTCTGCTGTAGAACTATGAATTCACATAATTTAATAATTATTAAGTGGTAAGTTGTAAGTGGTAATCACTTCCACTCTGTTAGGCTTTTGTTTCTAACTCAGTACCCTGACCAGACCTCCTGGTGTCCCAGGGAAGCACTCTCAGGATGCCAAAGGTAAAGAGATTACAGCTGAGAATGTTTAGGAGTATCAGTTACTTGTCAATACACCCCATTAACAGATTATAACTACTTACCTTTCAGTGGCTGCTGCTTTGCACTAAAGCATTTAATCTGAAGTATTGTCCTGTCTTCATAAATGCTAACTCTAAAATCTAGCTTGACAACTTTAGTCTCCACTTCTTAAAGATGCTTCACTTTCAGTCTAGAGTTTGTCTCAATTGAGTTTCTAATAATAAGGACTTGTACTTTATTTATGACTGGCCAGACACTAGGGATGACAGTTGATTTACTTGTTTCTTTGTGTTCACACAATTACGTTTCCTGCTCTAGTGACACGAAGAGAGCTAGCAGATGCTTGGTGTGTTCTTATATCAGGTAAAAACAAGCAAAGGGAGAGCTTCTGTTAAAAGCCACTGTTACTTGATCACTTAACTTGTGTTCTGTAACTTTTCTTCCTATGTCTTGGTCAATTGCTTTAAGTAGATCCCATAAAGAAAAATGGGAAGAGATTAATTAAGAGCAACATTATTTCACTTAATTGGAATTGTTTGTATAGTGCTGAGAGAGAACCTACAGTGTTAAGCCATTGGTTGTTTTGTTGTTTTTTTTCCAAGGCATTGGGCAAAGGGAAGTTTCCAAAAGTAAGTAATTTACTTATGGCTTTATTCTTCAGCAGAACTGACTGAAGCTTCATCCAAAAGTTTACTACTCTTTAAGCAGTACAAATTATATTTGGAACAGGCATAAACTCTTAAAATACCACCAAGAGTTGCATAATTGCATGTTCTGCCATGACAATGTATTTTCTCATAGGAAGCAAAATAGACCCATTTTCCTTCTTGTCCTTCCATAAACTGCTCACTGCTGTGTCAAAAATAAGGCATGTGGTTTTGTGCACTTAATCATGGTTCACAAATAAAGCCTTAATGGTTTTCTCTGCTTCATTTGTGTTCAAGTTTGAGGTCCTCATCTCATATCTATAAATGGAAGAAAATACTTCAGATATTCTTTTTTAAAAAGAAAGCTTGTACTATGGGTCCAGTAATACAGACTTAAATTCTGAATAGCAATCCTAGAAAATGGTGAAAGTTAATGTGCTTAACTCTGCGTGCCTGAGGGTGATACTAGGAAAGGACTTTTATATCCAGCCATGAAGAGCTGAAGACTTCTTTCCTTTAGGGACTATATGAGTCAACTCGGGCATCTTACTAAACTTTCTCTTGCTATATACAAGAATTTTCATAATGCAGCATACAAGCAGCAAACTCATTTTGTCTGGATACACTTTCAATATCATTGAGCTGAATCACTACATTTGATTATGGGTAAGATTGCTGTACACCTTTTGTTTCTGAATTGTTCCTGCAACTTTTTTGAAGGACACGTGATAAAGCTGATAACAGAAAACTGCCATCCTTGAAATATTGCCAAGTATTAAGTATGAATGTATAGGAAACCACATTTCCATGCTACAAGTTTCTGTACTTGTTAGAAAAACATATTTTGCAGAACGGGAAGCATTTTTGGAAGACCAGTCTTGAGACCTTTAACACCCTGAGCAAAACAATTTGATATTCTAATGGCAACTGTTAAACAGCATTAGAAGTACTCTAGCTGACAGCTATCGTGTTCAAAGAGACTTTTTTTTCTTTTTTTTTCCCCACTGTTTGGCTTGTAATTGAAGTTTGAGGGTTATGCTTTTATCCAAAATCCAGAAGCTGACACATGTTTTTGCTGAAACGCAAATGTCTTGTTAGAGGAGATTTTGCAAGCTTTCAAGATAGTTGAAGCCCTCCACTGCTTAGCAAGTCCAAAGGACTTTCTCAGATAATGAAAGAACCTATGTGGCCTTTAACATAAAGAGGAGCAAACAACTTAGGCACTTCAAACAGGAATTTGTTCATCTGAACAAGATACTTAAAGACAGGTTGTGGAGATAAAAAACCCCCACTAATCCAGAACAAACTGCTGGCTTAATCTACATGCACGTTTTGAAATCTGAACAGAAATCTACCATGAAAATTCATCTTATAGTGTGTTTGATGCAAGTGAAAACAGTGTTCATTTGGGGTTGTTTTTTTCCCTTTAGGGAAAGGAGTGTCCTTAACTTGCATGGTGTCAGTGTATGATTGTATCCACTGTACAAACACTGTAATTGCAAAGTTCTGGTTTTCTTCATTGTGTGACATAAACTAAAAGTAGGCTTGTGATTTGTATATACTAAATATATTAAACGAAATAGAAACATAGAGACCTAGGAAAATACAGACATTTAGGCCTGGAATATTTTGAGTATATTGTTATAAAGAAAGGAAATTCTAGAGCTGTAACTTTTAGACTTGAAGAATAGCTGTTACAGCTTTCTTCTAACCTTTATCACTGTTGTACATGGATTTAGCAGTGTTTCTGGCACTCTAGATTATCTTAAACATATGGAGTATAAGCAATTTTACTCTGTTCATCATGTCAAAAATGCCAGGCCTCGAGGCCTAAAAGGTGCCACAGGCAAGATGTTTAATCCTAACCAGCTGGTGTGCAAGGCATCTGGGGAAACAATTCGCAGAATTCCCTATGGGCATTTTGGGGAGTGGTGGTGCACAGAGAATGTAATATGATCTGAAGTACTTCAAGGTTATTTTCTGTTTCTCTGCAGAGTCAACCTTTGATATAAAAGTACTTCTTTGATTGTTTCTGTACATCTTTGATAAGCATACTGCTCCTGCTTGTTATCTCATACTTCTGTATTTTTTTTGTTTTAATACTTCTCTGTATTGCCACGTAGCTTTCTTCATCTCTAACATTCTTGACAAATATTTGTTACCAGTTAGTACCACTCCATTTGAATCAAATACTAGAACCCATTTTAGTTGAAAGGAAGACTAGAACAAAACCTTTTAATACTAACTGCAGTTTGAGTGTAATAACACTTAACAGTTCCTTTTTGGATCAAATGAGTTCTTCTGAGGACTTGAATTAAAGGATAGCTACCTTATACCTGCACCTGTAAGACTAGTTAGTGGTAGACTATCTGTGTTCTGCAGGTGTGCTGTAAGCTTTTGGAATACCACCTTCTACTAGCAAGGAGAGAAACAATGTTCATTAAACATCAGAAAGGTAAGAGGAATGACAGTGTTTGAATCATGCCAGTTTTTAACTTAAGTAGTCATTAAGCTTGGATGTTGGCTCTGACACTTCAACTGTCTAGTCTTATACTTTGCCTACATCTGAACTGGTACATAGTATGCCTTAATACTGGAAGCAATGTTTACTACTCAGTCTGAGTTATGTAAATGGTATTAGCATTGCACTGCACAGCAGATTAGAGTGTGCAAGACTTGAGTCTGGTCTAGCACATATGCTCCCTAGCTCTGCATCATGCAAGGCTAGCGTGAATAGTGCCATGTCTCATCACTAAGTGGGGAGGATGGTAGACTTGGCTTCCAACTAAAGCCCGTGACTTAAAGGCAGACTGTAAATAACTTGATATCAAACTGATGTACTTTTATGATGATAACAGATGTCAGCACTAACATGTTCATAATAAAGCTCCTTCTGTAGTGCCAACAAAGGAAGGTCAGCCAGAAGTTGATTTTTAAGGTCTGGAAGAGTGCAGCTATAGGTGTTCCTAGAAAATCATTATTAGTTTCAAGTGTGGTGAAATAATAGTAGTCAGCATAAGCAGCACTTATTCTGATTAAGCTTTGCTGTACTGAATAGCTTGAAATAGAAGAATCGTTGTTCTAATTGGAGAACTAGTTGTTCATTTCATTTATAAATGAGAAACTGAAAGTTATTCATTGCTGTAGCTTTTTTGGTAGTGCTCTGTATTCAAACTGCATCTTGTACCCTGGGATATAAATGTTGCACTTTTCTTAGCAGCAGCCTTAGTTCTGTTTATACATTGTTGATTGTTAGAAGAAATAGTGATCTTTTGTCCTCTTTTAAAGTGACAGCTGCACTTGAAAGAGAAGATAATTCTGTGCTACTGGAAACACATAAATATTTCTTGTGCACTGTCCATCCAGTCTTAAGAGGTTTTGGCATTTCTAGTGCTGAAAAATTGAATTCAAAATTCTATGTGCCTTTCTTCAGATTTAAAATTCACCTGGATCCTGACACAGGACAAATTCAAATATTTGGATGAAATATATTAATCACAGGCACTCTCTCCTGTGTGAGTAACTGTCATTTTAAAAGCTGACAAAAATGTTCATTTGTGTATAAGACATTGCTTTTACTTCCAGTTGCCTCTCTTCTACCCCATCTTTGAGTTCACTTTAGTTTTAGCTTTACATCAGTCATTTAAGTAGTTCATTCTTGTAACAGGTGGTCAGTCTGGGAGGAAATTAGATATTGAAGGAGAAGAGAGATTTTGTGTTGGTTTTTTTTTCTTCAGTGATGCTTTAGAACTTGTCTTATATTTGTAAGAACCTCTCCATATGCTCTATGCTTTTTCTGTCATCAAGAAATAAGCTTGAGGTCAAAAGCACGAATGAGTTCACCTTGGTACCATTGATGCAGTTTGAGTGAAATAGTTTGTCCACTGATAGACGTAGTCAGTGACATCAAGCAATGTTAAAAGGAAAAAAAAAATCTACAAAATACCCATGGTAACATCACATGGATGAGTCTTGCATATTTACAGGCTTTGCAGAGCAAGTGTCTCAAAATTCAAAGGAAGTTAGACAACTTAAGTAGTTGTATTGATTTGAGAAGATACCAGTGAAGTGCTCTTCTTGTTTTCTGCAACAAAGGGTTACTAAACTTAGTGTTCTAACTGTGGTATAATATGTAACTAACTCCTTTGTATCGGATTGGATTAGTGTGGTGGTCTTCAAGTTAACCAGATGGTACTAATGTTTTGGTAGATAAGATTAGCTGATATTTTATGACCAACAGATACAACTTGAAATGAGTCCATGGAAAGATAACCAATGTTCAAGAGATGTTTTTAAAAGTGTGTTCTGGTATTTGATGTTAGATGTGTCCCTTTTGCATAGCCATTACAATTCTATATTAAAAAAAATAGGTAGAAACTGTCAAGCCGTTCAGGTACCATCCCTTGACCATAGGTGCTTGCAGGGATAATGAGCACTTCGGGCTGTTGGCATATGTGTTTTAGTAAGATTGTGTGAACAGCGTAGTTTAACTTCACATGCAACTAAGCTTACATATTTGTTCTATGCAGATCTTAGCAGAAAATTTGGCTGATTTCAAGCAACAAAAGAGATGAGTTGAAAGGCTACAAAGAAACTTTCACAAGATTTGTAGGAATCTCTGCAAGGAGAATGGAGAGAATGACCTTATGAAGTGGTGGTGAGGGAAACACTGCAAAATATCTATAAAACAAAATTGTAAATATACCCATCACAAACAAGGCTTTGTTATACCTTTTTGATACCATCTTGACAAAACAAGGCATGTAGAGTGTTTTAAATGGCTTCCCTTGATCTGCTTCAGAATTCAGCAGAACCAGGAGAGCACTTTCTAAACAGTTTTATTCCTTTAGAAGCTACATTTGTATTGCTAAACAACTAATATTTTAGATTTCATCAATCTTCCACTAAGTATGATTATCACTGACACGTTGTAAGTAATCTTCTTACTTATGATGTATTTCATTGACTAGAAAATAAAGCAAACTCTTTGCAATAACGTTGAAAACACTTAATGAGTTAGATTATACTTACTTCTAATAGTCTTCAAGAATGGTCATTGTTTACAGCAAACACAAATCTTTTCTTGTAACCTAAGATTTTAAACAAAAGATCACCAATATTGTTATCTTACTTGCTGTTAACAAAGTAAAGAATCCTAAAATTATGACTATTTACTTAGAGTAACATTTCAGCTTAGTATTTTAGAAAGCTTTTCTAGAATATTATTAAAAAAAACCAAACGTTTAGACTTCACATCAAGATTTACAGTGATGGAGAATGGAAGCAATTGCCATTCAAGAGTACTGTTGCTATTCTGCCAATGCATTTGTGGTGTAATACCTCTGTAGGTTGTCTTACTACTTGTCTTCATTCTGCATGTGTGATGATTGCCCCTTTAGTAATTATACCAGAAGCTAAAGTTCAGTTCATTACTAATGACCAACTTCTTTGCTCTGCCTTCTTTCTTAGATTTGTCCTTTACCACTGTACCCTGTTTGGAAGTTTAGAGGTGCATAACCTTTCAGTTAGCTCTGTAGAAACCAGTATAGTTTCTGTTACCTGTCCACTTCCTGTATCAGCAAAGACTGATAGATGATCAACACAGTGTTAGCACCAGAGTGATTATTTGTAGAAATTCTACCAGAAATACCACTGTTGGTTGGTAAATTATAATTTACCATCTTACTGAGTTGTTGAACAAGGTCTGTATCTTAAACTTCCCAATTTGATGAGATTACTTTAAGATCTTTGGGGGAGGGAAGTCTAAAGCAAAAGCATAAGCAAGAAGCTATCCTGCAGCTGTCACTGACTCAAAATGATTGTCTTGTGATTTCAGGGACTAAATTACATGGGTTAGCCTATGATGCTGGAATTAAAGTAGTAGTGTTACTTTCATAAACCAATCATGGTAGTTTTGGAAGTGATAAAATTCCAAGATATAAAATGTGGTTTTGAAAGGATTAACTGAAAAAAATCGGTTCACGTCAAAATGAAGTGCTGAACAGCTGGTGCAATGTTTAAATAAGTTGCTGGGCAGTTATAAGACATTGTCATTCATGTTCTTTTTACCAAATTACTCTGACTCCTAAATTAAGGTGACAGGAGGTAAATAATAGCAATCTAGAAATGACTAAATATCAAAAATTACCTGTGTGACTTCAAAAAAAGTTGCATAATGCAAAACATTAGACTTTATTGTAAAAACTGTTGACTGTTGTGAGAAATCTCAGTAAGATCCCGAATCAGCTTTAACTAATTAATTTCAACCTGTTCTGCTATTCAGAGGCTTACCCTGGTATATTTTACATATGTGTATGTTGTGGACTGTAGCTTCCTCTGTGGAATTGTGATTCATCTAAAATGTAAAAAGCCAGCTTACTAGAACAAGTGACTTTAACTTGTATAATCCATACTATGTGTTTTGCTTATTTCTATTTCTTTTTAATTCTTGCTTTCCATTAAAACCCTGTTTATATTATACACAAAGGAACACATTATCAGTTTACGTTTTACTAAGACGGCAGAGAACATAGGAATTGTTCTGAAAGGAATATAAGCCATACATGAACTGTCAGGCTTTGGTTTTATAGTATCTAGCGTTGGCACTTGCTGAACTTAGTCTGTCAGATGCAGTTAGTAATCTAAAAATGTCTATGCTATGTCTTTGGAGTCCAGGCAGTATAATCTTAGCAAGGTGACACGTATCTTATCTAGCTTATCTGATAGCAGCCTATGGTGTGGTGTACATACATGGCATTCTTTTGGTAACGTGCAGAGAATCTGATCAGCCTATCCTTCCTGGGCCACCAACATGACTATATATCTCTCATCAAATTGTTGTCTTCATTCACTGTCTTGCCCTCTAAAAATTCTGGATTCTCCTAGCAACTGTGGAAGGAACCTCCCAGGCATCTACTATCTAATCCAAGAGTACTGGAAAAGGTAATCATTGGAGAAGCCATGCACATGCAAGACTTGCATTTTTTCTGTTGTCGTCTGCATGTTCTACGAGGTAGGCATTGTATCCTCCAAAAAAAAATTGCATCTAAACCTAGATTCACGTGAATTCAAGGCCAAAGGATCAGTTTCTCCCTGTGAAGATAGGATGTTTTTTTTTAGCTACGCATTGACAACATCTAGCAGTTTGTGGGTGTAGCACACCATACTCAAAACACTGTCACTAACTTCAATCACTTTACGTAGCTGGGTCTGGGCATAACAACTTGATTCTGTGATCTAGACATTTTAAACTTTATTCTCCCTTGGATTTGTTCAGTGTATTGCTGAAAATGAGTGGCTCATCCAAAGGAGAGTTAGGGATGGATAGTAATATTTTGTTCTTTTGAGCTCACAGGTGCATCATTCCAATAAAGCAGACAGGAATGAGAAAGTTACTAGCAGAAAGCAAGTTAGGTAAGTGTCCGAAGAACTGGGAAAACTATTTAGAATCCCATTAAATCCTGTTCCTTATTCATCAGTATAAGGATAGAAAAGTTTCAACCTTGTGCATTCTTACTTCAAGATGGAGTCAGGTGTTTGGGAAACACAAGTCAAAATCAATATTTACTAATTCAATATTGAAAATATAAGGTTTTCCCTCCACACCATTGAGTGGGTCACCTTATCAATAAATGTTAATATTCTTGATTGCTTAGGCAGTTATATGTATAAAGTGCAATTTTTTTGCTACCTCCCATTTATTTTTGTGGTTTTTATCATTCTCTAGACATCTCATGTTTTACAGAAACTGCTCCACAAAAAAATCAATATGTAGCATGATTTACTGACCTTGTGGCCTCCCAAGAAGGGAATGTTTTGTTTATTGCACATAATAATGTAAAATAACACTCCTGGAAACCTTTAGCCTACTGCTCTGAAGAGGTTTTCCCCTGCAAGGTCATCTTTGGAGAATCAGGAGGGAGTTTTAGAATTCTTTCCAAAGAGAAACATTATCATTCTTCATTTATTTAGACAGTGTTGACGCTGGGCACTGCTAGATATGTGTTAAGCAGAAAAATGCTGCAGGTGCTACCACACTAGCCTAAGTTGTATTTTCTCACTTTATTGGTCATAAAATCAAATCCGACTGAGACGGACATCCCTTCTACCCTTTCCCTTCAGTTTTTATTCAGTACCCTAAGAACTGTTGTTACCACAGTGATCTGCAGGCTACCACTGGTCTGCATATCTACAGACTAATGTAAATAATGCACCTACTCATGGAGCATTTTGTTGACTGAAGTGCATTGTCACTTGCATCTACTATGAGGCAATGTGTTTAGCAGAAATTGGATTAGGTTTGTTAAAAGTTCAGTCTGACTGTGGAGCTTTGATGTAAGGACTTAGAAACTAGTTAGTTATCAAATGCCTAATATTTGTGGAAATAATTGAGCAAATCTAGTTCTGGTACATTTCAGTAAATCAAAGGCCAGATATGGACTAGCTGGTCTAGAAATAACTCCTGATAATATTAAATAATGATGGTAGTTTAATCACAATCTTCTGTAAAGACTGAGGAGGGAGGGGAGGGAGAAGTATCTCACATATCAGGGGAATTTGCATTTCCTGCTTGTTTTCTCAGTCTAGCAGAAAATTGCTGCTTTCATTTATCTGTCTTCTGTGTCTTTCCTGCCTCATAGTAGCTGTGATTTACTTAGAATCATTAGCTGTTTGACTTTTTTAATACATTCTTGAACTAGTTGCCCTTTTTTTTTTATATTGAGAATGATGCTGCCTCGCATTAGTTGTCTTAACTGCTCTGTTCTACCCCTCACTAATCAGTTACTAGTTGCATAAGCCTTTACACAGACGGTTGTGGAGATATGGCAGTTTTCTTTCCACAGTTAACCCAGGGATTGTTCCTCTCCAGGTGCAGGACTCTGCATTTGTCCTTGCTGAACCTCATGAGATTCTTCTCTGCCCAATCATCAGGCAGGTTGAGATCCCGCTGAATGGCAGCACAGCCTGCTGGTGAATCAGCCAGTCCTTCCAGTTTGGTGTCATCAGCCAACTTGCTGAGGGTACACCCTGTCCCCTCATTCAGGTTGTTGATGAAGATGTTGAACAAGACTGGCCCCAGAACTGATCCCCATGGAACTCCACTGGCCACAGGCCTCCAACTCGATTCTGTGCCATTGATCTCTACCCTCTGAGCTCTGTCATTCAGCCAGTTCTTGATCCACCTCACTGTCCACTCATCCAGCCCACACTGCCTGGACTTTCTGATGACTATGTTCTGGGTCACAGTGTCAAAATTCCCGAAGTTTCTATTTCTTACACATTACCCAAAATATTAGTGATTGTTCTCTTTGTCTCACTTGAATACTTTTGTGTTAAAGCCACAGAAATATTACATTGCTATTGTGTATATTCAGATCTGTGTTGAAGTGATAAACTCTTTAACTACAATCCCTTGAGTTAAATCCATTCATAGTGTGTATCTAGCTTTGGAAGGAAACTGAGCATACCCCTTCCCCTCTGTTTAGCTAATAATAAGCTGCCAGGATACTTGAACAGTTTCATGGCTGGCATCCAGCCCTTCACCCAGGAAAGGATTTTGTATTGGCTTTCACTGGAGAGAATTCAGGTTTAGAATAAATGTAACACTATACTCAAACACTCCCTAGTTCAATCTGGATGGAAGCTTGCTTTCCTTTTTCTGTGTGGGTAATTCATGACTGAAAAGGTTAAGACAGATCTTGGAGTGTTCTTGACCACATTGCTTTACAAATGCTCAGTCTCCTGAAATGTGGCAATACAAAGCCCTTTTCCATTCAGATGGTGAAAAAGTGATTAATAGCTGCCAGTGTACTTACCTCTCACAATCTGTTGTAGCTGAATGCTTAATTGTATGTAGACTTTTCATATATTGTAACCTGTGAAATTTTGACAACTATACTGCATTCAGGTATGTAAACAACCACTAGGTTTGAAACCAGACTAGTGACAGTAGTGCTAAAACAATATTAGGCTAACAGTAGGATTGATTTAACATCTGCCTCAGGTAGTGAAATCATGTTATTATAACCAAATACAGAATATTCAAAATACTGGACTTATTAAGTGATGATGGACTCTGAGCTCTATTTGCAAATAGGAGGGAAATCTGCAACTGTTTTTCCCAAATGGAGCCCAGAACACTGATTTCTTACTGAGGCTTCTTCAGCAGATACAGGTGAACTGGACTTCCAGTCTTTTAGGTTATGTCTTTATGTGGCAGTTGGTCATTTTAATGACATCCTACAGCCACCTCCATCACAACTGGGAACATAGTAGTGAATGGGAGAGTGTCAGTTGGTGAAAAGGGTTGCAAATAGAAAGCAATTTAGGTGAGAAGATACTTTGCCTTACTTGAAGGCAGGCCTATTTTGCCTAACCTGAAATGCAATCTGCCTTGCAATACAACCTTTCTGACCTTCCCCAAACATCTTGGTCTGGAATGGATGTCTGTTGCCAGAGTAGGATTCTTCTCCTACTCTTAACACCTCAGTCCTTCATCTCAAGTTCCAGGCATGTTGCTGTTGTGTGCTGCCCTCCCAGCTCCCTGCTAGCTTCCCTGTGGCCCTTGAGTTATTGCAGGTTAGTTGATTTGATCTTCCTAAAAGACAGTGAGTGACAGCCAATTTTGCTTAATGCAGTTTGATAGTCTGGTCATGCCAACCAGGACATGTCTGACACTTGCCTCGTCGACTCCTTTCTAGTTTTTCCACTTCCAAAAGAAATGTCTTCTTAAGGAGTTGATATAAAGAAGCAGTGAAGGGAAAACCTGCATACTAAATTAAAAACAAAATAACGTGTTTTGTTGTAACTTTTTTCAAACAGTATGTGATTAAACTAAAAAGGATCCAATGTCAAAATGATCCATGTCAAAACATGTTTCCCTACACTTTTTAATAGTTTCTTAATCTTATGAGGGTATTTACTGTGGAGTTTTACTGTATTGTTACATGACAGAATGGTTATGAATGGATGAATAGGGCTAAAGATTATAGATAACACAGTGTGGGGGTAAAATAATGCCATCTAGTTAGAGAAGTCTTGAGCTCAGTGGTGAAAGAGTTGTTTAGTGTTTCTTAGGCTGTGTACGTCTTTGTTTTCAAGAAAGTGGCCTAATTTAAAGCATGAGGGATTAAAACACAGTAGAATTGGCCAGATCTTGCCTTTTTATTCTGTTAGTGACTAAACTTGTGCATGACGTACATGGGGTACAGATAATAAATGAGAAACGTTCTAATATCTTAGAGAATTTGGGAGTGCTAAGAGTTGCTGTACCCATAGCTGTAATAGTGATACTTGAAAAAACTTTGACGCAATAGAAACACTTAGTAAAGATTGCTACAGTGAACATATACCCATTTAAAATGTGAGAAGTTCACCAGTTACTATTAACGTGCCTAAACTGTACAAGAGAAAGGACAGAAGGTCACTTTAATTTCCACAAAAACTTATCACATTTCTCTTTCTGTGAAGAATATTGCTGTGGATTAAAATGTGGCCTCAACTCCACTCCCCTTCCCCCCCAAAAAAACCCACCAGAAACAAAAATGTTTTTGAGATTCAATAAACTGAAAATAGAGTTGTAACTGACTCCAATTTTAGTGCTGCTGAAGTGTGACAGGTATGCAGTCTTAGTATGTGGACGTTAATGTTTATACAACACCTATTTAAGAAAAAAAAAAAGTATCCTGTCAACTTTTTCCAAATTTTGTTACATCACCAACATTTCAAATGTAGCATGATTTATAGCAGCGTTTTTATTGTGGTAACATTTGGTTAATTTCTGCTCTGCTTTCTGCTTTAGCATTTGAGTGATTACTTTCTTGTGATACTTAGAATCCTTAGAAGTTAGATCTAGATGAATGCCACTCTGAAAGTCTGTCTGCAGCTTTTTTCTGTCACTGCCTTCTTTTTCCTGGTGTAATAAGGTTCCTGCTAAAGGACTGAAGAGTTTAAAAGTTATTCTAATTGCTATGTAATAAGCCTTATCCTTCAGTGAGGTATTTCATTGAAGCCAGACAGTGAGTGTTTTGTGACAGAAGGAAAGTTGAGGGGGATGGAAGGAGGAGGAGGCTACAAAATGACCAGGGCTGGCCCCTCCACATTCCTGTAAGGCTTGCTTTTTTAAAATTGGAAGCTGCTTTTATAGATGCTCCTCTAAACGGGTTTGTTTTTTTCCATACTGTCCCATTTAGACTTTGGAATGCATGTATGAAAGGCCAGGCCCCCAAAGTGACTTTCCAATCTGTTTTTGCAATTCCAGCCCAGTTCCCTTTAATGTATGGAGCAGGCGAAGTTGAGCTGACTCTTATAATCACAGAACTCAAGCGCAGCTGCTGCTTTAAGTGGCACTGTGTGATAATACAACAGCTCTGCTATTTACTGGGACTCAAGTGCCTGGACTGGCACACGGAGACATTATATGAAATCCGAAAGCATGAGGATAAAGGAGATTTCTTTGCGGCAAGATCCTGATCTAAGGAAGGAGTTGGCATTGCTAGCTCGAGGATGTGACTTTGTTTTACCTTCTAGATTCAAGAAGAGACTGAAAGCTTTTCAGCAGGTCCAGGTTTGTCTTTCTGTTCTTATATAGTTAAGTTACTGTTGTCAGTTGTACCTTCACAACCATGTAAACTGCAGGAGTTACATGGAAGTTCTTCCTAAGCTGATAGGGTTTCTGTAGCCTCTTCCATATATTATTTTTCTTCTGTGTTTTAGAAGACTGCAACTAGTTTTCTGCAAACAAAAAATGAGGAGAGTTTACTGAAGCATGAAGTACAGTGTTTGCACAGAGGCATATGCAGTGGGAAGTTGGGGTGCTTAATGCTGTTAGACTTTTAAAGACTGTTTTCCTTAACCGGCATAATCATCATCTGCATGGATTTCCCCAGAGGTTGTAACTTACCTTTTACTGAAGCTGGGCATATCAAATACACCAAGATAGGCTGTAACTTTACAGACTCAAAACATAATATGTTAAAAGGGGTTTTCATACTTACACGATGATCCTGAATTCCTTTAAATCGTGTTTATTTTGGACTTTGGATGAGATCAGCTGTTGCTACACAGTTCACACATGTGCCTCTGCTGTTTTGCAGCAGCAAGTTAAATCCACCATTTTAAAGTGAGCTCATAATTGAGATTAGAAGCATTTGAAATGTAATTAGAATGACAACTCTTTATGAGTATATTTTAAAAGATAATTACCTTTTGGGAGGGGGAACAAGCCTATTACTTTCATTGGAGAAACTGAAATTTGGTATTTCCTCGAACACATTTTAAGGCTTTTGGTGGTATGTGAAAGTATTTACTTTGTCCTGACCTCACCCTCGCTTCTAATTCATGTACTAAAGATATATCAGTGATGGTATTTTACTTTTTTACTCTTTTTTAATTAAGAAAAATTCTGCAGTTGAATAAAAATTACATTGTCTTGTGGTACTTCTGGCTTTTAAAATCATTCTAAATATAGCCTGCTACTTAATTTTGAATTTAGTGCACTAGTGTCCCTTTCAGGTGACCTTCAAGAGAGGGCCATAGAGCCCTACAACCATAAAAATATCAGCCTTCTGTCTGTTATGTTATTTCAAATTCATTTCAGCTGAATTCTATAAGCAGTGTGTATTTTTATGCAAAGCAGAATGCAAGTGCTGACCCTGCTGTTTTATGCCACTCAGAATAAACTTGTGAATGAAAGGATTTTATAACTTGTATTTTTGTGCTGGAGACAGAGAAGGAAGTTTGTTGACTAGAGAGAGCAGGAAAAGAAAACACTTATCTTGATTACCCAAAAGTAACAGTATCAGTTAATATTTAGGCACCTCAGAGCATGAGGCAAGTTTAGTCTCCTCATGGCATCCTGTTGTAAACAAACACACATATTAGCTTGTGTGGTGCCCCTTAACTTGATCTGTCTTTAACCAATGATAGCTGGATCACTTGCACTTTGTAAGGGCTTTTTTTACATTGAGCTAGAAATCATCTCAATGTAGTATGATAATGCATACCTACAAGCAACTAAGTACTTAAGAAAACATCTTGTCTAATCTGTAGGGTTTTTCTCTTTTAGCATTCTGCCAGTTTACAACTTACAATGCAGATGATTCTCATTTTTAACCAGACTTGCCCTTCTTGGGTAAATGGTAACTGTAGAAACCACTTAATCGTATTACAGATAGAATTCTGAAGGCAAAACAAGCTTAATTAGGAGTATAAAACTGAAATCTGATGTCTGTCTTTGCTCAACAGGATACAAAGTATTTTATCCAAGGTTCTCTTTTTAAATGATACTTTGCTTCGACTCCATGATTTTAAGGAGACCTTTTTTAAAAGTACCTTAAACCAAAATATGAGTGCTGATAACTATTGATACAGATGACGATGGACATTCTTTACCTGACACTTCATATTAATGTTGATTTCAACTTCTCCTTATGGGTTAGGTGCTGTTCATCACCTTCATAATCATTGAATACATTTCATGTTGAAATTAAAGACCACTATTGTAGAATTAACTTTTTCTCATTTCATTTGCTAGTTTCATTGCTAGCTGCCTATGCCACTGTTATATTGGCTTTCAGACAGAGAACAGTTCATAAATACAATGTAAAATTAGAATGCTAAAATCAAGCAGAAATTGAAGCCAATCTGTTTTTCTGTGCTTTTTCTACACTCTTGATAATCTTTTGTATCCATGCAGTTTCTACAACTTGTGTCAGATTCTTGTGAAGATATTTACTGCTACTAAAGCTAGCCTTTTAAAATAAAAAATGAGTAATGATGATGAACGGTAAGAATTGCAGCTCAAGATCAGTTCTGAGGTGGGTTAGAGTGCCTGGGGTTTCCACAGGTTCTAGGGATTCCAAACCAGTGGCTTCTTACATAGAGCTATGTAAGTCATCTGTGTGGGTAATCTCCTGCATTTTGGAAGGGGCAGTCATTGGAGTGTAGCAAATCAAGTTTCGTTAAAATCTTTAAATAGACAACCAGTAGTGAGGTGGGTGGCTCTGGAAAGTGGTAGAACAGGCTGTTTTTCAGAAGTTACGTTTATTAATGAGAGTTGATAAAACTGAGCAAAATAGGGCTTCCTGGAAAAACCACTTTCTCAAAAGGAAGGTAAAACAATGAAAAGCTGCTGAAATGTTCTCTTGCTTTGGGAAACTGAATTTCTGAATAGATAACTGCATAAAACTCAGCAGAATTTCAGTCCATCTTCTCATGACATTTGACTATAAGACCATTCTTAGGTGACTTAACTATAGAATGTAGTGAACTAGAAATGCAGCACTTGAAGAGGCATTATGTCCACTTTCTCATCAATTTCTCTAAAACTTTGGAGGGAGAAGAAAAGAATTGCCATGTCAAATGTACTGGCAACTTAAAGATGTAAACTGAAAGGCTTATTACCTGCTGATAGCTGAGCTTAGTGTTTTAGCCAACAGTTGGTGACATCTCTACCTGTCAGAGCTGGAATATTAGCAACATCATTACCCAGGCTGTGTGAGGAAAATTTCTGAAGTCAGAAACAAATATTATAACAGAATGGAATATATTTGTGTACAGTGATATACCCATGTAACTCAATGTGAGCTAAACTAGGAAAATAGATATTTTTTTGCTACTTGGAGGCCATATGTTGTAAAACAGTTGAATTCTCACTGTAAAACTAGACTTTCTTAAATATATTGTGCTCAATGTGATCATATTTCTAGAACGGGAAATATAAGTTGGCCTAAATCTTTAGCTCTCTGAATGTCAGTGCCAAAATTAAGTGCTTGGTGTATTTTCTGATACCTGAACTGCATCAGGCTTTTTATCTGTTGTTACTACTTGATAATTCCTGTGGTTGCATGTGTCACCTCAGTGTGGAAATGGAGAACTACTAGTTCATGACCACCTGTTAATGATACTAAATGCTACTTACACATGCTATTTATGTCAGCTGTATGGGAAATATTTCTTCAACTTCTGCAATGCCTCACAAGATTGGCTTTCCTTATGAGTAAAGTAAGTTTAGGCGTTAGTGCCTCTTGATCACTTTCGCACTCCTCTGTTACCAAAATGCTTCACAAATGCTTGTGGCGTGTCCAAGACAGCAATGAATACAGAGCCTGTAGGTGCCAGTGTGTGCTGGGCTGGTGTATGACTGTGCTGTAGTGCTCTACTTCTTCCAGTTGGGAAGACAATCTTCCCATTTGTGAAGTTAAATAGATCTTAAACTTGTTAAGTGAGGCAGTTGAGTTTACAGCTATAGTCACAAAAGTAGGTTGTGTAACAATTGGAGGTCTCTGGCAGGCCATCTTTCCTAGCAACAATTTTCTGATTTAGTATCACTCTTAAGATCTCCTTCTAACATCACTTGGGAGACCTTTTAACACCACAGAGGGAAGGCTTGATATCCATTTTTTACACACAAAAAATATTCTTTATTTTTAAAGAATAAAATCCAAGTGTCTGGGGAGTGTGAGGGAGATCTCATTCTGAGAGTAGCCAATAATTACACTTGATGCTAGTTTGCTGATATAGTGCAATTGTTCTGGAGAAGATGCCAACATTTAAAATGGAATAAAAATGTCTAAGCTGCCTGCTGAGGCTGGCTGGTGAAGATGAGGTTTTCCATAAATGGTCTCTTGCTAATGGATTGCTAGGCCTTAAATTCTAGCCTCTTAAAAGAAGCTGTAAGTAAACTGGTAGCTTTTTTTACCATTTCTGAAATGGAGACTCCTGCTTTGAGTTTCAAATATATTGGCTGCTGTGATAGCAATTTCTTTACCTGCTTGTGGCTGGTAATCAATGTATGCAACGTGTACTGCTTCTGTAGAAAAGCTGATATGGTGCAAGTTTGTTACAGCTTATTTTACTCACACGATTTCGGAGTCTAGATGTCAGTTCCCTCTGCAGCCAAGTTTTTTGACCCATCAGTGTAGACATTGAAGAGTTTTTATTATCTTTCTTTTGAAATAAAAGTTTCATTAGCTATTTCTCCATTTTGACGTACTTCCCATACCTTTGTAATTACTAATACTACTAATAGTGAATCTTCCATGACTGTTGACAATAGTACTTCGTATGCTAGAAATCCTGAAAGAGTTTAGCACACCTTTTGTATAAAATTTTGTATAAAATATCCTTCAGCTTTTACAGGATCAGAGGGATATCAGATTTAGGTGTTTTGCAATTTTCAATTGCTCAAATCGGAGTTAGTTGGGGCATTGCCAAATGAGAAGTTCACAGAATATTTGCTCCAACTGTTGACTCTGCAGCTCGTACTAAGGCTGAGCTTTTTGTTTCTTGAGTGGATTTTTTTCTGAGGTCAATTGCAATGAGTGATTGAAACTTGTTTTATTGTAAACGGGGAAGGATGAGAACTATTGCAGAGTTCAAGAATTAAGTAGATGTCTGGTGTTAGCCCTATTTGGTACTTTTGGTGTTGAACTGATTAACAAGGGCTGTTTTCTGTAGACAAGTGTTAAAATTGCCTTAGGTGTAATTGACTGACAGTTCTTTCTCAATAAAAGGATGTTTAGGCAGTCATAACTCTTCTGTAGGTAGTGACTACCAAGTGTAGTCTGCTGGCTGTGTACAATCAAAATGATCATGCGTTAGGGAGATCTTACTAGCTTGTCTCCTGAGAACATCTGGGGTAACAGAATATACTGGTGAAGAACAGGAGTACTGATTTAACCCACGATATATTCTGAGAAAGCTGCAACTATATGAAAAATGGAGATATTAGTGACTGGGATACTTGACATAATTTGTAGAGTGAAGGCTGTGTGACAACAACTCGCAACCAGTGGCTAACAGTTTCGCACCACTTCTGTCTTGCAACAAAATATAGAAGACGTTGCCTTTCATGGGGTAGATTTTCCTGAATAATCTTGCTTTTTGTTTCTATTTTAGAATCTGTACCTTTTGCCTTTTGTAAAGTAGCAGGGCATGTGGAGGAGACAGAGTATTTTCACTGGTCAGCCACAGCAAACTGTTAGAGGATCCTGGATCTAAAGCCTTTCAGAGAAGTTTTGTCAGCATATAAAGCAAGTTACTGATAGACATTCATGTAAAATTCAAAGACCTCTGCTTATGGCTTTGAAGGGGATTTAGCTACCCCTTCCTTTTCCAGTCCTATCCTCACATCGAGGCATTTCTGGATAAATAATTAAGCTCTGAGCAGCAACTGGAACTTTTATGATGTTGAAGCTCTGTATGACTACAACAAAACTCTTAACATTAGCAGCCATGTTTGGAGATGTTTCTAAAGCAATAATGCATTTGTGACAGCATTCTCCAGTTCCCAGCAGCACTGGGTGATTTGTCAGCTACACCAAACTACAGGTAGGAAAATTGTAATTAGAGTTGTAGAACTTGGGTAGGATATCTGGTAATGCACCACAGAAATGTTACTGCAAGTGAGGAGATTGGAAAGTGCATGCTGTAATGGTTAGGTATCATGCAGAAAAGTGATGCTAATTTATCTCAGATGAAGTGTTCAGTCTTCATTGGACTAGTGAAAATCAGATTTTAAGCATTTGAAAGTTTTTCAGTGCTTGCTTGTTTACTGTATCCTACTTTTGTATGTGTGCATGTGATAGGACTTGTCTACAGTGACTATTTATGCACGCTATTAGCTGAATGTGTTTTTATGTTCAAGCAGGATGGTGTGTATGGAATGCATTTTATGGTTTTGGGTGGATGCTTTTCCTGGATGCCACTACCTACCATCTCCTCCTACATGAGAATTAACACACTATCCCAAATTGATTTGTGTAAGATGGTTTAACGTTTACATGCTCTGTTGAAAAACAGAGGCTTCAGTAGCTTTATCTTGAGGCTTATTTTGCCTCTTGAAATATGATTAAATTAAAGGGGAAAAGACTGATAGTTCTATCACTATAAAACAAAATTCAAAAATCTTTAAGTATTAGCAAGACTTGTAAGAGCCATCACTGGCTAGTCTTGACACAGCAATTTTACTCAGTTGATTTAGGCAAGCAGTATGTATAAAATCAGAAGCAGTGTAGTTTTAAGTACTTTTTTCTTTTCTAATGGTATATGGCTATAACTTTTTTTTTTTTTTAGGAAAGTGTATTAATTTTTCCTTTTTTTTTCTGCTCACTGTAGAACAAATTTTAAGTGACTACAGACCAAACTGTATTAGAGACATCATCTCAGTTAAGGCTAGCAGCAAAAGTAAGCTAGTCCAAAACTGCATCAGGGTTAAAATTAATAGATGTTTATCTCTTACTGTGGAAAGAGGAGCGTGTATGATAAAATTAGTCTCTATAGCACATCCAAAACCAGCTGCCAGGCAGTGACTGAGGATAGCAAACTGAAGTCTGGGATAGAAAGAAGCAACTGGGACTTAAACGTTTGTTGCCAGAAGAAAGACTTTTGCATATATATCCCAACACCTGTTTTTTAGTGTAGATTCCTTCTCTATAGGTGTGTCTCTGAGTTCAACACTTCACATTTGTCTTTCTGAGCAAGTCAGGCAAGATGAATCACAATCCTAGCATGATTTTAACTTAGTGTAAGCTTATTTCAAACAACACTGCTACAGCGTTCTTCAAATCTTCATTATGTTAGTATCAGAACCATGTTGCTTCTAAGTGGAATCAGCTGTGTGAGATTAGATGAAGACAAATAGGATTTTTTTTTCCATGTGCTTTTTCATGATCTTTGTGATTTGAAGCAATTCACCATCCTGCTTCACTGTCACCAGTAACGACACACAGGTCAGTAACCTCTATGTGCAGGAGTGGGGGAAGAGGTAGGTGTACTGTGGTGTAGCTTTTCCTTATGCCATGCCATGAAACTTCATTATTAACGTTTCAGTGTTGTCAAGCTGTCTTTCATGGAAATAGCTAGATTTTAGAGAAATCTAGTTTCGGGTGAAAAAAATAATTTTAACAGCCTTAAGGTGTCAAAGGATCATTGTTGACAGAGAAAAAATACAGTTAAACATATCAAGCTGAAATGAAAGTGGTACAGTGAGTTGATTCTTACAATAATAAATCTAAGATGACAATGAAGAACGTACAGAGAATGAGGGGGAAAACACCACTTAACTCTAGACAATTGTAAGTCTTAATGTCTACCCGAAGGTCAAGAGAGCCAGTGTTACAGAAGAGATGTTTGTCTGGGCTTGAGCTGAGGGAAGTTCTGGTAGTAAGCTCACTTTAACTTGAAGCAGATTTTTGAAGGCACTTTAACATGCTGAAATATTTAAGATGCTGTTGGAACAGATTTTTCTAAATTAATCTTTTCCTTCCAAATGATACTAAACTATTTTTCTAGACAATAGTAGCGTAAGCCTTTACCTGCTGTTCTCAAGATTTAAATTCCATAAAACTACTGATCATGTAACTTGTTTATCTAGGGGGAAATGTTGAGTTTCATTGTGCTATCAAATAGTAATTTAAAGAAGAAATATTTCTGTAACTTTACTGGTTAGACTTCTATAAGAAACTATAGAAGAAACAGACGAGAAGGCTGGTCAGGTACTTCATTTGAGCCTGCTTACTGATAATATTTTCTTATATTCACAATTTCTATTTAACTTTAGTCTGTAGGACACTTAAGAACTTACTGAATTTGATAAGGAGAGAGTTTTATTAAAAATGTAGAATAAGCTTAGAATTTTCAAGTGCAAGGCCCATTCTGCTCCAGCTCTGCCTCCCCACAGTCACAGCTCCTCCAGGCACAGCCACGCCCTCTGCCATGGGGACCCTCCACAAGCTGCCAGCAGATCTCAGCTCCACCATTTCCCTCATGGGTGTCAGGGATACAGCTGCTGCCTCACCACAGGGTGCTCCAGCACACCTCCTTTTGTCTTCCCTCACTGTCCTTGGGGTCTGCACGGTTGCTTCTCTCATCCCACTCCTATCACCTCCAGCCCCTCCTCTTCCAGCTGCTTCTTCACAAAATGTGATCGCAGAGGTGCCCATTTGGTTCAGCCCCAGAGATGGATCTGACTTAGAGCTGGTGGAAATTTTGAGGAACTTCTTGCAGAGGCCGCCACTGTAGCCCCTTTCAGAAATTACTGAACACAAGTGCTACACAATGCATCTCATCACTACCCCCTTGTTGCCCTTTGGGTCTCTGCATTGACACACTTCCGTTTTCCTACTGTGTATCAGGGAACTTTATGTACCATCTCCTCCTGTGGCTGGATGGCTTGTAAGCATTGTACATGGGTGGTTTCAGGGATGTTAGGATTTTAAAGGCTGAGTAGTATACATCTACAGAAAATCCTCTTAGCCAATTATGCACTTAGTTATATCCAGGTAAGAATAGCATAAAGTGTGATATATAAGAATAAAAGACTTAGTCTATTGAAGGACGAGATTAACTTAAGCATTGCACGTTCACAAAGTATTGCAACATTTCTTTTTAATTCTCTAGTTAAAAATACTGAGTATTTGAACCAAACTTTTACCTGTTTGGTACATAAAAATCTCTTTACAGTATTTAATGTTATTTTTTTTTGCTTGAGATTGTGGTGTACCACTTGTTAGTAAAAACTTAATATCAAGTTGGGCTTAAACGTGAGGTAGAATTTTTTTGAAACCCTGTTTTCTTGACCATGTATGTATTTCATTGACTTTTCTAATATGGAACTTAATGGCAAACGGTAGAGCACGAGATAAGTAGTAACTGTAAATGTTTAAATTGTTGGTTTTTTTTTTTCAGAGAAACGGGCATATCTGTTCATATCTGTCAGATGCTAGCAAATGTCAGTGTTTTCTGAAAAGTTATCCTTTTCTGTAATGTAAATACCAAATCGGCTCAATGAGCTTGTGTCTTAATCAGTAAGAGCCAGTAAGCTAAAACATGTATTTACCTCATCATAAACATATTTGCCTTGTTTCCTTTACCAGCAAGTCCTTAGAATTGAGGTTTTACTTGCACTTGAATCTTCATATTTAACCTCTTTGTGGGGTTCAGTACTTCTGATTGGTAGACTATATGTGCAGATGTAGATCTAGACTTAGTGTATGGTCTTAAAGTACCAGGGAACAAGCACCTACTTCCTTTTCATTTCAGAAGTCTATCCTGTTCTTCAATTACTCCATCATAGTGTCAGGTCTTTCTTTTAGTGAGAGAGTGGGGAAAAGGTGCCTACCTCATTTCAAAATCCCTGTTGTCTTTGTTTTTGCTTAGAACAGAGTTAACTGCCAAGTGCAACTAATTTGTTGGTAGAGATAAGACTGTTTAGAAAGAAAACTGAACTTCTCTCTTTGGAATGAGATGTTTCCATGTTTACTAATGTATATGTATANACTTTACATGTCAAGGTTAATGTGTCTTGGCATGCTGCAGCACATGTCTGGTTGTAAGAGTTGTTTACAAGCTTATTCAGTTGTTTTCTTTAATGCTAAGCATGATACTGTTTGTGCTATTTCTTGTCAAGTTGCAGGGAAAAATCTTCACTTACCAAACCGTTTTCTCTTTGTCAGTTTAGTTTACTGGTACCAATATTAAAAGTTTTATCTTAAAGCTGTAAGAAAATGTAGATCACTTTCTAAGTGGTAAATTGACCACTGAAATGGAGTAGTTGTGTAAAAAGACTAAGAGACTGCAGTAGATTTTCCAGCAAAAGATTTAGTGTTAGTGGACTTCTAGTTGTTCTTGTAAATGAAGAAATTCCCTGGTTAAAGTTCTAATTAATTTTAGAACAACTTAATCTTTCAGTGCATTTTGATTGCCCTGAAATAACAAGAACCTGACTCTTCATCAGCTCTACAATGTGTGTGTCTACAGAAGTAACTAGCTTGAAATTATAGAAAGTAGTGAAGGTTTTAGAGCCCTTTTAGTCTCCCATGCTCCTCCATTAGAGCACATACAGCTGAACAGCCTCAGTTGCACAAGGAACCATTTTGGTCATTGGATAGGATTCAGACTAAGAGAAGATTCCCTGGCCCTGCTTGGGAAGGTGAGAGAGGGAGGAGGTGTGATACTAACTTCATAGTGTGTTGGTTGGAGCTAATAGTTGTGGATGACTTGTTTCTTTCTTTGGTGCAGGCACTTATCCCTATGTTGACTGACATTAACAGAATGATTTGACACTAACAGTACAATTTGGTTGTCCAATAGCAAGTTGATAGTGGCATTTAAGTATTAGTGTGCTCAGAACATCCATGTTCTCAGTGAGAGCTGCTGGATACAACATGGAATAGTCAAGGGCATTTTGTTTAGTGTATTAGGTGGTATTGGCACTAGGTGCCTGTCTGTAGGCACCAAATACGTCTATGAGAAATGATTGTGAAATGACTATACACTTTCTAGTGCACATGAAGCACTTTTATAGTTTCTTCTTTCAGCAACTTTGAGAAAGCAGCATGTTCAATATAGAGTATTTTTGTCTTGTAGTGAGAGGTTTGTATTCTATGTCTGATTTTTTAGAGCTGAAAAAATACACTGTCTTACCTACTTTCATGCCAAGCATGCTGAGTTCAAAGTCATGCCTAAACATAACATTGATTTTTGTAAGATCAAAATTTTCTTCTCTCTTCAGTTCTGAATCAGTCACTTAACTTCTTCCTCACAATCATGGTCTGGAACATGTTTACAACAGACAAAAAGAGGAAAAATAAATAAAAAGCATATATCAGAACTTCCTTGGGTGTTATTTAAAAGAGTTACACATACCAGGATAGGTCTTACAAGAAATCCTGAACTGAGATCTCCACATGTGTTTAGGAACAGCTTTTAAAACCTGGACTGATGCAAATCATTTATTAAGTACTTAGAGGTATCTGAAGTAAATGAGTTCCTGAAAAAAAAACCAATTTCCAATGAACAAATACTACTTCTGTTGAGACCTTTTCCAGTGCAGTCTTCTTTCTATTCACAGATCGTGATCCTACTTTACCTTTTAAAACAAAGAGCTTGTTCGGGTTTTTTTAACCTGAGGCTCTACATTTCCTAGCTATGCATTTTAAAAATGCCTTGTCTGTCTGTACTAGGTTTTCTTGAAGTATTGGTTTACCTCACATTGCCTACAATATTCAGAGAATGTTAGTAGTCTATAACTGACACTTTTCTCAGATGAGGCACACCTCATTGGGCATCTCTGAAGATCTGGAGCACGTGCCATTTGGGTGGCGATTTGAGCAGCTCACATGGGAGCGACTACCCAGGTGCATCTTGTAAATGTGGAATAGGAGAAAGGAAATAAAATAACTTTGCTGTTTAGAAAAAAATAAAAGAGTTTGATTCCTTTAAGTAAAAGATAGTTTGATTGCCAGTGCTAGCTATCTGGCTGTGTGGTATCAATCCAAGGAACAGGTCTGTAATCTGGTTTTGCATAGAGTAGCTGTAGAGGCTCTGCTAAAGGGCTGGTGTGTGTAGAGCTGGTTTTCTAGAATGAAACATCCGTTGTAGCAGCTGGTGGCATCCTGAAAGTTTAGAAGTCTAGAAGGTTGGAAGGCATTTTTTCGATGCTGACACTCATGTTCTAAATTGATGTCTCATTAGGCAAACCACTGAAATAATGACAAACTATCAAAGTTTGTGGTTTCATGGAGTCAAGTCCACCTGTTAACCTGGCACTGCCACATCCACCATTAAAGCAGCTCCCTCGACACCACATCTGCTGGTCTTTTGAATATCTTCAGGACTGGTGACTCAACCACTTCCCTAGGCAGCCTGTTCCCATGCTTGAAAAACCTTTTGGTGAAAAAAAAATTTTGCATGAATTGACAGGATTTTTAGAAAATGACAGATGTTGACTCTAAATGTCAAAGATTCGAGGTAACTTTTTCCTCTATGAAATAAACTTGTAACTCCACTGAGGTAATGCTTAGTTGAGTAATGCTGGCTCAAACGCAGAGGAAGAGATGGAAAGATTAATTCAGATCTCTTTTTTTAGCATATGTAGCCATCTAGTGAAGGCTTTCGAGTTGGAACCCTGTAAATGAAAACCTGCTCTCTGTAAGCACCTTGTTCTTTGACTTAAGGAAGAATTTTGATTGTGGTGGAAAAGCTGGATATCTTTACAGGCACTTTGACAAAGGTGATAAATAGTAAAATGAGGGTTGGAGTTTGTCTGGGGGTTTTTTTTCTGTTTTTTGTTTTGCCCCACTGCCAATTCTGGCTGGAAATGAGAAATGGAATCCAGATATTGAACATATTCCACACTAGGAAAAGCCACCTTATAGTATTAGCCATTGTTTTGTTATTTGAACAGTAGCCTTGTGATGAAAGACTTCATGGTTAATTCGGAATTTTGGGTTATTACTTAACTTTATTGGTACTTTGTTTTCTCAGCTATATTAGACTTTTAGTAAAGGTAAAATATTCTTTACTGATCATAGAAACATAGAATCTTAGAATGGGAGGGGATAGAAGGGACCTTTAGACATCATCTAGTACTACCCCACTGCTGAAGAATGTCCACCTAGATTAGGTCACACAGGAACGTGTCCAGGTAGGTTTCAAAGACCTCCAGAGAAGGAGCCTTCACACCCTTCCTGGGCAGCCTGTGCCAGGGCTCCCTCACCCTCACATGAAAAGAGTTTTTCCTTACATTTCAATGGAACTTTTTGTGTTCCAGCTTCTTTCTATTACCTCTTGTCCAGTCACTAGATACAGTAGATGAAAGTGCTGCCCCAAACTCCTGAAACCCACCATTTAGGTATTTGTAAATATTAATGAGATGCCCTCTCAGTCTCCTCCAGACTAAACAGCCCCAGTTACCACAGCCTTTCCTCATAAGGAAGATGCTCCAGTCCCTGCTGCCTCTCTCCAGCAGTTCACTGTCCCTCTTGAGCAGTGAATGTCATCTACCTTGACTTCAGCAAGACCTTAGGTACTGTCTCCCATAACATGCTCATCAGAAAGCTCAGGCAGTGTGGGCTGGAAGAGTTGACAGTGAGGTAGATCGAGAGGTGGCTGAATGACAGAGCCCAGAGGGTGGTGATCAATGGCACAGAATCGAGTTGGAGGCCTGTGGCCAGTGGAGTTCCACAGGGACCAGTTCTGGGGCCAGTCTTGTTCAACATGACCTGGTCAATGACTTGGATGAGGGGACAGAGAGTACCCTCAGCAAATTGGCTGAAGACACCAAACTGGGAGGACTGACTGATTCCCCAGCAGGCTGTGCTGCCATTCAGCGGGATCTCGATTGGCTTGAGAGTTGGGCAGAGAGGGACCTCATGAGGTTCAACAAGGACAAGTACAGAGTCCTGCACCTGGGGAGGAACAACTCCATGCACCAGCACAGGCTGGAGATTGACCTGCTGGAGAGCAGCTCTGCAGAGAGAGGCCTGGGAGTTCTGGTGGGCAGCAAACTAATCATGAGCCAGCAATGTGCCCTTGTGGCCAAGGAGGCCGATGACATCCTGGGATGCATCAAGAAGAGTGTTGCCAGCAGGTCAAGGGAGGTTCTCCTCCCCTCTACTCTTCCCTGGTAAGGCCACATTTGGTCTACTGTTCAGTTCTGGGCTCGTCAGTTCAAGAGAGAATGGGGGACTTCTGAGAAGAGTCCAATCAAGGGGTGCAAATATGATTAGGAACTGGAACATCTTTCTTGAGAGGAAAGGCGGCGGGAACTGGAGCTGTTTAGCCTGGAGAAGGGAGGACTGAGGTGGGGATCTTATCAGTGCTTATAAATACCAAAAGGGTGGGTGTTGAGAGGATAGGGCGACTTTCTCTTCTGTAATGCCCAGTGACAGGACAAGGGATTACAGACACAAAGCTAGAAGTTGAAGCTTTTTCCTCTGAAACTGATAACATAACCTCAGTTATTTCAGATGTCTCCAAGAAGCTGTCTAGCGTGTTAATCTTGAACATTCATATGTTGAAGACTGAATTTGTTTTTATTAACTTTTTAACATCCTAGAAATCTTTCTAAATGACAGTTTTGGAAATACTCGAGTTTTTTTTCTGTGTTCGCATTCTTAGATTGCTTATTCAGCCTATCATCAAATCTTCTTAAAGGTGTGTTGTAGCATAAAATATCAGGAGATTCAAATCATCTGAGGATGACATATGGTATTTCGTGTTGCCTGACTGTCAAATGTGTGTGTATCTATTTAGGTTCAGACAAAGAAGGAAGAAACTTTGCCACCATCACTTAGTCAAAACATTCCAACTTTCTATTTTCCTCGAGGATGTCCTAAGGAAAAAGTGAATATAGATGCTGTGATTGCCAAAATTGAGAGAACTTTCTCTGAGTTTCCAAAGGAGAGGGCAACATTAGAAGATATGGGGAAGGTTGCAAAGGTGAGAACTCGTCGACTGTCTGCTTTTACTACTGTATGCTTGTGGAAAGGAAACATGAGTTCTCTGCACTTTGGTTCCTTGCATTATATGTTTTCATTCCTGCAGGGTGGTACCTGTAAGAGAACATATTCAACACTGTTGATAGCACAGTTATGTGGAAATCTTTGCATTAACTATCTCTAATGAACCTATGTTTTGCTGACAAAGAGAAACAAACATTAAAATATAACTTGAACTATTTTTATTCACATAATTGAAGATCATATTGTATATTGTGCCTTCTGTATTGACTAACAGACTTAAGGCAAAAGCACTGATAATATACATTTTGTTTGCAGACATCCACACTGGTTCTTTTTTTTCTTATTTGGCAGTGTCATGAACTTCCGTTGAAATATAGTGTGGTAACTTGAGATTACAGCCCTCTAGTTATTATTGAAGAGAGAATTTAGAATTATGGTAACCAAAATACTGAGGCTGGAAAGCAACAAATGTTTGCTAACTTCTGTGTTGCGTTGAATCAGTGCTTGAAATATCACTGCAAGTCGTAATGAGTAATGGTAATGAGTCTCGGGTTTTCATCCCTGTTCCTGTCACTTTGCATTTGAAGTCCAGGATCTAGAATATAGAAACAAAGACTTTTCATGAAAGCAGGACTAGAGGTTTAGAAACTCCTTGCTTGCCTCACCAGAGGAGCTTAGCTGCTAAGCAGAATGGTGAGATTAATCATAGAATAGAATCAAAGAATCATTTTGGCTGGAAGAGACCTTTAAGATCATTGAGTCTAGCCTTTGTCCTAGCCCTGTCAACCACTAGACCATTTCCCCAAGTACAAAGCTTCCCACCTTGTACAGCTCCTTTCCACAAAGAGGGGAAAGGCAGAACAGACCGTTCCGCCTCAACAAGAAAGGTGGAAGGATCTAGTCACCTACAACTCAGTGATGAAAGGCACCATCCTGAAGCCTAGGGAAAAGCCTTTCAGCCTGACAACAGAACTTGTCAAACTCACTTTTTAAAGTAGTAGTTAAATTATTGCATGAGAAGTAACTGTTGTTTTGCTTCAGTGGCCTTACACATCTTGTGGTATTAAGCCTTGATATCCACGTGGGATTCCTAAAGGTTCCAGCATGTCTGACTACTCCAAGTTGTAGTCAGTTTTGAGTGAGAGATGAGTATTTAGTTGTTACAACTGCAGAAACTTGGAGCAGACACAGAAGCTCCAAGAAGCTCACATACACACTGTAGGTGTATGTGGGAGCACTGAAGCTGTTAAGGTGCAACCGTGTTGGGCATTCTGAAGCGAGATACTGCTGCTTGGGGCAGGCTGGCCTGCTGCTTAAAATTGGATTAGATGTGCACGAATATGCAAGGATACAGATGAAGTAAGCCAGCCTTCAAGACAGACAAATGTAAACTTGCTCCAGTTCAGAAGTTGTGTAACTGTTTCTGCTATCGTGAGCTCAGCTTAAAGATATCCAGCCCTTGAGGGGAGCTTATGAGCAGGGACTCTGTTCAGCTGCTAGGATCATGGACAGTGCAGACATGTGACTGCATTCATCCTCTAAGAATGCTGCAAACTGCCTGACGTTTTGCTTTCCCCTTTTGTATTTCAGCCTAAAGCAATTGCTATAAAATTAATTATTTTGAGAGATGCAGTTGGTTTCAGAAACAGTTTTAAAAAAACCTCGTGCCTTGATGTTGTAAAATCTACTTTTTTAAAGATTTATAAAAGAGGGAGTAACCCTCAGATAAGCAATCAATGAACTGACTTGATGTATACTTTAATTCTAGGCTTGCGATTGCCCACTTTACTGGAAAGGTCCTTTGTTTTATTGTGCTGGAGGTGAACGAACAGGATATGTGTCAGTTCATAAATTTGTTGCAATGTGGCGGAAGTAAGTAGATTACCTTTTCAGAAGTATTGCATTTTTTTAATTCAAATGGGATATTTTAAACTCTGAATGAGTTCCAGTCTGTTAAAGGGGAATAAAACACTTTTCTCATAATCAGCCATTGACAGCAAGCTTGCACATGGGAAAATGTAAATAAATCATCACTTTAACATAAACAAATCTTTATTTACAGTGTTGATAGAAATTTTTTTAAGTGTTTGGTAAATGGCTGGCTATTTATGAGAACAGTGACAATCATGGCCCTAACTTGTAGATGCCAGTTCTGGACAAAATGCTCTTTCTTCTTTCTAGTCTTCCAGTTCTAACTGAAAAAATATCCTTTAATGTAATCAGTAGCGTGGAGTTACCCCCCTCCTTTAAGGTATATGTGTGAGACAGTACAGCTTTGATAAGTTCACTTGGAGTGTTCTTTGACGTTTGTAATTAGCTTTTGAATAAAATGTTGTGATTGCAGTTTCATAGTCCTTGATGTAGCATGTCTGTACAAGGTAACATGAGCAATTTTCTGTGTGGAGTATTCAATGGAAATATTTACATTTCAGAATACTTCAGACCTGCTATGATGATGCTGCAAAGTTTGTTCATCTTCTAATGAACCCTGGATCCAACTACTTGGTGCAAGAAGACTTCATTCCTTTTTTACAAGTAAATTGCAACTGAAACTAGTTCTAGAAATGCAACAAAATGATGAATTGGCAAAGCCTTGTTTGGGATTTTTTTTGAGCTGAAATGTACTTTTTCATGGTTTTCATTAATGTTTATTGATAATACATGGTGTAACTTTTATGTGGTCCACTGAGATGCTAGTGAGTGACTTACTTTACAGTTAATCATTTTATATAAGGTGAGGTCTTTAAGAACTACAGTAAGATGCAAGGATTTAAAATTGCTCACAGGAATAGCACATGTATCAGAGAATCCTTGTGGCTTAGAAAAGCAATCATTTAAGTCAAGGAAGCCCTTTGGCATATGAAGGAAAAGTAGTGTTTGAATTCTGAGACCTAATACAGTTTCTCTCAAAGGGCAGCAAATGCCTTTCCTAAATAATGAATAAACCCTAAATTGGCTTTTACTGAGTTGTAGTTGGCCACAGACTTGCAAGCTACAATGTCCGGCAGTGTTCAAAATCTTCATCTCGTGTAAAATACAGGAAAGCTTTTGTGTATTTGGCTTCTTTAAGAGAATTGTATTTTTTTTAAAGTCAGCAGCGTTATTTACATGAAAGATGTTTGAAATGAAGTTGTTATTAGTGATTGTGGCACCTAATTTTAACTGTTTTGGTTAACAAAGCCGGTGTGCTATTCTGTTCTAAGTGTTTTACACAGTCACTAACAAATACTGTTTGGGATATTGTTATTTCTTTTCTTGTAGGATGTGGTGAATAGTCATCCTGGCCTCTCATTTTTAAAAGAAGCATCGGAATTTCATTCTCGGTACATTATCACAGTAAGTGATTTTTATTGAGACAAGCCATTTTTTTGGTAAAGTAGAAAAATCAAACTTAAGACTAGTCAGTATGTATAAGTGTCTGTCCCTTGAGAAAAGTTGAGTATGCTGTCACTCTTCATTTCTACATAACTAGAAATGTGGTGAAGACTCAATTTCTTAAGCATCATGGATTTTCTTAACATTAATAGGAAATTGCTGGCCTCAGTTATTAAGAGGAGAAACACTGAATCATAATAGTGTAGGATATGTTAAATGAAGAGCAAACTGTTAACTTAAATGCCCGATTGTGACTATAGACTGTTTTCATTAGAATCTTGACCTTACTCTGGGTTTAATTAAATGGAATTTTGAATGAAAGGTCTATATTAACATGATTATGTTCAGTATTAAGTAAAATAATGGTAAAATTGGAGCTGCTTGCCACTCTCTTCTCTGGGGATTTTTCTTTCAGAGTAGTTTTATGCATGAAAATTTCCATTTCTCTCTTCTTAATGTTTATGTGACTGAACTATTCTTTCCATACCCATGGGAAAAATCAGTGACACTAAATTTTCTCAACTGTAGAGTAGACAACTGATTCCACTGAAGTCTCAAAAGATTAAAATTCTTCAAAATGACATTCAGTTCACTTTCTTTGTGCATGTGAAAAATAGCTTAATGAATATTCTCCAACAGAAAAAAAAGGCAGAGTTGATCATCTTATATCCAGCTTCTGGTTTTGACCTACACCAAAGCTATGGAAGCTTTTTTGAAAACATTTGAGTTTGGCTCCTCGTATCTTTCTTACAGAAACTGTTGGCCTATCAAGTATTTCTGGCTGTGTTAGGTTTTGCTTGTTATTATAATGATTACCTGAGCTCCCTGAACTTTCTTGTCAGCTGTGACTGAAGGAAGTGTTCTGCCTCTGAGTAGTTTCTCTTTTAATGGATTCTGGGTGGTATCGAAGCCTGCCGTGCTTAAAATTATGAAGGCTTGCTACCTATCCTGAAGGATCATAGGAGGAAAAAGGTCTTGCTATTTCCACTACCTTTCTTAGGATGAATAGCTTATTTGAGTAGGCTGGAGTCTAGCAGTAATGAATAAATTAGCGCTGGCAGTAATTTACTAACAAAAGTTAGTGTGGTCTTCAACAAAAATCCATGTTTAATCAAAAAATCCCAAAAGCAAGCTAGTATTGTTATGAATACAGCAAAAATATTTGGAAAACTGCTCTACTGAGCAAGAAGTAGCAGGACTATCTGCTCTTCTCCTATTTTAGGAGAGTTTTTGACAATTCTATCCTGCAAGTTATTAGTAATGATTATAGATTACTTTTTCTGAGATGAAGATACTTCACACCTGTGTTCAAAGTAGCTTTACTTTCCTATATGAAGCTTCATCTAAAGGATTTTGTAAGCATTGCGCTTACTGTTTAATATCTATTCCTGCTGACTTCCTGTTGCAAGTTAAATTATCCCTTTTTTCTGCTGTATTTATTCAAATATGCATATGTGCATATATGACTATGCATACATACATGACACAGTTCTCTGGTAAAGCAGGTGTCTTGTAGGTGTTCTTCACCACTGGAAGCAATACATTCTGTCCACCAGGATATAGATTAGTTGGTTGGTCAGTCTAGCAGTAGGGTTAGGTATATACCCCTAGATGGATTTTGGCTTTATCTTTATTTCAAGATAAAGCTGAAATCCATTAAACGTGTTTACCCAGACAAATAAAACACTACATTTAATCTGCAAGTATGTTATGTATATATCTGAACTATGAATTCGTGAAATTGTAATCTTTTGCACCATTTCCTCTCCTTTCTGACAGACCACTGTACAGCACAGTAAAGGAGGCAACTCCCTGACAATTTGCTCATAGTCTGCTACAGTTCCCTTTAGAAAAGCATTTTTAAGTCTGTTCCCAGTTGTCTTTAGCAAACATTCAATTTTGTTTTTTATTTTTAGAGCAGTTAAATGTATAACAGATGAGATAATGACATGCAGATGGATTATGTTGCAAAGCTAAGGCAAAACCTTCTTAGAAAAAAATTCTTTGTAGTATAAGCCAAACATGGGCCTTTCACAAACTTACAATTAGAATTGAGGTAATTAAGTTTCAGAAGCAATCCTTTCTGGATTTATTGGGCCAGCTGTTCTGTTCAAAGCGAGAGCTGCAGAGCAGCTTAGTCTTCAGTTTGGACGAGGTTTTATTTGGGGGGTAAAGGATTCCTAAAGAAATGGGCTTTACAGTAACTACTGTATTGCAAATTAAATGTTACACTTGAAATGTTTGGTGTTGCTAATTAGCAGGTAGAATCTATCTCCAGTTACATAGTCATAGTTCCTAATATGTTTAGCTTTTTTTTTGTCTGCTTTTGTTAGTAGTGAGTGACTGAATTGAAATGTGCATCTGGTGGACTTCAGTCAAACTAGTTGAGTATTGAATTCCATTAAATCTAATGGCTGTAAACTAAATCTAAGCAAATTATCCTGAATGGATGAGTTTTGCAAAACAAGTGTGTGTAAGACTGATTAAAACAAGTTTTGGATATTCAGATGAATGCATTTGTTTAAGTTGGGGGGAAAATGTATTCTTTCTGCACCTGCAAGGAAGTATGTCTGTCAAATGTTGAGTTGTTGTGTTTGTATACTTTGAAAATAGCAATGTCTCACTGTACTCTAATCCTTAAACAGCTCCAGTTCTATTTCTGTGACTTCATTTGTGCAGTAAAGTATTGTTATAATAATTATAGGTCTTTAAATCTGAAGTAATGGGATACATTAATAGGTTTATTAGATGATGCACTATAGATGTGGAAGACTGGGAGGTAATGAAAATCTTAATAGATATACTGTGGATAGCATACAAGTATTACTGTGTGAGATGTGAGTATTTAGAGCATTGAAATAAGACTTTTCAAGATGAATTTAGATGTTTTGGTAATATGACATAGGAGAGAAGCATCAGCCTGCTCTAAGTAATGAGAAGAACAGAATAGTGGAAATCCTGTAATGCAGCTGAGCTAAGGCTTACCATTGAGAAATGTTTGGGAGGGTATGTAGTTACCATACCTAAGATCACCTTTTCATTTTCTGTTTCTTGCAGGTTATACAGAGAATATTTTATACAGTAAATAGATCCTGGTCTGGGAAAATAACTTGTAATGAACTCAGGAAAAGCAACTTTTTGCAGGTACAATAGCTACAATTTTGCAAGGCACATGTTTCTACAAGCTGAAAAACTGCACTAACTAAATGCTTAGGGAAAAACTTTAGTATTTCTTCCTTTTCCAAACCTGGTGAAGGCTCAGCTGCATTAACTCTCAAAATACTGGGATGTGTTTAAATGTCATCTTTTATCTAGAGCTGTATAAATGTATATGTGATTAGCAGAAGTCTGGCTGAAGTCCTCATTCTTCTATGGGCACAAGAGTTTTCTACCTTGTGTGTTCAGCCTTGGCTGTCATGCTGCATGGTGTGCACTGTCTCTGAAGGTGAAAACTGTTCTGCTGAAATAGCATTAGATATTCACTTGGTTACGAAAACTCAGATCCTACAACAAATGTCTTACAAATTCTCTAATGTGTTCTATTTATCCTTCTGAAAATAGAATGTGGCATTATTGGAAGAGGAAGCTGATATTAACCAGCTGACAGAGTACTTCTCATATGAACATTTTTATGTTATCTATTGCAAATTTTGGGAGCTGGATACAGACCATGACCTCTATATTGATCGGAAGGATTTAGCTCGACATAATGATCATGGTATGAAAAATAAAGCACCTTTGTTTACATGTATTAAATGACCTGTAAACTTTCACCTGAGGAAGTGGTTAACTGCCAAGGCCAGTGTTCACAAGTCTGTTGGTACAGCTAATTCTTCTGACTGGTGATGCTGCTAGCATCACTTTGTGTCTAGCAATACCAAATTCTGCATTTGAATTCTGATCTTGGCAAAGAAGTAGGAGAGGAGGAAATAAATTTGGAAATGTATAGGTTTGACCTCAAATAAATGATTTGAAGTCTTGGTATATTATAAATGGCTCCATTCGGTGGTTTGGGGTTGTTATTTAGGAAACAAAGCATTTTACTCATATTATTCAAGTAGCATGGCTTTTCTGGCAAGGTCTAGAAAGAGTGGAAAAAGGCAAACATACATTGAGGTACTTACTTTAAAGTTTTGCTGACTCATCTGCAGTTCACTTAGTTGTAATACTATATACCAGCTTTCCATTTTCTGCATTCTTAATATATGACTCTGATTCTGTAGTCTTGCACGTTTTTACCTATTTCAAATGTATGAAATTCTTGGAGAATTTTTGGAGTCTTTGTCTCCATTCTTAAATGTAGTCCCTTCAGGACTGGAAAGCTTACTTGAGTACAAAGTGATTATGGAATGTTATCCCACTTGAAAATGATTAAACATAATTCTGGTTGATTGCTTCTAAAAACTTTCTCGCTGAAGTCTGACTTAGGACACTGAGGGAGGAAAGCTTCTTTCATCACAGATGTTGCTCTACTGAGTTGTTACCCTATAGAAAGGAAGCCAAATTGACACCCGGTCACTTGCAATATAGTTTCAAATCCTTTAAATCATGAAATATTGGTTAAAGCTTAACAGCTGCTGCTTATTGAGAAGTAGACCAAATAAGAGTATAAATTGGATATGATAACCCAACTTAAACTTCTGAAGTCTTCTATTTTTTTGCATGTCAAAATGAGATGGTCTAGAGCGTAGCTGCTGAGAAGGCTGAACGTCTTCAGTCTTTCCAAATAAGTGGCAGTACATATCAAGTTAACTATCCTGCACTTCTGTGGATAAATAATAAGCAAGGACTCGTGTCATTACTCAAATAATACAGTAATAATACCATAAGTACATAAAATGGATGAACTGTTTAAATGGTTAACCACCTGCTTTAATGATCAGTTTTTCTGCAATGCTGAAAAAGTATTTCAGAGTCAGAATAATAAGAATTAATTCTTCAGTGAGAATAGTATCATGGGCTGTTTTGAGTACTATCCATGAATTCACCAAGATGAATTGAATATCCTTTACAGAGCTTGTGCTCAGTTAAGACATATCTTTAAAATCCTTGAAACAGTTTCAAAATTAGAAGCATGGATCAGAACTATGTCAGAAATAGACCCGTGTCAGAATCAGTTAGGCATGCTCATTATGTATTAATGTGCCAATTCTATTTCGGCTCTTGGCCAAAACCAAGGTCATATAAACAGTAATGGCACTTGAAAACATGATTTACTTGTCAAAGAACTGGTAAGTGCCACCTTGTTTATCAGGAATTTCATTACTTTTTATTAACTTACTATTTCTGCATTGAGTCTGAATTCAAAGTTGGTTGGTTCTAGCTTTGCTTTGGGGACTTTATGTTCAATGATCTTCTCCAAGAGAACCCAAAGGGGTTAATGAGCACTCCACTTGATCATTCTCACAGATCTGTATATATGAGAGGTTTCCAATGAACTCTTTAACTCAACAATACAAAGCAAAAGTAACTTGTATATAATAATGCTGTTCTGCACCTTTCTTCACAGCAATATCAAATAGGATGATAGAGAGGATCTTCTCAGGAGCAGTAACAAGGTACTTATACGCTACACTAAATTCAATTTAATATTTATATATTTGCCTGTTAAATTGAGCGTAATGTTCCCAGAAAAAAAGAGATGCCTTCCCTTTGAAACAGAACAGTGAATCTCAAGATTTGCTGTTGTAGTTTAAACCTCAGTAGCACAGGAGTGTTCTTGGAACCTTTGGTTCAGTCCAACTTCTTTACTCTCCATTTTTTACCTGAATGAACACTCAGCATAGGATATTGTACTATTTAGCAGAGATGGGAACGAGGAAGGGAAGAAATGTTGACCAAAGGCAATTGGGCTTTTCAGTACTACCTGTAAAATCAAGGCTTATTACAAAAATACCTCTGGTTGAGTGAGTTAATTCAATTTTTGACAGTCATTCTCCATTATTCCCAATTGGATTGACTTACTTTTGTCTAGTTAGTTTCATTTGTGTAGTTTTGTTATATTTTTGAAACACTTTGCTAGCATTACTTTTGCAGCTTGAGAGCAACCATTAAACAGAAATGACACATCAAAAGCTGAAATGAAGGAAATGACACTTAGCAGGCACATGTCTAGAACTTACTCCTTTATGTAAGTTTTTTGGGCATAATATTTTTCTAGACACCTTGAGGATAAAATGGTGGCAAAAAAGGGGAGATTTTTAGGAAGGAAATGTAGTATGTCTAGAAAATGCCTACCTGGCTTCTTACTAGAAAAGCTGACCATATCTTCAAAGAGCATTTGGATTCTCTGGTGTAAGAGTAGAAGCAGACAACTACATTACTGCCACAAACACCTACTTCTGAATGTTTTTGTTTAATTTAGCTTCATGTTTCCATTCCAACACTTTCAGCTAGTACAGTTCTCTACAGCTTTAAGCTCTCATCACTTTTACGTGAATAGAAATCTCTCTTCTGTTAACAGTTAAGTAGCGATACTGCTGACAAGGAAGGAAAGCTGCAAGTCTTGGACAGAGTTGCTGCCTTCCTTTTCCAGCTGCTAGCTCCTCTTTGAACACCCATTGAGGTAGAAACAGAATAGCAAGCTCCATAGCCAGAATGGTCACAGTAGTCTCTGACAAGTGCCTTAGGAACACTGTATCTTCTAGGAGATAAACTGTTAATAGCACCAAGGAAAATAAGCCTTAATTTTGGTTGGTAAAAGCTAGGGGAACTAAAATAAACTTTCTGTCTCTTCTCTCATTTACCTTCAAGAGGTAGAAAAGCACAAAAAGATGGAAAAATTAGCTACGCTGATTTTGTCTGGTTTTTGATATCTGAAGAGGACAAGAAGACACCAACTAGGTAAGAGTGAATTAATTTGTTGTAACAGAAACATAGACTGACCTTATTGGTTTCCCAGCCTTTAAATAGGAGACCACTAATGCTCAGCTGGAAGTGTAAGGGAAGAAGCAAGCTAAATGATTAAAAACATGAGTGGAAAACTGTCCCAGTTCACAACATCATTCTTATTTATTAGTGTTTCCTGATGTTACTGCTGCAAAAGGTTATTTTAATGATGTTAAGTGGTTAATTGTTATTGTAAGGAGGCCACCAAGAACATAAGGCACAAACAGGGACATAGATAAAGGAAATGGCAGTTGTTCCTGATGCTAATGACTGTGAGGAAACTACAGAGCTTGCATTAGCTGTGGGATATTGATAAGAAACCTGTTGCATGATGTGTCACTGGCTTGCTCCACAGGAAGAAAGAACTTGAGTTCTCAACAGGCTTCCTTGAGGCTTTCATGTAGAGCCACATGTTATAGTCCTCTCTTCCTTCACCCACTCGCAACTAACAAGTTTTCAAATGCAGCAATGCATGGCCTGGCAAGTACCAGAAACTCTTACCACAGCGTAGGTGCTGTTTAATGACTTCCTATGGCATTACGGAACGTAGTCTTAAGTTGAGTTTAGCACCTGTAAGTTCTGTAGCCTTTCAAACAGGACATGTAAGTTCCTAAAGTTGTGTACTAAGTTTGTGTAAACAGTTCTTTGCTATTAATTACTGCATTTCAGCATTGAATATTGGTTTCGCTGCATGGATCTTGATGGAGATGGTGCTTTGTCTATGTACGAACTGGAGTACTTTTATGAAGAACAGTGCCAAAAATTGGATAACATGGCCATAGAGCCTTTGCCGTTTGAAGACTGTTTGTGCCAGATGCTGGATCTCGTGAAGCCACAACATGAAGGTAGTAAAATCCCTTTCCATCTGTAACTTCTGTTTCTCTGGATTAGGAGTTAGTGCAACCTTAAAGGCAGACATTTGGTCATACAAAGAATACGCTTTTAGGTTGTCTTTCCTCTAAAGTCTGTTAGAGCTTATTAATAGAATGATTTTCCAATGGTAGGCATTTACATATTAAAGTTTGTCACAGAATCATAGAATGGTAGGGGTTGGAAAAGGACCTCCAGAGATCATCTAGTCCAACTCCCCTGCAGAATCAGGTCCACCTAGATCAGGTCACATAGGAATATGTTCAGGCAGGTTTTGAAAACCTCTAGAGAAGCAGACTCCGCACCTTCTCTGGGCAGCCTGTGCCAGGGCTCCCTCACCCTCACAGGGAATTAGTTTTTTCTTATGTTTAAATGAGATTTCTTGTGTTCCAGCTTCTTCCCATTACCCCTTGTCCTGTCACTAGATACAACAGAAAAAAAGCGCTGCCCCAACCTCCTGACACCCAATACTTATATGTTTGTAAACATTAATGAGATCTCCCCTCAGTCTCCTCTTCTCCAGACTAAACAGCTCCAGTTCCCGCAGCCTTTCCTCATAAGGAAAATGCTCCAGTCCCCTGATCATCTTGATGGCCCTGTGCTGGACTCTCTCCAGAAGCTCCCTGTCCCTGTTGAGCTGGGAAGCCCAGAACTGGACACAGGACTCCAGATGAGGCCTCATCACGGTAGAGTAGAGGGGGAACAGAACCTCCCTTGACCTGCTGGCCACACTCTTCTTGATGCATCTCAGGATGCCATTGGCCTTCTTGGCCATGAGGGCACATTGCTGGCTCATGGTTAGTTTATAGTCAACGAGCACTCCCAGGTCTTTCTCTGCAGAGCTGCTCTTCAGCAGGTCAATCCCCAGCCTGTACTGGTTGTTACTCCTCAGATGCAGGACTCTGCACTTGTCCCTTATGTGCTGCATGAAAATCTATTGTAGGCTTTTATTTTGGGCTTGTAGCCATGTTTAGCCTTAAATGAAGTCTTGTCACTGTCTGTCTGAGGTGATGTTTCAAAAGAAGCACTTGACTGTTCTGTTCTCTTGCCTGTCATTACTACTTAATAGATATTTCTTCAGAGGGAACAGTGTTTATAAACAGTATTTGTCTCCATAGATCAGTACTGCCTTATTTTAGGTTAGAAACCTAAGCTGCCCTTAGGAAATTCATGTCAAGGGGCTTAAATATCTGAATACAAGACTGTTATTAGCTTTTGGATGTTTTCGATGTACATTGAGACCTTCATAGACCTGTGTTCTATGCTCCTGCATTTGACACACATGATCGTTAATTGGTGACACTTGAGTTTCCATTTCACACTTCAAAAAAAGCCTTCTGAAATGAGCGTCATGCTCCCTTTATATTTGCCCTTCTGTGCTGTTCAATGCTTGGAGGGGAAGGTCTGCTGTAGACTTCTCAATGACAGTAGTGAAGTAGATAAAACATTCTGTAAGCACTTGCGAGAAGTCTGAGTCACTTGCCATTGTTATTGTTGTGGACTTCAACTTCCCAGGCATCTGCTGGAAATACAACACAGCAGAGAGGGAACAAACCAGGAGGTTCCCGGAATGTGTGGGGGATAACTTCCTCACACAGCTGGTAAGTGAACTGATCAGGGAGGGTACCTCTTGTTTGTGAACAGAGAAGGTCTTGTGGAGGGTGTAGCAGTTGGAAGCTGTCTGGGGAACAGTGGCCATGAAACAGTGACCAAGTTCTCTATTCGTAGAGATGTCAGGAGGTGGGGCAGCAAAACTGACACTTTGGACTTTCAAAGGGCAGACTTTGACCTGTTTTAGGGAGTTACTTGACAGAATCCCTTGGGGGTCAGTTCTGAAGGGTACAGGAGTCCACGAAGGCTGGACACTTTTTAAGAAAGAAATCTTAAAGGCCCAGGAACAGGCCATCCCCTCGTGCCATAAGACGAGCCAAGGCAAAGAAGATCAACCTGGCTGAATAGGGAGATTTGGCTTAAGATCAGGTGGGAAAAGCATGTTTATGACCTCTAGAAGAAGAGGCAGACCACTCACAATGAGTACAGGAATGTTGTTAGGTTATGTATGGAGATAGAAGTCAAGCTGGCTTTAGAGGTAAAGGGTAATAAGAAAAGTTTCTATAAATATTTCAACAAGAAAAGACCAGGGAGAGCTTCCATCCCCTATTAGATCCAGAAGGAAATTTGGTAATAACTGTTGAGGATAAGGCTGAGGTGTTTAATTCCTTCTTTGCCTCAGTCTTTAGTAATAGCAGCATTTCCACTGAGGAAAGTCAGCCCCCCAAGCCAAGAGACAGGGGCAAGGAGCAAAATGTCCCCATTACAATTCAGGAGGAGATGGTCAGTGACCTGCTGCTCCACACTCATGTGTACAAATCTATAGGGCTGGATGGGGTACATCCCAGAGTGCTGAGGGAACTGACAGTGGTGCTCATCAAGCCACTGTCCATCAGCAGGGAAGCCTTCCTAACTGGGAAGGTCCAATCTGATCAACCAATATAACACCCATATACAAGAAAGGACGCAAGGATGATCGGGAAAATTACAGGCCTGTCACTTTGACTTCAGTGCCCAGGAAGCTGGTGAAGCAGATCATTCTGAATTCTATTATGCAACACATGCAGGACAACCAGGTGGTCAGGTCCAGTCAGCAGCGGTTTATGAAGGGCAGGTCCTGTTTTAACAAACCTGATCTCCCTCTATGGCCTCCCCTTGTTGGATGAAGGAAAGGCTGTGGATGCTGTCTACCTTGACTTTAGTTAGGCATTTGACACTGTTTCCCACAGCGTTCTCTTAGGGAAATTGCCGTTCTTGGCTTGGATGGGTATACACTTTCCTGGGTGAAAAACTGGTTAGATGATCAAGACCAAAGAGTTGTGCTCAACAGAGTTAAATCCAGTTGGTAGCCAGTCACAAGTGGTGCCCCTCACAGCTCAGTACTGGAGCCACTCCTGTTTAGCATCTTAATTAATGATCTGGATGAGGGGGTAGAGTACACCCTGAGTAAGTTTGCAGATGACACCAAGCTGGGTGGAAGTGTCAATCTACTTGAGGGTAGGGAAGCTTTACAGAGTGATCTGGATGCCTGGGCCAAGGCCAATGCCATGAGTTTCAATGAGGCCAAGTGCTGGGTCTTGCACTTGGGCCCCAACAACCCCCAGCAGTGCTACAGGCCTGGGGAGGAGTGGCTGGAAAGCTGCCAGGCAGAGAGGGACCTGGGAGTGTTGGTTGACAGTGGCTGAATATGAGCCAGCAGAGTGCCCAGGTGGCCAAGAAGGCCAATGGCATCCTGGCCTGTAACAGGAACAGTGTTGTCAGCAGAAGCACGGAGCTGATCGTTCCCCTGTGCACAGCTTTGGTGAGGCCGCAACTCGCATACTGTGTCCAGTTTTGGGCATCTCTCTAACAAGAAGGACATTGAGTTGCTGGAGTGGATCCGTAGACAGGCTACCAAGCTAGTGAAGGGTTTGGAGCATGTCTCCTATAAAGGACAGCTGAGGGATCTGGGGCTGTTTAACCTGGAGAAAAGAAGGCTCAGGGGAGACCTTATCGCTCTCTACAACTACCTGAACGTTGCTGCAAGGCAGGGGGTTGGTCTGTTCTCCCTAGTAACAAGCAATAGAACAAGAGGAAACGGCCTCAAGTTGCACCAGGGAAGGTTCAGGCTGGATATGAGGAGGGATTTCTTTGCTGAAAGGGTTCTCTGGCATTGGAACAGGCTGCCCAGGGAGGTGCTGGAGTCGCTGTCCCTGGAGGTGTTTAAGAGATGGCTGGAAGTTGCACTTAGAGAAATGGTCTAGTGGTTGATAGGGCTGAGACAAAGGCTGGACTCCATGATCTTAAAAGTCTCTTCCAGCTGAAATGATTCTGTGCTAAAAATATTTCTGCATGCCTTGGAAAAACATATTAGTGGGGTATTAAATAGTGGTATCTTGCATGTTCATGGCCTCTACATCTGTGCTGTTTCTGATATCTGTCTCAATTTGATAATGCTGTTGTCACAACGGATTAGTGTTTTGTGTGCTAAGGGATCTAAAATAGCTCAAAACTAGAACTTAAAGCTCCATATTCTTGTTTAAACCAAGATAAAATGGCTTTGCTAAGTGAAAACACACCTCTAAAAGGTAAATTAAAAATTTGTAAATGAAAAAGGAGGATAAAATGTGTTTCAGCTGGAAGATCAACCCCAGATATCAATGGAATAAAGTCTTAGACCAACATGGTCTAATGGGTAGGGGGTGGGGAGCATTTAAAATGAAGCGAAGCAAGCTCTGAGGAACACCTTTATGTGTTCTGGTTACCTACAATAAGCTTCCCAAATTTAGGAGGTCCCTTCCAGTGTTGTGCATTAGACTTCTGAAAGGCAGACAGCTTCAGTAACGTCTGTTCTGCATTTCAAATGAAACAAGATTGATGTATCTGTTCTGTATTGTGAAGATGATAAAAGGAGGCTGTGAAACACAACCAAGACGAGAGTTATACAGGGCAGCAAAAAGGAAAGCCAACTGTGAATGGTTGATGGTGGTTTTTATAAAAACTGAGTGACATTTAAAAGGTGGATTTAGAAAAGAATTCGTCTGTTTTCCTAATACAGAAACTGGCAGCAGCAAATGACATTTCACTTGACAGATGTGAAGCAAAAGGTTCTGTCGTGCAGTTCTGGCTAAACCATGATACACTCTTCTACAGGATGCTCCATGTACCAAAAAGCAAATTCTTTACTTTGTGGAGACCTGATTTAATTATCTGCATTTCATTCTTTTTATCTTTATGTCTTTGAGGCAATGGTAGGCATCTACATGGGTGTTGGGTATTCCAGTGCAATGAGCGGAAACTGGAGAGCAAATCAACAAATCAAATTCAGGTGTTTGACTTAAATTGGGACCTTATATAACTGGGATTCAAATCTGTTGGTTGTGGAGAGTTGCTGCCACTTGAGCTGGCCCAATGCAGCAGACATCTGTGGGGGTCTGACAGATATGAGACAGATGCCCTGAGGGATTTTGTGTCATTCTGGAGCATCGGCTATAAGCCAGGCGGAATACATTAAGGCATTTCAGATGGCAACAAATGCAAGTGTGGCAACCACTTCCAAATGGGATTCGAATCTTGCTTCCCTTTCACGTCCTTGAGTTATACTTTGCTAGAGGCTGGGACAATATGCTGAGGAAATACTGTTCTTAGTCTGGCTTTTATTGAACTCTTCTGTAACATCTGCAGCGAGCCCCTCTTTGACTGACAACTAAAGGCTGTCCATAGTTGAGGTGAATCAGTAAAACTTTAAGGATAGTCATTTGCCTCTCCTTGTATGTCTGGTATTTTTCAGTCTTTCTGCAGAAGCTTAATATTCAACTTTGAAATAAGGTAACATTTCTGAGGAACATGACAAATACTTCTAACATTTAGCAGATCCATTAACTTGAGTCTTTGGAAGCATCACTTCATAAAAAAAAAACCAAACAGAACACCTCTGAGCATTTAGTTGTCTTCTCAAGCACTAAATAGTAATCAGGCTGGACAAGTGGGGTAAACCAGTTTCTATGGAAAGTTAATTGACGTGGAGCAAAGTCACACGCTGTCATCAGTCACGCATTTGCCTTTTCAAGTCAGGGAAGAGAAAGGTGCGCTGCCAGAGGAGGTTCCTACCTGCTACCCAGGCACCTCTTGGGAAGGAATGGTGGATAGCTCGCTGGTGACCTCTTGTTTCTTAAGGAAGCTTAGACAGTTCCCTTCCAATGCCTTCCAACAGTTGAGCGAGGCAGGCTGCAGCTCAATCCAGCATACCGAAGGACAGTGGGGGGGTGGCAGCTAAAGCAAGTCACAAATCTGAAACACCGGAAAGGTTTGTCTGCTTTGAGGGACACTTCTCTGCCATTGTGCTCAGGAACAAAAAGTTCTCGAGCATAACAATGACTTAATTTTTGAGTAGAATCTTTCCTCCTTGGACAAAAGATCATTTCAGCTCTAAATATCTTGTGATTTTTTTTTATTACAGGAAAAATCACTCTGCATGATTTAAAGCGATGCAAGTTGTCAAATGTGTTCTTTGATACTTTTTTCAACATTGAAAAATACCTTGACCACGAACAGAAGGATCAATTTATGTTGCGGGTGAGTGTGAGGCTTTAAAAGGTTGTTTGGGGTTTGTGGTTTTTTTTTAGCTAGGTGCTCAACAATTAATATGTTTCTTGCATAACTTGCAATGTGATCATTTTAGGATGGTGAAGGTGAAAGCCAAGAGATCTCTGACTGGGAGAAGTATGCTGCTGAAGAGTACGATATCTTGGTAGCAGAGGAGGCGGCAAGTGACCAGTGGAATGACGGGTAAGAACACAGCAGGAGGGTTGGTATGAATCCTCTCTACTAACCTGTAGCCTCGCCATCACTGTCATCCTTGATGCTATGTCTGTAGGCTGTTGCTGTTTGTATTTAGCCTTGTGCTCAGTGAGGAAGAACCTTGCCCCTGTCTCAAATTAAACATTCCTTGACAGTTTGTGATCACACTGATTTTTTTTTTTTTCCAAAGAAAAGATCCCAATTCAAATTTTGGGAGGAAATAACATGTGAAAAAGCTTCAACTCTCAACAAAATACAACAGTAGTTTTTGTAGCTCATTGCTGAGTGAATGAAGAGCTTCATTAGGAGCTTTTGAGGGGGGAAAAATTCTCACTTCTGACCTCAAATTTATCAGCCTTGAAGTACTTTATTGCATTTCTCAAGATAACAAATGTTGCTGTTTCAAAAGCACTCCTTCACTTTTGCTACGTAGCTTCCAGAACCTCTTGGAATCCAAAGTCCCAAATTTCTCATTTGCTGTTCTTGTTTTTCAAAAAGATAAGGAAAGCAAGTACAAATGTACCTTGGTTTAGGCCTTAAGCTGATGGGCCTGTCTATAGAAAATACATTTTTATGCATTTCCTCGATCAATACTCCATTTTAAAATGTCTCTGATTCTTGTCAAGCATTTACAGAATGACTGGCTTGATATTTGACTGCTTATAAATCTGAGAAAGCAAAGTCCTCTGAACACAAGATTTCAAGAAGCTTCATGAAAGAAAGTGTGTGAGAGAAGAGGGGAGGGAGAGAGCTGCTACCATTAACCAGCCTCTTCAGCATAAAGGGAGATCATACTCCTAACTCTTCACGGAGTCCTCCCCTAGAACTAATATTACAGAATTAACAAATCTTTGTTACTGTAGGTTAGGCAATATTCAACCTTCAATGTTTTTATCTTATTTAATCTCTTAATGTCATAGGCTAAGTTTGGGGAAGATATGGAAGAGGGTAGGTGCATCTTCCAAATGCTCCTTCCTGGAGCATCTTATGAGGAAAGGCTGCGGGAACTGGGGCTGTTTAGTCTGGAGAAGAGGAGACTGAGAAGGGGGTCGGGACATTAATATTTACAAGTGTCTAANTTCTGCAGGGGAGTTGGACTGGATGATCTCTAAAGGTCCCTTCCAATCCTACCATTCTATGATTCTATAATTATATTGGCACTGGCTTGAGACACTGTAATGCTGAGCATAACAGCTTAAGTGTGATGGATCAGAGGAAAAAAACAGCTTCCAACAGTCTTGCTTCCTGGGAAATGCTATTTATTTGTAACTCAGATGACAAAAGCAGTGGGATGTTTATAAACGAGGAACTGGAATTTGCAGCCCTCTGCTTTAAAATGCCCTGCTAAAATTAACACGTTTAAACTGTCAGGAGTCAAAATGTTCAAAAGGTACTGACAGGATGAGAGCAGCAGCTGCAGCGTGTCAAAGACCCCCCCACGGAACACAGTACATCAGTGAGTGCAGCAGCAGCACAATCAGAGAGCCCCAGCTCGAGACACAAATGAATAGCATTTAGGAGCCCTGAGGTACTCTCACATCTGAGCATCTTAACTAGAACCAGTTCCTCAAATGCTTTATACCTTTGTTGGTTCAGCCTTGCTGTGTCTCTCTTCTTGCTGGTCTGTTTACTTCTGTAGCAGCAGTTGTGTGTCTCCACCTTCCTATTTTAAAATGCTGCTGCTGCTGAGGCTTTCTAGAATCTAAGTGGTAAGCCCATTTTGCCCATTTTCAGGTACAAAGTTGCCAAATTCAGATGGTATTTGACTAAATTTGTTGCAAGCTCACCTGAGAGTTCAATGCAGATCTCCTGGACTTCATGAAGAAGACTCCATTATTCTGCTGTACAGTCCTTAACAGCTCTTGTAGCTTTGCTGTGGTAGAATACCCTGAGACACTAGTTCTTGTGTCAGATATGCTCAGGGTTCAGAAGTATACTGCATGGTCTGTGAAACAGCCAATCGTTAGCCGAGGAAAGGTTCCAACTGTTTCTGTAAGCCTCCTGTCCTGACACTGTGCAGTATGCCTGGTGACTGAAACTCATTGGATGCAAAGTATTCTTTTGACATGTGCAGGAAGGGACCTGCATGACAGGAACTTGGGTTACTCTGCACCTCTGATTAAGGGTTTGAAGTGGCCAGGCTGTTGGAGATAAGTGTCATCCTGTACAGTTCTAAGGAGCATGTTTAAGCACCATTTCACTCCCATCTGATGCAGATGGGGTATAAAGGAAGAGTCTCAAAGTGCTTTTATTCTCATTCAGTTAAGATCTCATTGGCTGCAGCTGTTTCTGAGCCAAGGGCACTTCTGCGGTTACTGTTTAGACTAAACTATTTTATTTTTATGCATGTCCCACTCCACCCCCTTCCCTCAAAATATCTGCTCTTGGTGAAGACAAAAGTTGCAGAATTCACAGCCAGTATTCTTGAGGTCAGACCACTTCTGCTCTTTTTTTTTTACAAGGAAATGAAGTATTTGTGTTGTACCTGGAACCATGACTTTGGCTTTACACAAAGTGGACAGAAAAGAAACTGAAATACAGAATGTTTCTCAAGCTTTCAGATTATAGTTAAAAAATTTACCTTATTTTCACTCTTTCGTAAACTTCTTACAGGTCTTGGGCACTTAAGCTCTTCGGGTACTTCCATGAAGTTTGTGCTCTCCACGGTACAGGTGCAGCCTTCTTTGTCTCTCCAATCACTGCTTCAGTAATACAGAAAATATTGGGGAACTTACAGCACATAAAGCAGAATCTTAAGAATCCTAAAACCTGAAAAGAAATGCACCTTCACTGTGTAGATACATTCCTTAAGGAAAACCAGTGTTACTGTAGAAATAACATGGTGGAGTACACTGAGATATGGAGAAGATGTAGAGAAGCCAAAACGTTCCATTCCTCATTTCTTTTGAGCCTAGTGTTTCTAAACTCAAGTGACTTCTGGTTGTAGGTTGCCTCTCTTTCTGGCATTAGCAGACTTATTGCAGAATTTGGAGAGATAAAAGCCTGACAATGAAAAATATTCCCCTATGGAAATATGGACAGACCACTCTATGGAAGCACAGCCCAAAAAATCATGCATTTTATTTCATGACTTTCTATATCTTGTTAGGTTTGCACAGGCCATAGCTTAACTCTTGGTCTTCTACACAGGTGGATAAAAGCTTTTTTCCAAGTGTTCCTGAAGTTTTGCTCCTTTCTTTCCTTGGAGTTCTGATTGTAGAGCTCATTTTCTCCATTGACAAATTAGAAGTGGTAGTTAAAGTGTTTCAAGTATCATATTCACAACCATGTGTATGATGTATTTGGATTGACAAGATAGGAACAGGTATTATGTTTCGACTTCACGATTTCTGCCTGCTGATACGTCAGAAGCTTGTGAAGACTGTGGCATTTAAACTGCTGAACTGAGGTTCCTTTTTTAATAGAGAACAAAGACAGGATACTTTCCAATTTGTGTCTTAAATAAGTAGCTGAATCAAAGTTGTGAGCAAATAGATGAATACCTGAAGAAAAGTATTTCCTCGGGGAGAATGTCAGAACTGACTTAAGGTTTGAATGCTTTCTAACAGTGAAGGTCAGCAAAAGTGTCTTCAACACTTAATCCTGAGGTAGGACTGTCTGAATCCTTTTTTTCTACCACTGTCCCAAGTGTATTTTCTGTTGCTAAAGCTGAGAGAAACCCAAGCCTACTAAACATTTCCTTGCTGCTGGTAGCTGAATGAACAAAAAATATTAACAGAAATTTATTCTGAGCATTTTAAGTGACTGTGGTGTACAAAAACTTCCTTCAACACTTACTGTGATTTTAATCACTTAACGGGTTGTAAAGCCTCCCTGCCACTCAAAGGGAGTTTGACGGTCCAGTACCATTTTTATTTGATTACCTCCAAGATAAATGTTTTCCTGACATTCCTATTAAAACACTTGATCTGACGCTTGGGAGTGGTACACACAGATCTACAAACAGCCTTTTTCCTTATATTTACATGAGCTTTGGAAATACTGAGAGAGGGGAAAGGGACTTTTTCAAGGTGGTGTGCGCTGTATGGTTGTATCTTTTGTGCTGGGAAGTAGCAACAGACTTTTTAATACTATCAAAAGTACCTCTGGTAATTTCAGTGCTCAGATGTGTAAAACTGGAGCAGTGTTTCTAAATTTCCTTAACATAAATATCATGGAAAAGAGTGAAAGTGTTACCTGATGAGGCCACCAAAGCTTTGGAGAAGTGGGATTTTAATTTGGTTCAATAACGTTTGAATTAGGAATCTTCTGAGTGTGGGGTGTATGGAGCCTACAAACAGTACCTGAAATATCCTCATGCTGCCTTTTTTAGTGATGGAAGAAGCTGCTTTCACCTCCCTGTCACTATGAAATAAACAAATCCAAAAGGTGCATTCCAGGTGTTTTGCTTAGAAAAAACCCTTATTAAAAAGACGGAATTAGTAGTGGACAAAACTATAAATTACAGGTGTGTGAGCAGAAATCGTCGTAGTTCTTCCAAATCCTTGTTTTCAAGTGCATAACTCAGTAGCATAATTCTTAGGGTGACTTTTGGATGCTGTTCAAGGTGGTGGTGAACTTGCGGGAGAAAGCCAGGGTATTCTGTTCACTGCCAAAGCACTGATGGATGCTTGTGCAACTGAGGCTTTGATACCCACGGGAAGGATGAAATTAAGAAAGGAAAGAAGACCAGGGACTGTTTTACTCTGCTTAATCTTTCCCTGCTGTTATCAAAGTGTCTTTGGTATCTTTTTTTACTGAAAATGGTGCTGAAGCTGGTTTCATATGTTTCATAGTTCATCTATGAAGTGTTTCAACAGAATTGCATTCATGGTTGAAAGTAACTCTTCTTCCTTCCACCTCAGCTGTTAATACTGCTTTACTTCAGTGGTCATAGTGGTTTCTTAGTATTTGCCTCTTCTTTGCCCTACATCTTTCTCCAAACACAGCTCCTAATCACCATATAAAGCCATTACAGAGTTGCAGATACTAAAGTGGCAGTGCCCAAAGCCCATTCTTTGCCTGCTCCTGTTAAGTCACATGCCAAGATGAGACTGAGCAGCACTGTGGAAGATGTGCACGAGCCTCAGTCAGCCTGGCCCAGGGAATGGTCAGTTCTTCAATATGATGTAATAAACCTCCACAAGAGATTTATGTATGTTTTTTAAACAGCTGTTTGTTTGATCCGACAAACAGGGCTGAAGCCTGATCCTTTTAAATGCTGGCCCTTGCTGACTTGAGTGAGTTAATAGTTGCATTTCATTATCCATCTGTTCCTTTTTGGTAGCAGCAGGTGGTTATCAGTGATTTCTGGTTAAACAATTGGCTTCTGCTTTCTAGCATCTGCTTTCAATATGTGGTTGCTATCGCTCCCTTGTGCTCATGCACATTTCAGGATGCTCAATTCTTCCTCCTTGGTTGTGTCTGCTGCAGGTGTAGCTTGTTCTTACTACTTAAGCCTGATTTCAGCTTTCTTGAAAATACCTTGAGGAGTTTGTCAACAACTTAAGTCTTGCATTTGACCATTTGTAACTCGGGAGTAGCTGACTGGAGCAGTATGTGCTTTGAATCATCTCAGTCAAGCTGCCTATGTCACTAAGTGCCATGTGTAGTAAGAGAGAACCTTCAATTGAAGTAATGACTCCAGAAGCCAAAGGCTGCTTTGGGCTGCTTCTGTTTACGTGTTTCTTTACATGTCAATATAAAATATTGGGGAATTATGTTCTGCCTGCAAGTGCCTTGTTAAGCTGTTTGTCACTTCCTGACAGGGCTACACTCTAACCACTTCTTTTGTTGCCCACTCGCAGGTATGAAGCAGAACTGAATGCTGTAGACCATCAGAAGGCCAATGTCCTGAAGTACCAGATGGAGAAAAGACCATTTTTTGAGATACCTTCCCACTTGGCTGATGTAGACTTGGACGAATATGACTACAAAGAGGACTTTGAGTAAGGGTTCCTTACAGTCAGCACTTGCAGAAGAGAAAGGATGGTCTGCAGCAGGTCTGCCACACACCTACACATTTCAGTGGGTTTTGTTTCCAGGAAGTCAGCTTAGTTTTGTGCTCCAAATATTTAGTCACTACACTACCTTCTCGATGAAAGAAGCGCATTTGTATGGAATGGTGAAACTCTTTTGTATTTATTCAATAGTTTATAGTTTGTAAAACAGATTAAAATATTTATTTACAGATGTTGCATAATTCCTTTTGGGAAGAATAACAGTATTTGATTTTAATCTACTGTCTTTGAGAACTGTGTGATTCTCTCAAAGTTGACGTGTGGTGCACTGACCACCTCTGTCCCCTACGTGAAAAGATATTCCTGCCCAGCTCTGGGAGGTAAGGAGACAATTTCTACCTGCCCTAACCACGATTATAAGCTCACAGGCAGCCCTAAGGGGTTGCTGCCATGCCAAGGAAGACAGGGTTTGGCTCTCATGGACGAGCAGAGCTGCCATGCAAGCAGGGCAGAAGGAAAGCGACCGCCTGAGATGAGTTGCTTCTCTTCTCCATGTAGTCCTTGTTTGCCATGAATCTGATTTTGCTTGCCCTTTTAAACTTCAGCCTTTTCATTGGTGTGAGTTATAAAAACATCATTTAATAATGAAGAGCTGTAGCATTCATATTTTATTCAAAAAAATGAGTGTGTTAATTCATGTAGAAGGAACCAATTTTTTAAACATCCTCTGTATAAATGTTACCTGATCTGTGACGTGCACTAATTTTGTTGTGGGCATTCAGTGCTTTCGTCTGTCTCTTTCCCCCTCCAGTTGTTTGCTATTGACACATTCCATGGATATTCATCAGTGTCACAGCAGCTTGAAATTGTTGCCTCACTCTTTACTGTTAAACAGATTTTGTTGGAGGAAAAGAAAAATGTACAAAAAGATGTAAGTTTTTTTTTTTTTTTGGTTGCAGTGTAGATCTGTTAATGTTTAAAAAACAATGTTTGTATTTTCAAATAAAGATTGATTTTCATACATGTAATTTAACAGTTGTAATTGTCTTATGTACTGCATCCAAATAACTTGTTACTGTTAAAGAACTGAGTAAGACAGGATGGGTTACCTGTGTATGCAGCGTGGCTGAAGTGTTGTACCAGGCTGCACACTCAAAGCAGTCAACCTGTAGAAGGTTTTTTTGTCATCCAAAAGACTCTGCTGAGCAGCTGGAAAATCAGATTCACTCAAATTGTTGAGACTGACCGGTGTATCTTGAGTAGGGGAACCCATCCCTAATGCCCATAAGTAAACACCTTGCCAAATCACTTCAATACTGTTCAAAAGACTCTTCATAAGAGAATGTGTTCATGATTCCACTTCTAAGACAAAGTCAGCAGTGTCACATTTCTCTGTGGCCAGATACTTTTCACTACCTGCCTGTGGTTTGAGGGTTTTTAGACAGAGGAGAGACCCAGTGTACTTCCATTAAGCTCCATTGCCTAAGATGCTGTGGGAAAGGACGACCAACAGACTTCCTAGATGATCCTGAACTTCTTTCTTGTGCTGTTCAAAAGGTGGTGAGCTGCTGCCTTTCCCTACCTCACACCCTTCAGCTGGAACACCTCTTCTTAAAAAGGGTGATTGTAAAAGAGACACTGCTCAACCATGGGCTCTCATCACACTGATGTTTCTGAGTTAAACAGATGGCTTCCACACAGCCTGTGTGTTTAACACTGTGTGTTAAACAAAGCACGTGCTCCATCCTGCTGTTACATGTTGTGATAACCAAGTCCCTTTTTCCTAAGGGTTTTGTTCAGATCTAGTAGAGCAAATGCTGGTGTTATAATGAAACTGCCTTTTGTTGCCAATTACTGGCCCTTTTCCCCAGAAGGGTCAGTCAGTCCCAGTTTCCTGTCATTGTTACAAGAATTACAGCATGTGCCTGTGTGATGTGGTCCCAGGTGTAACTGTTTTCTCACTGCAGCTCTGTTCTGCCTCTCTGGCCAGAAATCTAGATGGCTGAGGGAACCACACCATCACTCTAGCAGCCCAGGGCTGAGGGTGACTGACTGCATCTGAGGGGAACTCAGAACAAGTCCATGGGGGTGAGAAGCTGTGTTCTGATTCTCCCCTCACATGAGTCAACATGGAACATGATGGTTTTCCTACTGCCCCGTGGGGATACCTGATACCAGGGAGACATTCACAGCTTTCATGTCCACAGTGACGGGAGCTGATGCCTCCTCAGCCTCTTTCTTTACAAGGCCAAGCAGAAGGGCAGGGCCACTGCTACTGGTCTCGATCTGCAGACTTAACGTGGAATAGCACTTGCACTTTCAGTACTGGTGGGTAGCAAGAGGGCTGTGGTTTATTTTACACGGTTACAATCCAAAAAATATATATATATTTAAAAAAATAACAAAGCTGCTAAGATTAATGCAATGTACAATTCCAGGGAGCATTGCCAAAGGGCTGGCAAAAGCAGGCACCGCTCCCCAGTCTCCTGCCTCTGAAACGTGCCTGAGGGAAGACTATTTGCAAATTCTTCGTGGAGAAGCTACTTTTGAAGGGCTCTATTTACAGTCTCTTACACTGTCTTTTCAGGCTTTGTACCTTCCAAGTAAATCCCACACGATGGTTTTCTTCCAGAGGAAAATACTCAGACCACTGGTCCGCTCTTCCTTCGTTCCTCAGAAGCCCTGATGCAAGTCTCCTGGGAACGTGCTGGATCCCCACAGGCCACTAACCACATCTCTGCAAGCCCAGGGCTTTGGAAATACTTTCAGATTATTTGATCCACAAGTTCTGTTGTTACAGGCAGGAAAGGGCACTGCCAAGTCACTTGCCATCCCCCAGCAGGTCACTGTTCACAGCTGGGGCAGGGTCAGGTACACGGAAAGAAGTAAATGTCCATCTCTGTTATCTCAACTAGTAAAGAACACATCCAGCAGAACATCCAGCTGCTTTGAGCAAGCTCATCTCATCCAGTTTACAGAGCCCTCTGACTCAGTATCTGACAATACTCAGATTCCAGTCCTTCAGCTGGGTTTTGTTCCAAGAGAGCAGCGAGGAGCAGGACACAGCTGAGTGAGGATGATGTTCATCGTGATGCCCACAACCTTGAGAGGCAAACCGCTGACACCCACAAACAGCAATGGGGAGAAATCAGCTGTGGTGCCAGTAACTGGTGCTGGGTGGATGCCTACAGGCAAAGAGCTGACTCCATAGACATCTCCTGCTGCCTTGGCTGACGCCATCTCAACTCCATTTTCAGTTAACTTGCAGAAAATAAACAGTAGTGTGTTCTTCACTTTCACTTATCCTTGCAGCACCTTAACTGTCCTACACCAGAAGGGAAAAAAAAATGAAGTCAGTCTCATACTATGAGAAAACATCACGTAAGAGCACACAAGGGGTCAGAATAAGAGTAGCATCTAACCCTCTAGCAGCTTGGCTGCGGCTGCCTCTTGGAAAACACTACATTTAGCTTCTACAAAAGGAAAGAAGCGTTTCTGTGTGCCAAGGAGCCCAGCACTACAATCTAGGCAGTAATGCATTTGCTGTATGGCCTCAGCCTTGGTACACGGATCTTTTATTATCTGTCTTCAATAGGAGCTGCTGCAAGCACCTGGTCCAAACAAGTAGTCTACATTTGAACAGCCTTATGATTAGAAGAAAAGGCAGAAGTCCCTTTTTCCTTCTAGTCTTTCTTTTTAAAAGAAAAAAAAAATGCCACTCAAATAGGAAAAGAAACCATTTGCTCAACTTGACAGGAAAAACTCAAGGAAAAGGTCAAAAATTGTACAGGGTCTTTGAATGTGGCTGTTTGTTAGAGCTCAGATAAGCAGAGCTGCTGGAAACCAAGGGGTCACCTGAATGACTGCAAAAAGCTGTCTGCCAAACACTGGGGTTACATTCTATTAGAAATGCAGAGAGCACGGGGAAAGGCAGGAGGAATCTGAAGAAACTGCCTCGCCCTCTGCAATGGCTGACCCAGTGGAAGACAAGAGGGCAGCAGTTAGCTGCAGCATGGGAAACCTTCTGGCCTCTTGGTTTGGTTTTTATCCCTCTTTCATCAGAGTCACTGCTGCAAGAGCCCTGTTGTACAGCATTCTATTGAGTTCTTCCACTCCACTGGACTAAAAGTCCTTCCCTGTTGCCAGTATCCATTCCAGGCTGAACTGAGCCCCAGACCCACAGCTGCATTTTTGCCCAGTTTTTATCTGCTCCCCTAGGCAATCATGCCCACAAGACAACCCCCAGGCTACGCTGGCTGCCCCTGCAAGCCCACAGCATTCCCACAACATTCCCATGCTTCCCTTCAAAGCCCCAGGCAGTTTGGGGATGATTTAATCTCCCCAGCAGCCTCGACTGGAAAAGGGCAAGAAACCCAAGACACTGCAGCAAGAGCCCTGGGCTGACCAGAGATCACCCAGAGTCTGGCTGGTTTCGGCTACAGAGCACAATGCAAATAAACACTCTTCTGAAAGCAGCGGCTCCCTGTGGGCCACGCAGCAGGGCCAGCTCTGCAAGGGGTCAGCAACATGAAGCTACTGCAGCAAATGGCTCTTCAAGCTTCACAGGATGGGAGGAAAAGGAAACTGGATTCCCCTCTTGATGCATCCTAGCTGGTGTTCGATGCACCTACGCGTGTCTAGGTGCCAAGAACTGCCCTAAAAAGGCAGATCAAGCTGAAGGAGGAGACTATAGCTGCAATTGGAAAGCGAAGAGGGGGAACTCCCTTTACTGCCTGAAAGGGGTCACAAAAGAACAGCTACAGTCGTCCTCAAAGCCAGAAAACCCAAGCTGGAATTACCTGGTCTGCACCAACCACATCGACATCATCGTCTTCAACTGTGTGTTTTCCTTGACCCTCCTCTGAGACATTTTCAGTCTTAATCTCATCTTTGCTGAGGAAAAAGGAGGATGGGGAAAAAGAAAAAGAGCTAAGTCTTGAGAAAGTTTGTAACAGAGGTGGCACATTGCACAAGTGTGCTGAAGGCAGAGTAGTTCACACATGTGCAATATCTGCTGCTGAGAGACATCCATGTAAGGTAGCCCAAATCTTCTGGGTCAAGATTTCTCAGGTATGAAAGAGGTTGTGCTCTGAGGAGCTTCCAACAAAAGTTCAGAAACAAAACTTTCATTTAAACAGGAGCTACCGTCACGTTTAATAATGGTTTTGTTCTGTTTTACTTGGATTTACCAGGTCCATCCAACAAGTGTCCCAAAACCTGAAATATCACATCTGGGATTTCATAGAATCATAGAATGGCAGAGTTGGAAGGGACCTTTAGAGATCATCTAGTCCAACTCCCCTGCAGAAGCAGGTCAACCTAGATCGGGTCANTGTGTCTCTTTTAACCCACCAACCTGGGAAACAGCACCTGACACCTCAATAAACCACCACCACAGCCCTCTAACCAGGACCAGAGGGAAGTGAGACTGGGAACCTTTCTCTTTCCTTCTCTTTCTCTGCACACTTGATGTTAGTCCAAGAAGGCAGAGAAACCTTGTAGCTAAAGCAGCAAATTGGACCAAAGGGAAAAAAAAAGCACAACCCGTCCTCAGGTCACAGCCCCTAAGAAGGACAGGATGGGACACACACCCTTTGCCCAAGGATGTGCTACAAAATCCAGAAGCCCAAGTGGGTAGAGACACCTCAGCTGTCAATAGTAGGACAAGTGAAGGAGCTTGTAAGACATATAATAACTCTCACCAGTATCTTCTCTGTGTTGCTCCTGCACAAAGGAACGGCAAACGATCCTGCAAATGCATCTCTCGAGATTTCAGCCTCTTTCTGCTTCTTCCTGCTGCAGAGGCCAGCTGGGAAGCACATTGCAGTTCTGAGGCCTTGCTTGCTGCTTCAGTCTGGCTGCTTTCAGGTAAAGACCCTGTAACAGACAGTGAACAGACCCATTCTTTAAGCCTCAACCCCAGAGGCCTTGAAATGGACATTTCCAACATGTTCCCCACAGCAGTGAAGCAATGGGGCCAAGCTCAGAGGGAGATCTGGAGGACAGCATTCGTTTCCCAAAAGAGCCAGCTAAAAGCCACGTAAAGGAAAATCCCTTTATTTCACCCACTGGTCACTTTTGCAATCCAGATTTATGACCTTGGCCCCATTCCATAGTGTTAAGTCTACAGCATCTACCACACAGTACTGCTAATGCAAAACATGAAGTGCATTTTAGCTGGGACAAGGCAAATGCAGCTCACCCAGAACAGGGAAGTTTTCTTACCGTTAGACAATTTCCTTTTAAAAGTAGACACCTTAGATGTGCCCACGGGGGCCCACTCTCCTGAACTGCCAGGGACAGAGCTCTCCTCGTCTTCGTTTGCCAGTAAGGAGTTTCTGTACCAAATCAGCGGCTGCCATTCGTCTCCTCGGCAGGGCAGGGGCTCTGCCACGTACCTCTGCAAGTAGGCATACCTGGGGAAAGCCAAAAGCAAGCACATGAAAACTCAGTGTCTTTCCCCTCACTATCTAGGGAAGGTATTGATAGAGAGGCATCTTCCCTTTACCCTCCAAAGAAGCAGCCACGGCTGCCAGAAAAAAAAGGGCATCCCTTTCTTTGGAAAAAGATTTATTTACAAATACATAAAGAGTGTGTGTCAGGAGGATGGAGCCAGGCTGTTCCCAATCACAGAACCACAGACTCACAGAATCTCAAGGGTTGGAAGGGACCTCGAAAGATCATCCAGTCCAGCCCCCCTGCCAGAGCAGGACCACCTAGAGTAGGTCACACAGGAACTCGTCCAGGTGGGTTTTGAATGTCTCCACAGAAGGAGACTCAACGACCCATCTGGGCAGCCTGTGCCAGTGCCCCATCATCCTCACAGTGAAGAAATTCTCTCTTGTATTTCTTTGGAACCTCTTCTGTTCCAGCTTGTACCTATTGTCCAGGAACAGAGGGCACTATCAGCAAGTGTGCTGATGATACTAAACTGGGGGGAGTGTCTGACACACCAGAAGGATGTGCTGCCATCCAACAAGACCTGGACAGGCTGGAGGGATGGGTGAGGAGAAATCTGATGAAATTCAATAAGGCAAGTGTAGAGTCTGTATCTGGGATGGAATAACCCCATGTACCAGTACAGGCTGGGGAATAAACTCTTAGAGAGTTGTGTGAGGGAAAGGGACCTGGGGGTCATGGTGGGCAGCAGGACGAGCATGAGCCAGCAATGTACCCTCATGGCCAAGAAAGCCAATGGCATCCTGGGGTGTATTAGAAGGGCTGTGGGTAGTAGGTCAAGAGAGATTCTCCTCCCTTCTCCACCCTCTACTCTGCCCTCATGAGACCACATCTGGAATACTGTGTGCAGTTCTGGGCCCCTCAGTTCAAGAAGGACAGGGAGCTGCTGGAGAGAGTTCAGCGCAGGGCCACCAAGATGATGAAGTGGAGCATCTCCCTTATGATGAAAGGCTGAGGGAGCTGGGGCTCTTTAGCTTGGAGGAGACTGAGTGGTGATCTCATTAATGTTTACAAATACATAAAGGACAAGTGTTAGGAGGATGGAGCCAGGCTCTTCTCAGTGATGTACAGTGATAGGACAAGGGGCAATGGGTACAAGCTGGAACATAAGAGTGCTGCTGCCAGCACTCTGCCAGGGCAGAACTCAGCGAGGATGCACCCCTTCTGCTCCTGGTGGCCTCTCTTCTGCCTTGGGAGAAGGAGAGACACACAACGCAAAGGAGAGCCCAGGTGAAAGCCCTCCTTGGGTTGGAGGGCTCCTTCAACAGCACACACAGGAAACGGGGTATTTATGCCACGAGTGCCTGTTTTGTCTAAATCAAAAACAAGTGCAACCAACGAACCCACGTTTCTGTAATATCATCTCAAGCTCAATCCAGCTCTCTCAGGGGTCCCAATAAAACTTCAAGTGTCTGCAAGCAGCAGTTAACAGCTCTGCAGTTATCACAACGCACAGGTCGTGGGGAACAGGGGTTTAAATCCCTGGTTCTGCCAGTTTCAATCCAGAGGCTTGACGCTGGGCCTCCCTGAGCCCCAGATGAAGCTGTCACCTTTCCGGGAGGAGAGAGGTCTCCTTCAATCATTCTTTTTGAAAAACAGTGTATTTCTGACAAGGTCTTTCTGACCCATTCCTACTTCGTAACAATAAGAAACCCCAACTCTGCCTAGGGATTAGAAAGTGGATATTCACTACATTTCAGCCACAGCTGATCACTTTAAAATCAAGGCCGGAGCTGTTAGAACAGACCCCACCTTAGCAAATACCAGAAGTGACAGTTTTAACACCAGCCTGTACAGTGTATTATTCTTTCTCTCCGATTAGCAGCGTGGCCTGGAAAATATCAGGCATTTCATTTGCTTTGCAAAACAAGAAAAACGGTGCTGGGAGGAGGTCGGGGTAAGCACCGACTCCAAAACAATTAGAGCCCTGCACTCTGAAGGCCCCACAGGGATCAAGAAACCCTGGTAATGGAATTTGTTGGTTTCAAACAAGCACATATTGTAACTACTGTTTTAGGGTCTAATCCAACTGCTATCGATGTCAGTGGAAAGGCTCAAAATACCAAGCCGGGACTCGGGCTCTTCGTGCTGCTTGTTAGGCCAATAATTCATTTCTCGTGTGTGTTTTGTGGCACGGAGCAATTGACAAGTCAGATGTTTTACTGTTACAAGCCCGGGCAATTACAGGGGAGGAGGTTAAAATCCATATACTCTGATGGTGTTGAAATATAGTCATTTCTTACAAATGCCCATATTCTGTATCTCATCCGTTACAGGTGCATTCACATCTGTTAACGTACAGACCTTGGGCATCAATCCTATGATTAATAATAAAAAAATGAAAATAACCAGATGTTTATTTCTGAAAGTTCATGTTGACCTAAAACATTCCATCCAGTAATTTATGATAGAGCTAAACCTAAATACTTCTAAGAGGAAATATAATCTCCAGCTCCTGCAAGGCATTTTAGGCCTCCCAGAATAGAAACTGTTACTCTAGAAACACTGCCTGAATGTAGTCAGGGATAAAATTGCAATTTCCACCCCTCTGTGAGTTTTATTGTTTCCCATTTGTTTCCAGCAGCAGTGGGAAGGTCCAAACCAGTAAGAATTCAAGTCAAAGTGCGTCCTCTGCTAGGTTCCCACACACGTTTTCAACGAATAAACCTACCTGAATGTATCTATCTAATACATTCAGGCATACGTGTACTTTCGGGATACATACTCTGCTCAACAAGTTAAACACAGCCCCAGGGAATAACAAATATCAGGATTTAGCTTGAAATCTGTCCATATCAATGACGGAATATTTTCCTCTTGTTTCATTTAAAATTACTTCTCGGAGGTAAATGAAATGACTGAGTTTTTCATGGATGGATTAACAGAAATCTACTTGTTGCACATGAGTCGCCCCACAGACAGTAACAGTTCTTTAGAAAACAGACAACATGGACAGAGCTGTACAGAAACCCTACAACAGAGGGGCTGGAGCACCTCCCCTATGAGGATAGGCTGAGAGAGCTGGAGTTGTTCAGCCTGGAGAAGAGAAGGCTCCGGGGAGACTTTCCAGTACTTCAAGGAAGCCTACAGGACCAGGATAAGAGTTTTAAACTGGAAGAGGGTAGATTTAGGTTACAGATTAGGAAGAAATCCTTCCCTGGGGGGGGGTAGTGAGGCATAGGAACAGGTTGCCCAGAGAGCCTGTGGGTGCTCCATCCCTGTAAATGTTCAAGGGCAGGTTGGATGGGGCTTTGAGCAACTTGGTCTAGTGAAAGGTGTCCCTGCTCACAGCAAGGGGGCTGGAGCTAGAGGATCTTTAATGTCCTTTAATGTCCCTTCCAACCCAAACTCTCCTGTGATTCTACAAAAACCAGTTCTAGTCATAGATGTCCAAGACTCTCTCCCAGAAAAATGCAATAATAGAAGTTATCACCACCCATAGATTATCTGCTTTAGATTGACCAGGGGTTGTGATCAGAATATGCAAAATAGTTCTCTTCTGTATTTTGCATTTTGAGTTTGAATTCATTTTTTAAAATTCATTTTTCAATGGTTAATAAATTGTGTTTGTCATGTAAAGTAGACATTTTATCATCCTTGCCCTTTGTTATATAAAAAATGGTTGATGATCCCTATGGAAGTTAACTTCCAATTTGAGACGAAGCAGCACAGGAGAGAGCAAGCAACCAACCACAGGGCACAGTAAGATGTGACTGTTGCTGGGGATTTTCCATTTCTGCTGAATTCTCCAAAGTAAAACTTCTTGCCAAGTGCTGGAATGGTTTGCTCCGAAATTCAAAGAGGCAGATGTGTCTTAATGTTTCATCTGACATTCCCATGTCATCAGACACGCTCTCAAGAACATGGAAATACCTGTTAAATATTTTGCCTTAGTTTTTACAATCTCTGTAAATAGGAGACTGAAGTGAACAGATCCAGATCCAAAATAAGAAGCATTGAGTAGGGAAGCAATGACAAAGGACAAACAGAAGGAAGAATGTTACTTTCTTCTCAAAAATGACCAAGGCTGAGGCGGGTGAAGAAGGAAGTAAGAGACATAATCATACATCTCTCTTCTCTAATGCATAATGATGTCAAAACAAGGCTATCATTCTTATGTTATCAAATAAATGTATGTAATCCCCTAGATCCACAGGCTCAACTGGATCAGGGCATGTGAACTGTTAATTTTTTTAATTTAAATATTCACATTCTGAATAGTGGGATGTATATTTCTATTCCAAATCCATTCCATGGAACTCACACACTTGAATCCTTAAACTGTGGAATCAGATCATTCCACAATACTGATCCGGGCACTGTCTCTTTTTTCATCTTCTCTGCTTTACTCTTCTGTTCAGCAAATCATTCCTGCCCCTCCACCAGCCAGAGTCAAGTTGCAAATCTGACACCAAACTAACACTGTCTTCGCTGTAGAAGAATTGACACGTGTAGCCAAAACTATGTCTAAAAAAGATCCAGAATGCACACTGCAAGTACAATTTAAATAACCACTACCACAAAATCCCACAGCTGTCTTTCAAACAGCCTCAGGGGCAGGTTGACTCCAAAGGTTCCCTGAAAAGCCCTTCAGCAACTTCTGCAGCGCTGAAGGTCAAGCATCCCAAGTACAGGGATACACAATACACAACCTGTGTATGACAGAACTTAACTTACACTAGTCTTTTGTCTGGCTTTAGCAGCTTGTTGGAAAACTCAGTGATGATTAACAGAAAGCTCAAGTTTGGAGGCAAGTCTTTTCCATGGACTCCAGTGGCTCCTTGAAAAGCAAATTCAATCCCTTCCCTATTGGAAGAAAAAAAAGAGTAATGTTAACAGGCAACTAACAGAAGCAATGACCATGAACAAAGTGGTGTCACATGGCACATACTTGTGTATCATGGCTATAGATTCTCTAGATTTCACTTGGTCCCAGCCAAACGTTAGTGAGAAGCGACGAGCGAGTTCCTTCATATTTGTGAAGGAAGCAGAGGAGAAGTCCACGTTGCTGCTGCTGTCTTGCCTTTCTGCATGTGCCTGAAACAACTGCAAAAGAAGGCTCAGGTAAGCAACCACAAGTAATCCTACAGGCAAACAGAGCACCAAGAGGACACAGAGACACGCACAGCAAGCCACAGACAGGTTATGCAGCCAGAAGCCTTACAGAAGAGCACGCTGGGCATGTGCTTGAGAACTACAGGATAGGAACAGCAGCAGGGAATTGACACAAAGGGCACTGCTGTGCTTAACATGTAGGCACATATCCAAAAGAACCCAAACTAGAAAAAAAGATGTGTGCAGACAGAAAACTTCTTCCTGAAGATGGTGGCCCCACTGACCCCATCTCCTGTTGGGACTTCCAAATCATGGCCCCACAGGCCCCATTTGCCCAAGAGGCTCTCAGCATACAGCTAGAAAGCAGCATAGCCCAATTTCTGAGAGTGAGACTGGGTGAAAAGCATGCTTTGAGCCTAATTAATTATGTTTTGGAGTTTTCTCCCTCCATGGAGGTAGCTTGGTCTCTTCAACCTGTTAACTTTCAAGGTCAAGCAAAGGCCAAAAAGGGCCTGTTGTCTATGTGATACGGAAACACAAAGTCCTGACTATGTCAGCAGAACATATGTAGCCAAATTCTGCTTAGCCTCATCTAAGCTCAGATTTCAGGGGCTAGTTCACAGATCTAAGCCCCTGGCAATGTGCATGAAATAAGCATAGCTCATGTATCATTACCCCCCAGGGAGGAGCCTGCTCTGTGGCCTACAGCACGACTCCAAGCTCCAAGCAGCTCTGGTCATGGGCAGAGCCAGCAAAAGCAGCTGCTAAAACAGCTAACTGGCCTGAGCAGCCAGCAGCTGCAAGCCCCAGCAACTAAGACCCTTCATAAGAGCTGTGACCCACTTTCTTCCAGAAAAAGAAACCAAACTGAAAATACTGAGGATTAGAGCTGGTCAGCCTCAAATTCAACCGGCATCTAGGTAGTCCATAAAACACAGAATCATATCCTTAACCTTTGTTAAGGTTAAGAGGCACCAGCCACGTCCCAAGAAACACTCTGTAATCCAACATCAGTCCTAACAGACCATGCATTTGAAGACTGAGACAACAAATACCAAAAACCATGCAGAAAAATCACATTTTAAAAATGGATGCAATTACTTGAAAAGGGGTTTAATTATGACATGCAAAAATGACAGACACCTAGAGAAGTACAGACAAGGAAGTGATCTCTTCCACTAGGATTTTTAATGAGTAATTATGGCAAGGTAGGCAAAGACACCCAAATTAATTTAGCTGCCCTAAGAACCCCCAGCCTCTTGCTTTAATCTTAACCTTACCTGCTGCAGACAGAGAATCAGTGTCTTGGCACTCTGGATTTTGTTATTGTGCCTCGTCTTGCTTAACGTTTCCTTAATTATGTCTCCAAAGTCATTGTAGGTCTGTTAACGGTAACAGAGGAGAATTATCATCCCTCTTCTTTGGCACAAAACACGTCACTCTGCTCATGTCACACCAGAAGTTCACAAACCACTCCCAATATCAGAACACCCAAGCTAAAACATGAAAACTGGACTTTGTATATTATTTCATACAACGCAATGGTATGCTCCTTTAAGAGCGAGGTGAGGGTTGAAGTTAAGCTGAAATCATTGAGTATTTGTTGTCACAAAATTGTAACAAAATTGTGAAATGTTGTAACATTTTCCTGTTCAGGTGAGGGAGCCCTGGCACAGGCTGCTCAGGGAGGGTGTGGAGTCTCCTTCTCTGGAGGTCTTCAAGACCCGCCTGGACATGTTCCTGTGTGACCTGATCTAGGTTGATCTGCTTTGTCAATGGGGGTTGGACTGGATGATCTCTAAAGGCCCCTTCCAACCTACCATTCTGTGATTCTATGAAAAGAACCAGGGCTCTCCAGGAGAGAAATCCAGAGGTTTGTGTATTTAACCAATGCTTGCCTTAAGACCAATGAGGTCAAGAAGCAGATTCATATTCAGGTATTTCCAAAGACCTGTTGGTTGACTGAAGGAAATTGCCCATTCTTGTGCCCTTCTTGGCCCTCCTGAAACCTACTTCAGAGCAGCTGAAGCTCTACCAGCTAAGCACCAAGAGTGGTGTGAAATTTAAGCCACCTGCAAATGGACTGTGAGAGCTGTATGGAGAAAGATGACTGCTTCAGAGTGAGTTTCTCCATACTTTAAACACTCTCCAAGCCATAAGCTGCTTTCCTGCAGTGGCCTTTCTGGAGAAGATCAGGAGCAGATGGTGAGACAGACATATCCTCTACTCAATTTTCCTTTTTATCTTTGACTTTGCAGTGAGGTACCTTTGCAGAGCAAAGAGGAGAGATTTGTCCCACCCTTAATTGACTTTTTTCACCCTTTTTGTGATTAGGCAATGAATTCCAAGCTGTAAGACTACCAAACCCACATCTTTCACTAACACTCAAGTCAGGTTCCAAATCTAAAACGCAGAGAGGCAAAGCAACCTTATCTCAAACGTTACCTTCACGTAATGCTTATAGATCTCAGCGGCCGCCGTCATCTCTACCACGTTGAACACTATTAACCTGCAATACGCCGCAAGGAGACTCCGCTTCTTGTGCAAGTCATCCAGTTTGCAACTTTCATCCTTTCTCTCCTCTTCTCCTCTCAGGTCTAGAGAAACAAAAAGCACTGAAGCTTTTATCTTGCACTTGATTCAAGGTATATCCATTTTAATGGCCAGCTTTCATCCAAACAGCCCAGCCTGAGCTGTTCAGCCAACATGCTAAGCAACAGGTGCGTAGTGCTCATTCCTGTGCATAGCAGAAAACAGGTTTATTTGCATTCCAAAGCCTGCAACTGATGACAGTGAAAACAAGTGAGTTCCATGGTCTTCTGCTCTGATCTTTATGGGACTTTCGCAGACAACATCTGGAATATTATGTCTAGTTCTGGGCCCCTCAGTTCAAGAAGGACAGGGAGCTGCTGGAGAGAGTTCAGCTCAGGGCCACAAAGATGAAGCATCTCCCTTATGATGAAAGGCTGTGGGAGTTGGGGCTCTTTAGCTTGGAGGAGACTGAGGGGTGATCTCATTAATGCTTACAAATACATAAAGGACAAGTGTCAGGAGGATCGAGCCAGGCTCTTCTCAGTGATGTACAGTGATAGGACAAGGGGCAATGAGTATACACTGGAACAGAAGAGGTTCCAAAGAAATACAAGGAAGAATTTCTTCACTGTGAGGGCGATGGAGCACGGGAACAGGCTGCCCAGGTGGGTTGTTGAGTCTCCTTCTGTGGGGACATTCAAAACACACCTGGACGAGTTCCTGTGTGACCTACTCTAGGTGGTCCTGCTCTGGCAGGGGGGTTGGACTAGATGATCTTTCGAGGTCCCTTCCAACCCTTGAGATTCTGCGATTCTGTGACACTGTGATTTCTATTAGTCAGAATCTCCTTGTACAACTGTTCACAGCTACAGAGCAGAACCAGGGGCAGAAAAAAAGGCACAAACACACTAAATGGAAGAGGGCAGACAAATTGTAACCACTTTTTTTTCCCTACAATAAAATAAACGATAGAAAATCAGCACATAACTTATCACATATCCTACAAAAGTTGCCATACACAGCCAGCAAGAGGAGAGTTCAGATGAAACTCTCCAAGTGGTTACCAACAAGAGTGATTTCATGTCATAAAGAAAATACTATGTTTCTGGAACATGGGGTAATTATTAACTGGATAACCTGTGGGAAACACTCTTAAGAGTCTTCCGACACCACTACAAAAGTGCTTGGGGAAAGCTTCTTGCAGCAGGAGAGCTGAGATACTCTCTTTCCTCTGGTAATGTAATCTGTCAACTGCCAAAAGACTTCAGTTTTTGACCTATAATTTTGATTTGGACTGTTTCTACTTCTAGCATGACTGTGGGTCTGGAAACAAACATAAGGCAAGTGACTGATCAGAAGTAGCTGCAAATTAAAGTGGAGGAGCTGCCAGCTTTTGCATGCAGACAAGCACAAATCACTCATTTAGGAAGGAATCTGCAATGGGACAAGAGGGATCCTTTGTGGAGAGGTCTGAAAAGTTGAAAGCATCATACAAAATTAGTTTGAAACATGTCAGGCCATATAACCCAAAACAGGACCAGTCTTATCAGTTTCAGGTACAGAACATACACAACTCGGATACCACAAGCTGCTTGAGCAATTTTTTCTGTTGTATCTCTACCTTTATCGATAAGAATTCTCTTCTCCTGTCTCCCTGATGCAATTTATGCCCATCACTTCTTGCATACAGTAACGTGCATTAGTGTGGTGCCCGAAAAGGAGCACAGAACTCCATCTGAACAGCTGAAGGACAAGGGTTTGACACAGCAATCTAGAGCAATGCTTGGTTTGCAAAGCATGACACCTTGAAACTCGGCCTCAAAACCACAATGAACTAACATCTTTTCAAAACACTACCCCCAAAAAAAATCAGTCTCATGTGACATCTGAACCACGTTTAAAAAGTCAACAGAGCAACCAGTACTATTTCCTACTAAATCTACCCTGCAGCCTCAAAACCCACAAGCCCTTCACTCTGAAGACTGGCAAGTGTCTGTGCACTAATGGACTCGTTGCACTATAACACTGCAAGGCCTTCCTCCGACACCACCATCTGTATCAACAAAGTCAGTCTACCCAGTACTTTTACATTCTCACCTGCTCCTACATTACATCAGCTCTTTTCACCCTACAAGTAAATGGTCATCTGTTTCCTGTGGATATCACAATGGATACAGAGCAGCGAGTAACAGGTCGGTCACCTTGTAAAGGGATCCAACCAAAAAAACCAAACCCCAACAAAACACCACCACCAAGGACCAGCCCCTTTTTCTGACACATTCAGTGCAGACAGCAAGTGACAGCAAATGTGGTAGATTGTCTCTCCAGTGATGAAGATGCCTAACCTTTGCTTTCCTCTTCCGCCTCTGTGAAAACATGTTCCTGGATAAATGCAAGCAGTTTTTCCTGAAGTGATGCGCTGGGAAGATAATCTAGAAGTCCAACTGCTTCTTCCTTATTATTTGAATCCTGATGACTTAAAATCAGCAACCAGTCACAGAGTATCATGAAGGCCTGTATCAAGCAAACAAAGCCAAAGAAGCATTCAGAGATCAAGTTATTTTTTATGCCAACTGCACTTCGCACATCTATCAAACACCACAGAGTCACAATGTAGCTTCTATCCCACTTTTTCCTTGCAAGCTCAAGATTTCTGTTTGCCCCAAGGTGTAGCAAAATGCCACAACTCGGCCCTTCAAGAACTTGCAGCTTAGGATACACTACATGCGAGTATCATTCATGAACACCACCTGGAGATTTTCAAACTTCCATGGGAAGGAAGAAGAAAGCTAGAATATCTCTCTTTTAACACATGAATCACTGGACAATTTCCCCTCTTTATTTTTTTTTTGTCTTAAGTAATATCCATAGCAAGGCATTAATGAAGTAATGACACCAACAGTACAGGGATCAGCTTAATCAAATAAACACAATGATTAATTATCAACTGGCAAATTGAGTCATTTAGATTCACGTTGTGATTCTACAGAGGGACTCACGCACACACATGTCTATGCTTGATTAAAACACTAATTTTGTAGCATTTTAACCAATATAACTTTAATTTTCCTGAGGATTATTCTTTTAAAGAGCTATTTCTCTGCAATAAGACCAAAAAAAACAAGGAAAATCAGTAGAGGGAAATACTAGCATGAAAAGTAAGGCAGGCACGTAAAAGGAAGATTGAGCGTTCACGCCAATTAAGTGATAAACACACACCTTTTCTCTTACACCTTCTTCCTTGTGGTGGAGGAAGCACAGGCAAATCTGACTGAAACGTCTCAGCTCTCTTCTTAGTGCAAAAAGAGGCTCCTAAAAATGTATTTAGGAAAAGTGACAGAACAAATACGTTAGGCGACTATGACTCAACAGAGAATAACAGAACCAACAAGCTGCATCTTTCTTCCAATTATATTATTCAAGATAGCACAGCTGACAACATTAAGAAAGAAGCTGACATCTCCCAGTAGCAACAGCTTGCTAGCTGTGAGTAACTTTAAAACCAAGTCTTGTTTTCAGGCACAATATCTGCGATAGAAAAGTCGACCCATAACAAGACATACTTCCCCCCTTCCACTCTGGTGCAGAAACGTGACAAACACTAGTAGGGTATGTGCATCTGTCACACTTGCTGGGGCTAGTGGTAGTCCGCAAGTCACAAACTTTGTTTCTCCATCTGTAGGACAGGCAGCTCTAATAGCCTGTATTCCTCGAGTCACTTATTCACCTCAGCTTATTCTAATAGAGCAGGGACCAGGATTTCCACTTTAGAGACGGAATTAGAGTCATAAAACCTCTAGTACATCCCACCTAATTTTCAACATGAACTGCCTTCTGGACTTGCTCTTCTCTCTCCCTCTATTGACTACAAAGGGAACGTGGTTTAACTGGGCTGCTAATTTTGGCACTCGAAATCTTAGACACCTCTATTTGTTAAATCAAACCCAGCAAAAGAGACCATTTTATTTGCCCACAACAACACAAAGGATCTTCTGATCATTCACCAGCTCCCAGCTGTTCCACTGCACTGAGCTTTGAGGAGTCAACAGAAAAGGAATGCCCTTAGAGGAGGGCTGGATTTCATCCTCTGCAACTGTATCTTTATGAAAAAGGGAACCTAGCCCAGGGCATGCTGAGAAGAAGCTGAGGGGGAGGCAAAACATTGCCTTCACACTATTGAGGGAGGAGCGGGGGTTGGGGGGGAACAGTCCTAGAGCTGCTGTCCAGGAAATGTTCTTCTTTGCTCTTGGAACTTCTCTCTTTGCCAACATCCAGACTTGGCAGAGTGGGCCGTAACATCGTGCTTCCAATCAAAATCTGGTCCCATGTGAGAGGCCAAATGAAAAAGAAATGTGCTGCCCCATTACCAGCCAGGCTGAAAGGCAGAACATAATTAGACAGATGCAGACATCCCCACAGGAATGGAACAGGCTGGGAATAGACAGTGAATCAGTCACCAAACGGGTAACCTCCCAGCTACAGCATTTCTCTCACAAAACAAACGCCAGTGTCAGTGTCCCGTTCTGCATACACAGGAGCACTGGCGCACGAGGACGGGAGTAGACAAGGACAGAAGCACTCAGAGGAGTCAGAAATCACCAGAAAGAGAAGCCCCATGGGTAAACATTCATGCCTAAACCAAGGCATAACAGAGTTTTCTTCTGTGGTGTCTTAAACTAGATTGTCTGCTGAAACACCCATCAGAACTCGGCGCGTCATAAAACCAATTAAGAAAGTAAATAGTCAGCTGATGAGAAAATTACTCCTTTCCTCAAACTTTCTGCCAGAAATAAACAAGTAAAACAGGAACATAAACCAAAGCCAAAGCAGCAGGACTTCCTGGAGTTTTCATTGAATACTCTTTGATGCTCAAAGCAAGGAAAGAACAAACTGTTTGGCAGTGGAACAAGTGTCTTATCTTCATCAAGCCCCAGGAATTCAATGCACATGTTTTGCAGTAAAAATAGAGGTGAGCCATTGTTCAGTTATTCTCTTGCAGACTGAAAAAGCACAACCACATTTTAAAAAAAGACGGCAAGGCAGAGAGAAAAGGCCTGCACTGAATTTGGTTTCCCCAAGAAAACACACAGATTATCTTCTCAGAAAATTGTGAGTTTCCTGGCAATCCAAGAACACAAAAGCAACTTCTAGAAGCACAACTGTGTCATAATTATGTGGAATGACCAACCTTGGGAGAATTTTCTGAAACTGCAGCTAGTCGCCACAGGAGAGAAAAATATGTGCACTGGAGTGCTGGCAGGATCACCTGCAAATAAAAACAAATGTCTTTTATTTCCACAAAAGGCTCAACAACAAAAAGCTCACAACTAAACAAAGCCTCCAAGCCTGACATTCTGCATGCTGATAGTGTAACTGTTTCTGCACTGCAAAGTATTTAGATCCTCAAAATAAACTTAACAGGTTTACATACAAGCAAATGTCACGTCCTGAGAAACTTCACTGCCAAGCTGCTGCTTCTGCAGAACTCTGACCTCTCAATGGGTTCAATGGGAAGGTAACCAGGTGGTAAAAAAGCAAACTTTGGCTTAGCTTCTCAGGATTTCTCTGCAGTGTTTGGTGAAATGCAAGCTGCTCTAGAGGGCAATTTGGAGGAGAAACCAGACCTCCATGGTCTCACACTCCATCTAAAGAAGATCATCTCTACCCACTGGCTGCAGGTTCTCTCTGCTCAACTAAATTTCACCCCTTCTCAAATAACCTCAAGTTGTCTCCAGAAAATGGAGGCTGATTAACATTCACGACTGCTAGAGCACTTCACCTTGTAATCCAAGGATATACACCTCCATCTTGGCATAGATAATGTTTGATTTGAGTCAACCAGACAACTGTTAATTACAAATCATCTTCACCAAGAGTCAATCTGTAAGCAACAGGTCCAAAGTATTCCAATTTGTGTTTAGATGCAATCTGTAAGGGGCTCCTCACAGTCCCAACAATTTAATACAACCCAAAAGCAAGACTGTGCAATCAATGGCAAGTGCTGAGCATGACAAAGGATCAATCCAGATGTCAGAAGATTATCACAACTTCGGATAATCTCCCAAGCAAACAAATCTGTAGCACGAATTTACAGATTCAAATAACATTATACCAAAGACAGTCTCAGTTTCTGGCACTGAGAAATGGAAACAGTATCTTTCTGCCTCATGTGACACTGATGCGTAAGATTATTTAATATTTCCTAATTTTCAAGAAAAACTTTCTTCAATGGTAAACACTAACAACTCACCAGCATAGGCAAACTCCCATGTTCCATCTCAAACACCAGCAACCTTGAAGTCCTGTCATATGGATTCCACTTGGTGAGATCGTGAGCACTGCAAGTGAAAAAGAAACGTGACACACTGAGCAAGAAATGAAATCTCACCTGAACAATGAGGGGAAGTGTATCTTACTTTTGCCTTCATCTGATGTACAACAATAATGTTAAACAACTAATTTTTCATTTTAGGGAGGGGGAAATTAAATGAAGTTTCTCATGATCAAACACTGCAACCCTTACTCCACAGCTTTACAGTCTGCAATCCGATCACAAAACTGCAGTGCGGTGAGGAGAGGAAAAAGAAGCTTGAGCTCCATACCTTTTCCTATAATTCATCCACACCAACTGCCCAAAAAGGTCTAAAGAACAGTTTTCCCACCACAATTTAAAAGACCGTTTCTAATATTCTCAAGTGTTTCACGACTCAACGTGAGACTGTTCTTGCAAAAACGGGGCAACCCTAGCACACAGGATAGGTAAAAGACACAACGAGTAGAAGGCCCAGTTCTACCACCCCCAACTCTCTTTCACAGTTTACTTGGTGAACAATCCCTGGAGAACTGAGCTTTTGAGAAATGTCTATTTTAACAAGAGAAGAACAAATAAACTAAAACAAACAAAGCAAATTACATCTACTGGGGAAAATAAAAAGAGTATATTCACTATTGGTCACCAGTGTTGACAGTAAGGCAGTGCAAAAGCACCCAGCTAGGAAGGAGGCACCACAGAGAGGATCTCAGAGCCTAGTCTGATGTTCCAACTCTGTAGCACACTTCTCAGCCACGTTAGGGCTGATGCTCCAACCTCAGTAATGAGTCCAAAAATAATTCCATATCTAAGGGCACGTTTCTGTCAAGAAGAAACTAAACCTTGCAGCACCTCTCAAAGGGATCGTTTTCACTCTCTTATGAAAAATCCTATTAAACCCAACAAAACACGAGCAATTCTCACTTTGCACTTGTTAGATTGACACTCAAGCATATGGGGAAGTAAATTGTGTAAATAAACATCTCACTTATGAAAAGCTGCTACTCTTCTCAAAGCAGAGTGCATCCGAGAAATCTCTCCTGCATCCAAACAAAATCCTTCTTCCTAAATTATGAAAGTTTAGGAAAGAGAAAGCAATTAGCCAGTGTGGGGCAAGGCAACTGCTACATTCTCCTCCCTAGCAACCCAGAACCTTGAACTGTTCTCCTCCAGCCCTCCCCAGTCTGTTCACCTTTAAGCACGTTTCTCATGTTCTCCTCTACAGTAAAAAGGAAAAATCACATTGACTGCACAGAAATGTTGTGTAAGGAAACGTTCCTGTCATGACTAAACCCACAGCAGCCTCCCCAGACTACAGCATTTCTAACACTGAGTAAAAACCAGCATTTAGTCTAATACAGAAGTGCTGATCCTCAGACTCGAAGGCCATTTAGGCTCCCTCACACAGTTGTTAAGGACCTCTGGAAAGTTAACTGTTCACATGGTGCTGACTCTCCTTGTTTTCAGCTGCCAGATCACATTCAAAGATAGCTAAAAATATATTAAATACTTTCCCATAGATGCAATTGCTGTGGTTTCCACAAGTATACTACGTGATTATGGGAGATGGTATATACAACAAGGAATTACAAGGGAGGGGTTCCAGGAGAAGATCTCTTTATTTAGACATGGATCACAACTGTGAAGGAGTTGAAGAATCCCCAGTCTACCACTTATCTTGTTTCTCATAAGTACACACTCTCCGACATTGGCATAGTTATATATCTAAGACCAACAAAATAAATCCAATCTGAGGTCAGAGGGCTTTTTGGCTTGACATATTTTACAATATCCCAATGTCCAATAAAATCCTGCCAGTGTTAACTCTCATGTCATGGCATGACACCTGTTCACGATGGCACAGTTGATCAGATCAGCTGCAGGCTTCTGTTGTTCAGTTCAGCCAGCATGCTATTCATATCACCATCAGCTGTTTCTGCTTTTTACAACTAATGAAAAGCTTTGAGGGAGACTCTGCAACCCTCATTCAAGGGGAAGGTCAACATTTCAAAGACCCCAAAGCTATAAAGGCTGCCATTTTTTTTTCTTAGTACTATTTCTACAGACAAAGTGACAGCACAAAAGGCATCTTGTGTATAATCAAATAGGTAGAAATGCATAACTATACCTTTCTGGGAATACTCTCTTCACCTATGTATCCACAGCACTTATTAGCTGATCTTGTACATGGTACCTTTGGCACAGTAATGGAGCAACTACAGACCTTAGGTCCAGAATATTCAAAAGACATAAAATACCCTGTTGCTGGTGTGGAGTAACTCGTTTATAATTTTCCCCATTCTATTCCTGACAAATTATATCTGCCTCATTAAAATGTAAACCATCAATCTTTTAAGAGGTGCAAACTCATCTTTGATAGCTCTGCTCCCTTCAAGCAGAAACAGCAGGCAAAGAATAGTTCCATATCCCCTTTAATGTTTTCTGTCCTCTTTTATTTTCACAGGGAGACAGTCTGTTTATCTCTACCATGAGTCACACTCACCTTTTGCCAGAAGTCATCAAGTAGCTGGTTAAGCTCTCGCATCAACTCATCTATCAGTTGAGTGCGGGCACGATCCACCTGGCTATAGATGGCAAGTTCTTCACTGCAGAGGACATAGTAAGTCCTGGAGGAAGCCTCAAGGACAGACATGTCAGAGTGTTTGGACACAATGTCTTTTATCTCCTTCAGCAAAGCATCCAAATGCTGCAGGTGATAAAAGGGTTATTATAGGTAAACTGCAAAAACCCACTCATGCTTTAGATATATTTAGCTAGCCTGTATATCTCTAGAGATCATACAACCAAAATGAAATCAACACCAGTCTAAGGAGCAGAGGGGTAGGAATAGAGGATAACACTTTTTTTCTGGGTTTGTAGCTCTTTTTTGTTATTTTCTCTGGATCTTCCTAAAGCACAAAGAAACTGCTTGAAATTCTACTTTAGCAATACATGTTTGACACTACATAAAGACAATGGTAGGAAATAAAAAATGCCCTTGCAAAGGACAGGTGTGTCTCCAAAACAATGCAAGTTGCATCCCTCGGCAGCAGAGGATGGAGAATATTTCAGATCATGTCAGCAACTGGAGTCTCCATTTTTAGTGAGAGGAGGTAACTTCTGTCATTCTGCTGACTCTCCCTCTTCCAGTTAATGTTTTGTGCTGAAATGGACCTAGGAGTGTTTGCCTAGCATTACTCCTGTAAACGTCCCAGCTTAAGAATACTTTAAGCTATTTCAAGGATCTCATCTACCCATTTCTGACCATCCCTCTCCCATCAGCAGATATACTATCTCCTTTCTTATCTTTCAGTCACTGTCATTTCCTAGCAGCTGGGAGTCAGCATTTAAAGGGAATGAAACCTATTTTGTAGTAAACTCCTGGGAGACACCAGCTTAGACACATGGCATAACCCACCCACTCTTCCACCCAACAGCAAAAAACCCAGGGCTGGGCCCCACCACATGAAACCACAAATCATTACCTACCAGGGGCCTGTCCCAGCATATCAGAACTGACAAGCACTAAGGCTTTTCTTTGGCAGTCCCAAATCAAAAAGTAAAGCCAGAATGAGACCACTTTCCTCAAGGTAGGAGGCCATTTCTTTGAATCTCCACATGTAAACTCGTATATGTTCCAAGTCCCACTCAATTCTGCATATTGTCCCATAAATTTAGTACATTCCAGACAAAGTGACTACCCCAATTCCTATTCACCTGCTCTAGATGTCCCGTACTGTAAACATCTAAATCGTAATACTGAGGAATCTGCAGAAGACTTGCCACTTTTTGTGCATCTGTTGAATACTGCAGAGAAAAAACAGGATATGAGCACACTGCAAGGATTTTAATTAAATATTTAACATGCATTCACAGAGCAGCTGTTCGTTACCTTTGCCAAGAGCTGAGGAAGCACCACAATAAAGTGTTTGGTAATTTTGGTACAATCTTCCAATTGTATTTTCTTCTCTCTTGCTGACAAAATCTGCAGATAAAGCATTTGGTTTCAATTATAAAATCTCTTAGATTTGAGTGGAATTATATATGCAACTCAAGGTTAACTCGTATGCCTTTGTCTAAAGTGTATCAAGCTAAGATAAAGATGCTTTTCCACAGAGACAACCAGATACTTTTCTATTTTTTTTTGTTATCCTTAAATTGGATGCAAACTGCTGAACAGCTATACCTCGTAGATAAATGCTCACCATTTGTCAATAACATGCTTCAACTGGCTTTCCTCTAACGCTCATCTCCTTCAACATCCACTACTAATAAAGACCTAGAGGTCAAAAGACATTGTGTTGTTTCATAAAAATAAGCCATTCCATTTCCTAAGATATACCTACCACCAGGAACACGTTGTCTGGCAAAGCACGTAAGACAAAGAGAACGTGATTATAGGACAATAAGTAATACTAAGATGCACTCACTTTTTTGGCTGCACCTCTGCCCACTGGAGGATGACCTTCAGCTGCTTCTTTAACCGTTGCGAGGATAATTTCAATGAGAGCACTTTCATGGGCATCACTCAGTGCTGTAAGTAAATCAGTCTCCTTTCAGCATCACACAAAAGAAAAATGAAGGTGCATCAACAGCTAACGTAAAGCTTGCCCATTTAGCTGAGCAGCTGTGAAAGGACAATACAGAAATAAAAATGCAATACTGCTTAAATAAACGTCTAGAGAGTGTTTTGTTTAATTTGAACAAAATCATTTTCTAGATTTATTGAACACACAAACAATTATTCCTGTCACGGCTAAACTTTTTAGGGCAGTTGGGCTCCTGACAACACAGACAGTCTTAACAAGGCCTACTCCTACTGACTACCATCTCACTTAGGATAAATGTGCTTCTTTATGCTTTAACTCCCTGGGTTTACAAACTTTTATTTCCATCACACAGCTACCTCCAGTTCTACTACAACTATTCATAGGATCACAGAATGGTTGAGTTGGAAGGTGCCTTAAAGATTCAAGGTCCCTTTAAAACAATTCTACAAAAAAACCATCATCTGGAGTGCCAGATGTCAATGAATACAACACTTTACTCATTTCCTTTTCAGGCATAAACAATAGTCTGGAAATACTGCACTTCAATCAATTAACAGTTTCAGATTCTTCAGTTTTAGACAAACAAACAAACAAAAAAGTGAATGCTATGTGAATAGCATTATGCAAGTATTCTTGAGAAGTTCCTAAACCAACATTACATGAATACAGAACACTGAATAAAATAAGTACGCTGACACAAATATCGTATCGGCATCGCACTGAGTTGCATCTGCTTTGTGGCTCCTGGGTTCCACGATTTGGGATCAAAGGGCACTGAAATATGGAATGAACCTAAACAAGCTGAAGGCAATGTTAAAAAAAAAACTCTGAGGTTTATTCATACAAAATTAAGCTCTTTGCTTACCCACCTTCTCCACCTTCTTCAGCATTTTTTAACAGAAGTGTGGTCATGCACTCCCAGTCCTTCAGGAATTTGCCTGCCCAGTCCCACAAGCTGTCTATGAGGTATGTAACATGTTTGTGTAGCTAGGGATTAAAACCACAAGTTTACAGAATCAAAACTTCATATGTTCCTCGCTCTTTTTCTCATTACAAAGCTTTGTCATTCACACATATGTTGGATTACTGGATGTGTGGATATATTTAGTTAGAGAATAATCAACATTTAACCACCATGTCTTCAATCTGATACAAAGCAAGAAAGCGGAGAGAAAAAGCAGGTAAAAAGCTTTTCTTTTCTCTTTTTAGGATACTTTTCTTTGGAACTTAAGTAATCTCTTTAAAACTACTTTGTATATGGCTTTTTATACTGCTGATTGTTAACAACTAAAAATCCAACCTTGGGGCCAGAAACAAGTCAACATTTCAAGCAATGTTTGTGAAATTCTTTGCAGGAAGATTCAAAACTGTTGTGCCTGAGACACTTTGGCCAGACAAAGGTCTGCACCACTGCAAAAGCCAAAATAGCGAAGTATACACACTTAAGCTGATAAAACTCTCAGTAAACTATGCAGTTCTTTGTCAGTATAGAGCCATGGCACAGCAACCCATACCTGCCTGCAGAAAGAGGGAGTCACATACTAAAAAACCCTCACTCAGCGGCATTAGTCATTTGGGTTGTTTACAGAAGCTGCTTGGGCACTAATTCTCTCCATTAGCATAGTTGTAAATTAGTGTAAATACAACAGAATAGAAATGTCTTCACTAAAAACTCATGCTAAAGAGCAAAAATATCCCGAACACCAAACATTTCAGAGCTCACCAGCAAAAATCGTTTTCAAAAGGAAGCCAATACTTGAATTAACGTGCAAGACTGGATTAGAAAGGCTTACTGCAGTGGTTGTTCTCACCTCACTCTCCAGGAAAAAACATATTAATCTTTTCAACTGGTCAGTACTCGCCCCACACTTCCCTCCTCCTTTGGGCTGAATTTCTCCATCTCCCTCACGACTAAGCAGCCTGCCAACAGAAAAGGAAGTCAGTCCATGTCTGCCACATTCTCCTTAAATTCATTTTCCAGTCTAACCCTGATTCTGTCAAGATCCCAAGGACTCTATTTCTTCTAAATGTCTACTTATTTACTCCAAACCACATTAGAGTTTTTTATCAGATGAAAGGAAAAGAGATTAGATTGTTTTCCATTATGAGATATCTGCCCTCCCTGTGGATGCAGAGACTATTTCTGACAGTTTCACAGGTACCCTGCCAGCTTTCTAGACAACAGATGCAGAGTCCACAGTGCTGAACATATAATGAGGTATGCATTTGCACATGCTTGAAAAGGAGTTTGCTCTAAGCTGAATTTAAACTTGAACAGAGTAGAAATATTACTCTCCAACCATTATTCACATCATGGTACATCTTGGAACTGAAGATTCTTCAAGAAAGCACAGTATCTTGTATAAGACATAATTTACTCAACTTCACAAACACAGTGGAAAAAATGTTCTTACTATTCTCTCTGAAGTATGAGGCACAACATGACACTTCAATTTCCATTTCCCTCTTTATCCAAAATGAATGTGACTGTACTGCTCACGGAAATGCTAATCCCAAGATAAATACAGGAAGGCCAGTCCCGTAGATTAATGTAAAGCCCAAATGGCTTTGGACTTAAGAGCAGGACCATGCTACTGAATGTCAGTAAAAGCTTATGCTTTCAGAAAATGCTTCTACTGGTATAATTTATGCCAGCTAAGTAAGCAACTTAAGTTTAAAACGCAGACATTGAGGAGATTTCATTCAAAGCAAGAAGGGTGGTAGGAGCACAAGCATTTATAGTAAAACTTCTAGCAGTATGACCAGAGAAAGGATGGTGTTACTAACATCCCTATCACACAAACTTTTCTATACTGGCAAAAGCAACAGAGAGAACAATTAAGCAAACAAGAACAACAATGAGCTTCAGAGAGCCAAAAGTGTCCAGACTGCACTGGGAAGCTGTGTAGGAAAAGTAACGTTACCAGTGCAACCGCTTCAATGGCAAAAAAAAGCAGTGCTCTCCGAGGAAGAACACCTGGTTTACAATAGCATATCAGAACAAAAACAGAAGACTACTACTCATAGATGTGACAGAAGACACAATGAAGCAGAAATTTATCTCCATTTGTCTCCCTGTTGGACTTGGCTCCACAAACTCCAGACTGTCAGCAACTCAGCTACATAGGAAGAGACAACTAGCAAGAGATTCTGTATGCATGGAAACATAACTCATTATTATTTCTGAATCTTTCCTCATAAAAGCCTTGCCAAAATATTTTTATTTCATTCCTTTGAAAGGTAAAATTATTTCTCTCAGCCACTGAGACAGAATATTTATTTCTTCTCTTTTTAGCATGCCAACTTGATTCACTTCGTGCAACCATTATTATAAGAAGCCCATTTGTAAGAGTTACTCCTGGGGAAGATAAACCCTGTACTTCATTAACCTGACAGAAAATTGGGAGGGCTTTTTAATCTGCTGCATCTCTCATTATTCAAAGTCTTTACAATGCATAAGGCAACTTCCAAAGGGAGAAGAAGAGGCCATTTTTTTGATTAATCACCAAAGCTATGGAAATCCAGCAGAATCCAGGTGATGAATTAACTTGTAAGAAGCAAAGCAACATGAAAAAGTAGAAAGAAAGGAGGTATGCTCTCAACATAGCATGGGTTCTGTGGATCACCCAGTTGCTCTCTGGGTTAGTCTCGCAACTTTTCTCATGTCGATAGTGCCGGGGCTGTGCAGGAGAACAAATAATTACCCCCAGATAGTATTTCTCCTCTGATAAAGCAGAAGAAAGCACATCTTCCATCTTGTAGTACATACTTCCTGCAGAAGAATGAATGCTTAACGGCCCCCTTAAATAAATCCACCTTTATTCTGAGGCAAATGAGAATATGCAAGAACCAGGCAGAGATACCTTTTGTAAAGGAATTCCCCAGCTGCTACTGCAAGTGGTCGGTGTGTGGTATAAACAAACCGGTATAACATTTCACAGTCTTCAGCTGATAACACATCCTCACAGCTCCTAGGTAAAAATAACAACGGAAGTTATAGTTTGGGTTTATCTGCAAAGCATACTCTGAATTCTATGTCCAGCTTTTACTACGCCTGATTCTCCATAGCTGTACAACTTGTTTACAAAGGTAAATTTATGTAGGACGTATCTAAAAATGCTATCAAACAAAATTGGCAGCATTCTTTTATTCACTGTGTACAGAAACAGAGGCCTGCACAAGCCATGATGAATCAGGCCCACTGTGTGGACGTGGACATTACTTAAAGTATAATTAAGCTAGATTAGTGGTCACGGTAAAAGGAGTAATAAAATCAGAAAATTATGCCTCTACTTTATGTTTAGATGTTCACCACAGAAGAAGTATTTCATTTTGGAGTATAAATTACTGAAAAAATATTCATTACAGTATTTTAAAACCTATATTCTATTACACTAAGTTTATACAGTCACATGTAAAAAGATATCAAAACACATTGTTAAGAGCATGCTTATGACTGTTTTTGTACAAACACACTCAGAGTCACAATTGCTTTCATTCAGCTAGACATCTTAAGAATATCACATACCAACTAGTAAAGCTAGAACACTGTATGAGAAACAGAAATGGTACTAATATCAGCCTTTCACAAAAAAGAAACTGAAGCATCACGTTTGAATAAGCCACTGAACGGACCAGAGGAACGAAGCCCAAAGCAAGGATTTCAGTTTCAAAACATCTGCTTCTTAATGCCATAAAAATGTCATTGGACTAAGCTACTTCAGAGAATAAAAAAGCAACATACAAGATCCTTACACATCACAGAATCACAGAATGGTAGGGTTGGAAGGGACCTCTACAGATCATCTACCCCAACCTCCCTGTCAAAGCAGGTCAACTTAGATCAAGTCTCACAGGAATATGTCCAGTTGTGTTTTGAAAACCTCCAGAGGAGATTCCACAACCTCCCCGGGCAGTGTGATCCAGTGCTCCTTCACTCTTACAGTAAAATAGTTTCTCCTTACATTTAAATGGA